>BSBK01002472.1:1082500-1240000 GCA_027943335.1 Chamaecyparis obtusa | reverse complement strand
TACCCAAGTTTATTACATATTAACTTTTCTAATCTCGGGATTGTATTAATAAAGAAAATTTTGGATTTATTAGCATTCACTTGTTGGCCCAAAGCTTTCGAATATAAATTGAGGACGTCTTTAAAGGCCTTAGCTTCATGGCAGTTGGCCGCTCTTGGAAGTATCGTATCATCAACAAATTGCTGATGTGTTATATTGGGTACATTTTTTGCTGCTTTTAAACCTATAATTTTCCCTTCTATTTGCTTCTTGGTTAAGGTTCTACCTAATGCTTCTGCCATTATAACATAAATGAAAGGCGATAGTGGGTCGCCTTGTCTGATTCCTCTAGAGATGTCGAAAAATCCTTCTGGTGTGCCATTGATAAGTAAGGAAATTTTAGGTATGGAGATACATTTATATATAAGGTTGATCCATTGTTTGGAGAATCCAAAGGCTTCCATACATTTGCAGAGGAATCTCCAGTCGACTTTATCGTAAGCTTTTTGAATGTCTATTTTTATAAACATACTAGGTTCCTTAGTCATTTGTGCTGTATGAATGAGTTCTTGGGCAATCACAATTCCATCTAGGATTGAATGGTTTGCTATGAAGCCTGTCTGTTCTTCTAAAATAATAAAGGGAAGGAGATTTTTAAGTCTATTAGCCAGACATTTTGATAGAATCTTATAAATGGTATTGCATAAAGCTATTGGTCAAAAATCTCCTAGTTCCATACATTCATTCTTTTTGGGGATGAGTGTAAAGAAGGTGTTATTTATTTTAGTTAGTATAGAGCCAAAGTTCTTGGTGGCTTCCACTGCATGTCAAATATCTGTACCCATGAAATGCCAACACTTTTGAAAAAAGCCTGCCTGAAATCCATCCAGACCAGGTGCTTTGTCTGGATGTAGTTGGAAAACTGCTATTCTGACTTCTTCCATGGTAAATTTTCTATTAATCATTTTATTATCTGCCTCCATAATCAATTTTGGAATTGCCTTAAGCATTTCCTTTTGTGCTCCAAGGTTTACCACATCAGTACTATTTAGGAGGGATTGGTAGAATAGAGTGAACTGTTCTGATATTTGGCTAGGATCCTCTAAGATTTGACCTAATTCATTTTTTATCTTTGTAATTCTATTTATGATCCTTTTTATATTTGTGGTTTTATGAAAATATTTCCTATTACTATCTCCTTTTAGCCAGGATTCTCTAGATTTTAGTTTCCAGTATATCTCTTCTTTTAGAAGAGCCTCGTTGTATTTAGACATAAGTTCCTTCTCTTTATGATAGCTGAGTTCATTCATGCCTCGAGCAATGACTAAGTTGTTTAAGTTTTCCAATTCTTGGTCAATTTGAATTTTCTCTTTAAAAATGTTGTTAAATTTATTTTTATTCTACTCCAGTACTCTATTTTTAATAATTTTTAGTTTTGCTACTAAGCTATACATCTTGGAACCTTCTATCGTTACCTGGTTCCACCATTGTTCTAATAGATTAATAAGTTTTGGATCTTGAAACCACATGAATTCAAATTTAAAGGGGTTTCTAGTTGGTTTGCTACTTTCCGTAATAGTTAATCTAATCGGGAAGTGATCTGATCCTATTTCCAGTAGAATTTTTGCATTCATTATGTGCTCTGATTCTCCACTAATCAGAAATCTATCCAATTTTTCCGCTATATGATTAAAAACTAATCTTCTGTTATTCCAAGTGTATATGCCATTAATCGTATTAATATCTATTAAATGATTATCCGTGGTCCATTTACTGAAGTCTTTCTAAGCTTGCAAGATATATTGTGATCCTCCATATTTTTCCTTGATGTCCAAGATGGCATTGAAGTCTCCCCCTAATATGTGTAGCTCCTCTTTATTTGTTTGAAGAAAAGATTGTATTTCCTGCCATACTTTCCTTTTTTCCTCATTCTGAATAGGTCCATAGACATTAATCATATTATATTTTAAGTTTGTTTTGAGGCTATTAACCCTTATTGTCATCCAGTTACTATTTTTTATTAATGCTTGGGCTGAGATTTTCCGTGGGTTCCATAACATTGCTAGACCTCCTGAGGCACCTAAAGATGGGACATATTCTGATTTCTAGATTCCCAGTTTACCTCCAAATTTTACGCTATCTTCTATACTAAGTTTGGTTTCTTGTATTAAGATAATTTTTGACTCAAAGTTTTTAAGATACCTTTTTAATAATCTTTGTTTGTTAGGGGCATTTAGTCCCCTAACATTCCAAGAAGTAACTCTCATTGCTCCTTGGGAAGGCACTTCCCCTTCCCAATGTTCAGAATATCAACTAGCTTCTTTTGATTACCCACGTTGCCTGCTAAGTTCCTTAGTTCATTGAGTGATTTCCTTCCCCTTTTTTTCTTAATCTTATCAATTTTAGGACTTGTTAACCCTTCCTTGTTAATAGCTATTCCAAGTTGTCTATCTTTGTTTGTTATACCAAATAAGCCATTAACATTTTCTAAGATATCTTCAGTATTATGAGGCATGTTATTCATAGACCCCATAAGACTAATTTGTCCTTGTCTCATCTCTGAATTAATGAGGGCATCTTCTTGATTTATGGCATCTTGGCCATATGATTCAATGATGTTTTCCATGTTATTGATACAGTTTTTATCCAGAGCTTCCAATTCAATGGGAATTGTTAGAATGGATTCTGTGTTTTCTTGTTGAGGCTCATTTGGATTTAAATTTTCTTTTTCTTCTTCTCTGATTTGCTTGATCTTTTTTATCAGAATTTCTTTTTGGAACTGTAGTTCTTCTTCATCACATATCTCATCCAGGAAGAGATCCATTAACTCATCTGTAAGAGTTTCTCCTATATATTCTGTGGTTATTTTAATTTCCTGATTACATTTATCTTCCTTTGAGATATTGGCTGGTTCCGTTACAATTACTTTTTCCATGCTCTATTTTTCCAACAAATTGCTCTTATTGCTATCTTTAATTATTATTTCATTATTTAGCTCCTCGATAGATACTCTTTGTTTGTCTATTATTGGCACAGTTGGATTTATATTTTCCTTTTCACTCTAAATCCTCAATTTAGTTTTACTATTGGTGCTTAAAATTTGTACAATTTCATGAGGCTGCATCCCCTCCTTATTCTTTAGGGGAGAGATGTTAGTGTTTATGCATGGTTTGGTTGGAAAGGATTATTCCAGGGGGTATATTTTATTAGAGGGGGATATATCTGAGATCTTATCCCCTTTGCTAGATATAGTAAAACCACCTTTATCATTATGAAAATTTACTTCTGCCTCCATTTTAAGAGTGTTAGTTGATATGTCTATGGGTTCACTGTTTCTAACCGAATTTACATTGGTTGTTTCTATGAAGTTTTCCATAATAATGGGGTTGATAATAATTGTATTTGATTTGAAGCATAGACATAAATGCGGGATATGATTCTAATGTATATTCATCTTAACGATAATTGTTTTATCCTTTTTATTGGGTTTGGATTCGCTAACTCTTAAAAATTTACCAATTTTGTTACCTATTTGATTAATAGTGTCTAAATTAGATAATTCTATTGGTAGATTCCTAAGAGATATTGCTTTCTCTACCTTGAAGTCTACAAGGTATAATGGGTTAAAAAGTGGGATCCAATTAGTTATAAAAAGAGATTCATGCCTGAACTTAAGGTTATTTTCTTCTTTTATTTTCCTTTTAAGTTCTAAACTCTTACAGTCTACCAAAATAAAATTTTCATCAAGGATAGTAATACTTACCTCTTTTGGTAGCATAGCTGTCAAGGCTCCTGTGATATCACCAATGCTTGCTCCCGTTCCTTTCCATCGTACAATGATACCTATTTCTGCATAATATTTTTGTTCTTGTTCTATAGAATTATCATCTAGGATAATCTTGTTAGATAAGGATTCCTTTGTTTTAGTGAGATCAGATTCAAAGCATTTATTATGTCTATGTGGAGGTGTATATACTAAAATAGGAGGCTTAATTTGAGGAAACTTCATACCTTCGTTTGACTTACCTGTATTCGATTCCAGCTTTTGATTTTGGTACCTGCCAGAATTCCTTCAATGGGGAGGCGAATACTTTGTACATGCTTTGTTATTCATTTTACTGTCCCCAAAGATATGTACAATTTTCTTGGGCTTTGCACGTTCCTTATTCCCCCATGACTTGGAGAACCCTGTTTGGGTATTTAGGGTTTTGGCGAAGGAAGGGGGGATTTTTGAATCTGACTGTGGAAGATCCCTATCCCTAAAATTGCCCTTCCTTTCCAAAACCCTCTTAGACTTATGTGAGAGAGAAAGAAGACCCATTTTTGATGATTCATGCTCTTCACTTAGCGAATCAAATGAATTCTTCAGAGATATATTATTGCTTATTTTATCAAATGCAATGCTTCTTACCTTTTTTTTAATTTTGACCTTCTGCCATTCTAGCTCAATTTGCTTTGCATTCCTGGGATGCATCTGAAACCCTAAAGATCTACCTCTCCTCAATGCATAATGGGGGTCATCAAAATTTAAAATTGAAACAATTCCAAATTTTAGGGTCTGCTTGATCCCGGGAATGCAGGTGTTCTTTACTGCATACTTCATTTTGTTAAAGAGATTAATTTGGTGATCCAAATTACTAACTGAGAAAATCTTTGAGGTATTTCTTCAATCCCTCTTTTTACTGAGTGTCTTTGATGTATTGATTCGTTCCTTTGCCAGAATAACCTCATTCTGGGGTTTCAGAGAAACTTTTCTTTGATTTCCTTCTTCTAAACTCTTCTGCTTCTATTTTTCAATAAATTCTTTAAGATGTTCATAGTTGGGTCTAGAAGAACGCATATCAAGTTTCCTACAATCGATAAATTTGTGACCATAATGAAAACAATTGAAACAATAGCCAGAGAAACCCGTGCTGCTTGTGTCTTGATCGACATCGTTGGATTTAGCCGCCTCCGGTTCTCTGCTTTCGTTCACTTCTGCAATGACACTGGCCTTACTAGTTTTTCCTACCTGAAACCCTAGATATGCATTTTCTAAAAACCTAAATTGCCTCCTTCGCACTTTCGTTGCTTTATTTCGCCAATTCATTTTTTTTCTTAATTAAACGTGTAAGTACTTTTTACAGATCCTCCATTATATTGCTCGAGATGATCAAATTTTTCTTCATATTTTTCTAATATTTATTCCTTCAATGGATGTGTTGAATAAATGTGAGAAATTAATTATAAAGGACATCTTATACATTTATTCTTCTAACTAACCCTAATCAATGTTATAAAACTATACCAAAACCTTACGTTAACCAAATACTCCAACCCTACACCTAAGCATCACACTACCTATTATATTAATTCCAACTTTAAAACCTACATCCAATCGATAACCACATCCCTAATCTTATTCTAGTAGTCAACCAAATAGTAACCTTAACCATAACACTGTTTAGTTTAAACCTAACAGCGAACATTAAATGTTAACCCTTACCACGACGTTAAAACTAATTCTAACCCTTACCCTAACCCTATCTCTAATTATTAAAACTAAATCTTATAACTATATAAAATAAACTATTAAAAGTAAATTTGAAATGAAAACTAAAATAAAACTATATCTTAATCCTTACCACGACATTACATTAATAAGAATGATTACTATAACCCTAACTCTACATGTAGCTAATATACTAATAGTACATCTAACTCTGAATCATCTTTTTTAACCCTAGCTACATTAGTGTAACAAATCATACATGTACATCGTTCATCCCATCGCTATCTATGTTCATTATATTGCTATAACAGTTACCCTAAGATTACCCCTAATCGTAACTCTAACCTCTAACCCTTGTCATAAGCCTAAATGTAACATTAACTATTACTAATCTTGACCATATTACTAATCCTAATGCTAACCCTAACCCCTTACCCTAATCTTTATTGTTAATGTGAGAGATACAAGTCCAAAACTAATCTTCATACACAACCTTAGTGTGACACAATAATCTTCATACTAACTATGGTCGTAATTGTAACCGTCCACATAATACTACTCCTAAGGTTAAAACTAAAACCTAATCGTAACCATAACCTTGTCGATTACCATAGGTAAAATGGTAAACATGACAGTTATACTAACCCTTAATATGATACTAATCCTAAATGTAAACATATAATCTTATCCCTAAACACAACTTACTCTCACTTACCCCTAACACTAACCCCTCACCCTAATTGTAATCATAACCCTAACTCTAATATGTTATCGTTACCATTATAATTACAGTAATATGGTAACCATTCAAGTTAGTTGTTACCATGTCCCTACCATTAACCCTACGTTAAATGTGAGACTAATGATAATTATCATATTAAACCGTAAACAACATCCTAAACTATATTACCAAGTATGATAGTTTAATCCTAACTCTAAAACCTACATCACATTGCTAACTATGTCCATATTCTTACTCTCTCGCAAACCCTAATATTAATCATATAGCTAACACTACATGATTTAACTCTAACTATAAATCGTGCATCCTAACACTGCACACAACCTTAAACTAACCCTAACCCTAACCCTACATGTACAATAGCCTAAATGTAACAATAACTATTACTAATCTTGACCATGTTACTAACACTAATGCTAACCCTAACCCCTTACCCCAATATTTACCCTTAATGTTACACTAAATACGATACACCATGTAACTATAAACATAACATCCTATCTCAAACCATGACCTTAGTATGACATAGTAATCTTGATACTAACCGTAACTATAATTGTAACCGTTCACATAATACTACTCCTAAGGTTAAACCATAACCCTAACCCTAATCGTAACCATAACCCTTTCGTTTACCATAGGTAATATGATAACCATAATGGTTATACTAACCCTTAATATGATACTAATCCTAACTCGAAACATAGAATCCTATTGCTAACCACGACCTTCCTCTCATCTTACCCCTAATGTTAAACCCTCACCCTAATCATAACCCTAACCCTAACTCTATTTTATTATCGTTAACATTATAATTAGAGTAACATGGTAACCATTCAAGTTAGTTGTTACAATGTCCCTACCATTTCCCTATGATTATATATATATATATATATATATATATATATATATATATATATATATATATATATATATATATATATATATATATATATATATATATATGATTTAACCCTAACTATAAACTGTACATCCTAACACTACCCAATCACTAAGAGTCTAATATGAACTCCAACACTAACCCTACATGTAACATTGCATATGAACCCCAACCCATATTACTAATTTGACCATTGACCCTATTTTTCATACTAACCTTAACCAATATTATAACCCTAATACTAATCCAAATTCAACACTCTGCATCCCATCATTAATCTTACTTTAACCCTCACTGTATTGGTAACCCTAACCCTAACCCCTAACCCCTTACCCTAATCTTAAACCTTAATGTTACACTAAATATGATACTAATCCTAATTGTAAACCTAACATCATATCCCTAACCACATCCTTAATCTCACCATATCCCTAACCCTAACCTTGACCCCTAACCCTAACTGTAACTCTTACCCTAACCCTAACTCATAAGGTAAAATGTCATACTAACCCTAACCCTAACCCTTACCCTAATTCAAATAATTTTAATAATTTTTAACCATATATATACTATTTTTATTTTATTTACAACATTAAACCTAATTGTTTCCCTAACAATTTGATTTTATTTTATTTTTCTGCCATATACATAAACATTAAAAATCATAAAATATCTTCCATGTTGTGTTGCAACTGCTACTAGCATATATATACTTCTCGAGGTGCCTATTTTCTTCGAATTTCAAGGTGCAATAGGCACCTCGAGAAGGATTACTTGTTAGAATAACAATGTCACAATCAACTGAAAGGGGGGGGGTGAATCAATTGATGCCAATATAGAATACTTTAAACTTCAACATCAAACTTATTGCTGATAACAAAATACTGAACTGAAAAGTAAATGCAACAATAGTACACACACACGAACACCAAGATTTATTCTCGAGGAAAACCTTGTTAGGGGAAAAACCTCAGTGGGGATAGTACCCACAAATATTTGCACTATGAGTATAATAACCCTGTTAAGAGTTATGACCCTGTTAGGAGCCGAGTATTACAATATGCAGGTCCTAGTTAAAGGACAAACCCTGTTAGGAGCCTTTTACAATGTGATTCCAATTAAGGAATCAAACCTGCTAGGAGTCCAACTATGTTAAAGGCAATTACCCTGCTAGGGGTGTACAATACATCAACCCAATCAAGAGATTTGAGAGTTAAAGCCACCCTCAGGTTCTCTGAAATCTTGCAACTTCAAGTCTGAGATAATTTTGTTCTGAAACTGCTTCCAGTCTTCAACTATTGCCAAGCAAGCTCCACCTTGTGCCCAAGTGCACAACTATTGTTCTTCAAACAATATCCAATGTAGCCTCTTCTCGAATGAACATATACCTACTTATAGTATTTTGTAATTTTAATATACTAGTTCTAGTTGAAATACTATAAAAATTATATGACCACATTCTTGACTCCAAGCTCTACAAAAGGGTATTTTTAGTTTTTTCAGGAAGTGTAGTTTGGATGGAGAAATCAGATACAGAAGTTAAAAGTTCTACAATTTGGTAATTTTTAGTGACTTGGTTGCTACATGGCATGCCACATAAGATGACTCGGCCGAGTAGGATTCGACCAAATCCTACTTGGCCAAATAAATTGAGGTGTAGGCCGACCTGCGAGCAATTGCATGGGTGAGTGATCGCTTACTTTATCCTCATATATACGTGGATTGATTTTTTTATTTTTAAAACTATATATATATATATATATATATATATATATATATATATATATATATATATATATATATATATATATATATATATATATATATATATATATATATATATATATATATATATATATATATATATATTCAAGCTCAAGGAGTACATGGAAGAAAAAAAATTCTGAAGGAGGCAATTTTTTTCCTTAAGGAGTATTAAAGCAATTTTTGGAAAGTGAATTTTAATAATTTGTGCAATATGGAATAAAAGGAATAGAGCAAAAAACTATGATCGAATAAGGGATGACAAAATTAAAGGTTATACAAAATGTAATCAAGAGAAACTTGTTGATGTTGAAGAAGAACCTGTTGATGTTAAAGAAGATGCAACTCAAGTAGGGGAAGAAATTGCTACTAGTCAAGGTAGAAATATTTCTTTTGGCATGAAAAATTTGATGGAGATGGATGAGGATTCTCTTTTCAGTCAACATGCATCTGAACACATGGTACCTGAAAGCACAATTAAATTGCATTACAAAAACATGTGGGAGGAATATTTTGAAAAGAAATCTGTGGTTGGAAGAGCACAATTATTTGCCAAGTTATTCAAGAAAAGAGAAATGACTCCTATTTTGGAGTTGTTGGGTGTTAATAATAGGAAAAGATTGGGAGATCATGTAAAAGAAACAATAGTTGAAAATTTGAAAGATGTATTGAACCTTATTAATACTACAAGTTAAGGAGTTGATTCAATTGTTGCATGTAGAGCATTGATGACTATGATTTCTAGTAAGAGGTTGTCACATAGAAGACAAGTTCAAGCAATTTCTGAATTACTGGATGTATCTAAAAAAATTGTTCAAAGCTATTTTAAGAGGAGAAATATGTTAGATGAAAATATTGAAAAGAATTGGGTAAATATTTGTAGACTTCCTCAAAAAGATAGAATTTTTGAATGTGTAAAAAGACGGTTTATTGAATATTGGACCAGCCATTCTCATGTTTCTTCCAATAGAAAGGACACTATACATATGAAATATGAAGAGACCGGTATGAAAAATTCACATCCAGAACATTTTGTAGATACAACTTATTCAGAATTTAAAAACTCTCGTGTCTAACCACCTTAACTAATTCTAAACTTTACGAAATTGATTTTCTTTTCTTTTCTTATAGTAGTCGAAGCATAGAATGTGACACATGTTTTAGATTTCAAAAAGGTTAAACCATTTGAAAGTTATATTTATTTTTCAATCAGTTTGTCAATTAGGACTTTAGAGATAACTCAATTAGAAAATAAGTAATAATTACTTACTGAACTCAAAATTTGACAACAATTATATTGATGGAAAGCTAACAACGTCTTTAAGAAACCCTTTTTGTTTCATCAATTTCGGGTGAAAAAAGGTTGTTAGATAAATGGTCGAAGTCTGAAGATCAGAGGAAATATGGTACATGTCTTTTCAGTTGACCATCCACGTTTGGCATTGCAAAGTCAAAACCAGAGGAAAATACCAAGCCTAATCAGATATCTGAAATAATATCGCATATCCGATATAGTCAAATATCTGATTTTTTTGCAAATGCAATAATATCATATATGCAATATCTCCCGCCCATTTTCAACATTTCAATTTCAATGCTTTTTTCAATTTTATGATTTTGGTTTTTTTTTCAATTTTATGATTTTAGATTTTTAGGTTATTTATTATAAATTTTGATTTTTAGGTTATATATTATAAATTTTATTTTTTTAATATTAATATTAAATGATAATAGCATTAATCTTATATAATTATTTATATTAGTATTGTATTATATAAATTAATATTATATTATTATTATTATTTATTTCTGTAATCACTTGAAAATGGACAAGATTAATTTAAGTGAGAAATCAAGGCAAGGATCAACATAATTAAATACAATTAAATCAAATCAAGATCAAATCAAAGATAAATTGCAATTGAACATTAATCCAATTTTAATTGAAAATCAAAAGCTATAAAATCAATTTAAATTGAATAAATCATGATTAATCAATAAATTTACAATTGATCTAATTAATTGTATAGTTCAAATTAAATCAAATCAACCCATTTAATAGGACACATGGCTAAACAAATTAAATAAAATTAATTAATTTTTATTTTCTCTCAACACCACATGGAAGGAAAAAACCTCAACCAATAGGAATTGAGAACCAAGCTCACATGGATCAAGCCTAAATTGAATCTCAATCACTTACTTGGAGGATGAATCTTGTCCACCCATTTTGTCTTCTTGTCCCAAGCTTTGAGGACAATCCATTTAAATTGTCTCCAAAGGGTGGAACCAAGGACTTAACCCCAACTCAATCATGATCAACTCAACTACACCCCCTACCCTTGCCAAAATATATAAAAGAAAGACATAAATCATCCACAAATCTGAGAATAGCATCAAACCTCTTGCAAATTAGAGCTAGAAAGGTAAATATAGAAGCTAATTAGCATTTTAATTTGGAATTAATTATCTTAGCTTGCTTTATCATATAATTCTCATTCTAGGACTGTCACTAATGGAGGCTTGCTGAGAGATTTGTCATTAGCATCCCTAGCTAGAGATCCATAGAGTGATTAATTGTCAATTATTAGCTTAAATAGATTGCTATTTGTGGTAATTTAGTGTTTATTTTAAATTATTGATGATACTAACCCTATGAAGGTACATTTTCTAGTACACAAAATGACACCCACTGTGGGGCATTAGGCCTCATTCCTTCATAAAATTCATAAAATTTCATATTTCTATATTTTTCCTTGTTTTGTTCTCTGTTTTGCAAGTGAAATAACATGTTTAATCATTTCTGTAGTGTGTTTACCAGTTTCTCCAGCGTGTTTGAGACCTAAAACAACACTTCTACGGTGAAGTTTTGCACCTTTACAGAGAGTTTCAGCGTGTTTAATTCCTTTTATTTTCTATCTAATCTTCTTTCAGCGCGTTTGCCTTGACTAGCGAGCGCTTTTACACAATTCTCCAACGTGTTTACTCTTTTTCTTATGCCTTTGCAAATTTTATTAGCACTTTTAAATTATGTTTCAGTGCTTTTGAAAATTTTAATAGCGCATTTAAGCATTTAAGTAGCACTTTCAATAGATTATGTAGCACTTTTGATTAAATTGCAAATTGACAGAATCTAATCTTCAGGAAATGATTTCTCTGTCTGCAGGATGACTGGTCATAAAAAAACAAAAAAACTAGAGAGTAGATTCAATAGTGAGGAAAAAGCTTTGACAAAGAGGATCAAAGAGGAGAATATTGCACACATTAAGCTGGTTTTGGAAGATTCTCAGCAAGAAAGCAAGGTATATGAGCAATACTTAAACATTGTACAAGCTTACAAATCAAAGTTCGCATCATTAAATTGGATTTATTCACCTTAATCAAGTTTTGCTAAAATTTGACAAATAAGACTTAGATTCAATTTTATCCTTGTTTCCTTCATTTTTGTTGGTTCTATTGACTAACTTGTTGGAGGAGAAGCGATTGGAAAGGAATGATCGCCACTAAGTGAGCATAAAAATATAAAATTTATCAAAAATGCTCCTAGCCTTTGCTAGCTACAAAACAAGGTAAGCCTCACACTTGGTCATTTTTTTTGCTTAAATTGTGGCTTTGTCATTTTCAAAATCTAGTTATTAAAGTGGTCTATTATTGTTTAAGGAATTAGACATTACGCCTATGCTCTTCACTTTATAAGTGAATCAAAATGCCAAAAGTGTCAAATTCCTTGATTAAAAGAAAGGCTAAGTAAATCAAGTACTAAATTTGAACAACCCCTTGTTTGTGGAAAAGAGTAGAAATACTCGATTCCCATTAGTTATTGGGTTTGGTAATTGAACCTTGTTAAAAGTGTTTGGGAATTGAGAAATAGATAGGGATATGCTCTTCACCTTTTGGTGAATCAAACTCCCACAACCTATCTCTTTATTCCACTTTATTGCTTTCAAATAAACATGCTAGATCAATAGTGGGCTCACCTCCTGAGATTTTCCTTAATAAGGCCAGTGAGAGGGACAGCCCAAAGTGAGATACAATCACCTTTTCCATGATCATCCAACCCACTCTAAAATAAAACACATACATCCTTAATGGGGCGTGTGACAAAAGGGTGTTAAATTTTCAAACTTCCTCGAGTAGTCCTTCGAGATTGCGCAAAACTCTGACATACTGGTGGTGGGAAGCCTCTTAATATACTTGGAGGATGAAAGTTTAATATCCATTTTGAACAGAATCTTGATTAAAAACCTTGTTAACTTAGCAAAACCTACCTTGTAGAGCCATGTTTACGAACCAAATTGTGAACTAGGTAGCTTGCTGGAAGTTTCTTTTTGTGCCAAAACCCGTGATAACGTCCTACAAAATTCAAACACATTTTGTGGAGAGGTTTAAAAAGAGCAAACGTACTTGTGATTTCTTTGTTTGAAAAATACATACAAAAAGTAAGAGATATCCATTTGAAAATTCATCTTATATTTTTAAATATCTTCATAAAAATAAGCAATTACCAAATTGGGGATCAATTCAAAATCAAACCTTGTTGAATATTGGTTTCTACATGTTCTCACAAACTCAAATTAGCTTTACAAGAAGATGACACTTGCATTGTAAAAGAGGTCACCGAATTTGAATAGCAAAGTCTTTTCAACAATCATGACCAAGGGAATAGTCTCCCAAATCTATTTGAAAAAAGACTTGAATCAATGGATCAAAACTCCACGTTTCATGATAGCCATCATGGTGGAAATAATGATAATATCAACAACACAAACCAAGAGCCTAGATAAATGCTTGAAGAAAGAGATAATAGAGCGGCTCAAGATATTGATTTTATTGAAGTCATGGACAAACTAATAGATAGGGATAGGGAGAAAATTTTCCTAACTCTAGCCCAAGCAGGGGTAAAGCTCCCACATGATTATGATGTGGATCAACTCAAGAAAAACAAAGAAGATGAAAACCCGATGAATGCTATGACTCAATAATTGAAAATGTTCCAAGCACAAATTGACTTAATGAAAAAGGCCATTGAACCTAAGCCTTTCTCTATCGAGGCCTTGTGCCCATTCCCTTTCGACAAAATTTTAGTCATGGCACCTTTTCCTATCAATACAATCTTTCCTAAATACGATAAATACATAGGTAAATTAGACCCATAGGATCACCTTAGAGAGTTTTGCACTCTAAGCATTGAATTTATGCATAACACCACATAATTAATGAGACTTTTTCCAAAAAGTTTGGGAGGGCAAGCCATGGAATGGTTCTCAAAACTTCCGCAAGGGATAAAGACTTTTGAGGAATTAGCCTCTAAATTTGTAACTCATTACTCCTACAACATCGAACATGAGATTACCATGCTAAAATTATGTGATACAAAACAAAAGGATGGTGAATCTTTCTTGGGGTTCCTTCAAAGGTGGAGGACCATTTTTGCAAGGTACCCACGAAGTATCCCTGAAAAAGAGAAAAAAGAGATATTTATGAATAATTTAAATATGGAGATGAACTATAGGCTCCAACTTCAATGTCCCCCTACATTCGAAAAACTTATTGAGAATGGGATTAAGATTGAAGATGTATTGGTCAAAAGGGGAGAGATCAAATTGTTTAAAGACAATAAACCCTATACCAATACTAATAATAATCATTATATATCTAATTATACCTACAATAAAGGAGCCAACAGTCACAATGACAAACCTAAACTATGGTTGAAGAATAATAACAAAAATCTTATGAATGATGGAGTTGTGGAAGCCCACAAATTGAAGGCTTCCCCATTTAACTTATCAAGTGGAGCGAATTCAACATACAATGTGAATCAAATGAATAAAGCTCCTTTCAATAATGCCAATTCCAACAACAACAACAACAATGCTAATAATAATCCCTTCAATAATGCTAATGGTAACAAACCTAAGCCTTTCTTTTCCACTTATCAAAAGAGAAAATTCACCTTCTTAGGTGAACCATTGGAAAATGTGTTAAGGATGTTGGTGTCCAACAAAATCATCACTCTACCCAAGTTAAGGCCATATGAACCCCAAATTAAGCCAAATTTGTGGAATGATTCTCACCATTGTGAGTATCATCGAAATAAGGGTCATAAGACTAATGAATGCATGAATTTGAAACATTTGGTGCAAGACCTAATTGATGATGGGATGATAAAGGTTGAAGGGCCCCATAACAATGAAGATCATACGGCCTTCAAAAATCCTTTCCTAAACCAATAAAAGGGCGAGTCATCAAACACCAACCAAAATAATAAAAGAGGTAATGAGAAAGTCAACTTTGCTCATACTTATGATAACACAATTAATGCTTTAAGTGGTGATGAAAGCACCATAAATGTTATTCTGGTAAAAGAGAAAGCAAGGGAAGAAACATCTAATGTTGTAACTAGGGGGCAAGCTTCAAAAATTACTCTACTTGGAAATGCTCCAAGAATTGTTCTACCAAATCAAGTCTCATCTTCATCATCAAAACAATATAATTTGGTAGACCAATTACAACGAACACCTGCCCAAATCTCTATTTTAGAATTGCTCAAACTCTCACCAACTCACAAGGAAATTCAAGAAAAAGCCTTGGTAGAGATGAATGTACCTCTAAATTTGGAGGCAGACAAATTTCAAAACATGGTGGGACATCTTATTGCACCTCATTGCCTATCTTTTTTAGAGCAAGATGCCATGTCATTAAATCACCCATAAAACTTGCCTTAGCATATAGAGGTTATAATTCAAAAGCATAGGGTAAAAAGAGTCCTTATTGATGGAGGAGCCGACCTGAATATTTGTACCCTAAACTTGGTAAAAGCTTTAGGATTTTCTGAGGAGGCTATTGGCCCAAAGAAAAAGATAACTATAAAAGCCTATGATGATGAAGAGAGAGCTTCTAAGGGTGTCATAGTACTTCCTATTAGAGTTTTCCCAATGCAAAAAGAAACCATTTGTCAATTCCTAGACCTAAAGATGACTTACAATATCTTACTAGGGAGGCCATGGATTCATGAAATGCAAGCCATGTCGTCGACCTATCACCAATGTCTCAAATTACCCTATATAGGGCAAGAAATCATGGTAAGCGGGGACTCAAATCCCTTTCAATATTGTAATAACATGAAGCATATCAATGATTCTTTGGTTCCACATAATGAAAAAGGGTTTATACCCCAAAGAATAGAGCAAGGACAAAGTTCTAAAGATCTTCCATCTTTAAAGGGAAAAGAAAAAGGAGAAGTTTTTGTTGAAAACATCCAAAGTCCTACTAACCTAGCTACATCGACAAAAGGAAAAGAAAAGGTTAGTGAGGAGACTACTCTTGAGACAAAGAAAGAAGACCAAGATAGATTTGTTCAAATCTACACTAAGGAGGCTCATTACCAAAAAATGGACCATATGATGAAAAAATTTGAGAAATAATGTCAAATCAAACAAAAGGGAGTGGGTGAATACTCCTTATCCATGATGGACCTACCTTTATCTCCAAAATCATATGGAAAGCCATCTAATATACCTCATAAATACAATGATCACTTTGTGATGACTAATACATCTTCATTCATGGAGGAAGAAGACAATGAAATCCTAAACTGGTTATACAAGGATGAAGAATCAAGTACCCATGAGAAGCACATACAAAATATAAGCATTCCCACACATCAATATGGGAAAGGATGTCAAATTATGTAGAAAATGGGATACACAAGACAAGGACCTTTAGGAATGAGAAATGAAGGACTCCTTGAACCCATTGAGATGACGTGGAGAGATAGAAAAGAAAAGACAAGATTAGGCTACCTAGAACAAGGGTATACTCAAAAGAACTATCCTAAGGTCTATGATCAAATATTACAATTAGAGTCACATAGTGATGAAGACTCAAATGATTGGGAATGGGATACATTGTCAAATGAATCATGTCAAGATAAAGGTATTAATGTCATTCATACTTACACTCCTATCAAAGGGAAAGAATCAATTTTAGAATCAAATCAGAATCAAGCCTCAAGCTCAAACCAAGTGGTCCTAGATAATGTCCCAATTCAAGAAATTAAAATAAATCAATGGGTAGGAGAACCCTACGTACTATCATGGAGACCTATTGTGGAAGAATCTAACATTAGGTTTAATCCATGAGATTTTTACCCAATAGAAACCTTAGAGGATTCTAGTGAGGATGATTTTGACCCTATTTATCTAGAACATCTCAAAGAGGCACATGTTACAGACTTAAGCAATACAATGTTTGAACCTTAAAATGAATTCTTGTCCTTAAACCCTATTGGCCTAAACCAAAACATTGATCCTTTGACCCTTATCTATCCAGAATTAATTGAATGGGATTCCATTGAACCTACCATACTCCCTACATTTTTGAATGACAACTTGGTGTCCCAATACCTAAATGTGGTTGAACCTTCTTCTACCATGAAATATCAAGGAGTGACAAAGGAAAGCATCCAAACTCCTAATTCATCAAAAAATGAAAAAAATAAAAAAAATAAAAAATGGAAAGAATCTAATGTTGAAAACCACATTGTGGCAACATTATATCAAAAAGAGAAAGAAATAAAGAATGATTCCAAAGGTGAAAACCCAATTGAGGAACCTAAGGAAGGGAGTTTGGATACTTTACCCAAGCACTATGAGGAAAGATCTCCTATCTTGATTGAACCAACAGAAAAAGTAAATATTGGGTTAGAATCAAAACCAAGGATCATACACTTAGCAACATCTCTATCTAGTGAAGAAAGAAAAGACTTCATCAAAATTTTCAAGGAAAAACAAATTAATTTTGCATGGTCTTATAATGATATGGTAGGATTGGATCTGAATTTAATCATGCATCATTTGAACATAAAAGAAGGAGCCAGATCAATAAAGCAAAAATTGAGAAAGATGCATCCACACATACCTTTTCTTGTAAAAGTGGAGTTGGAAAAATTGCTGAAAGTTGGGTTTATAAGAGCCATTGATTATGCCCAATGGATTTCAAACATTGTGCCAGTTTCAAAAGTAGACAAGTCCATCAAAATTTGGACACATTTTAGGGATCTAAATCTTGCATGCCCTAAAGATGATTTTCCATTACCAAGTATAGACGCCATCGTGGATTTGACACCAGGACATTCAATGTTCTCTCTTATGGATTGGTTTAGTGGCTATAATCAAATAAAGATAGCACCTGAAGATCAAGACAAAACAACATTTACATGCGCATGGGGGACATTTTGTTGGAATGTTATGCCCTTTGGTCTAAAGAATGCTAGAGTGACCTATCAAAGAGCCATGACAACAATATTCCATGACATGATGCACAAGTTCATGGAAGAATATGTATATGATATACTTGCTAAATATCACTCAAGAGAAGAACATCTACCCATATTAGAGAATTTTTTTGAAAGATTGGAACAATTTAAAGTAAGGCTAAATCCGAAGAAGTGTGCATTTGGTGTTCAATTAGGAAAGTTACTAGGGTACATTGTTTCAGAAAAAGGAATAGAGGTCTACCCCACCAAAGTCAAAGCCATCATGGAAATGGAAGCACCTAGAAACATAATTCAGATGAGATCTCTTCAAGGCATGATCCAATCCATACGAAGGTTCATATCTCAATTGGCAGAAAAGTGTCATAATTTCACTCAACTCCTTCATAAGGACATAGTTTTCAAATGAAATGAGAAATGTGAAGAAGAGTTCAAATTTTTTAAGAAATATCTAATGAACCCTCCAATTTGATGCCACCTATGAGAGGCAAGCCTTTGATTTTATACATTTCGGTGACCGAACATTCATTAGGGGCACTCTTGGCACAAGAAGATGAATCAAGAAAAGAAAAGGCCATCTACTACATAAGCATGACTTTGGTAAAATATGAGTTGAACTACACCTTCATCGAAAGAGCATGTTTGGCCGTAGTTTTTGCTTCCCAAAAATTACGCCACTATATCTTATCCCACAAGATTAGACTTATTGCAAAGATAGATCCCTTGAAATATCTTCTTAGCAAAACATCATTGAATGGAAGGCTAGCCAAATGGGTCATGGTGCTAAGTGAATTCAACATAGAATATGTGGATCGAAAATCTATCAAGGGTCAAGTCATAGCTGATCAGTTAGCAAAATTACCATTACAAGATGATCACCCAATACAAGTGGAATTTCCAGATTTTGAAATTGTGAATGTGGAGGCAAAAACATGGCAACTATATTTTGATGGTTCCTATACACAACATGGATCAAGAGAAGGCATACTTTTGATTACTCCTCAAGGGTCTACAATTCCAAAATCATACAAATTGGTATTCCCATGCACAAATAACATAGCTGAGTATGAAGCATTGGTCATTGGAATAAAACTGGCATTAGAGTGGAAAGTGACAGAACTAAAAGTCTATGGAGATTCACAATTAGTTATCAATCAAATTAATGATAAATATCAGATGAAAGATGACAAGATGATACCTTACAAAACTATGGTTGAAAATCTTAAGAAATACTTCACTCTTATCACATTTGAGCAAGTCCCAAGAGAGAAGAATAAACCAATAGATGCAATGGATACTTTGGCATAACTTCTCCAAATACTAGATCAAAGCACCAGATATGAATTCTTGGTAGAAGAAGTTGAGCAACCCGCATTTGACCCTACCCATCCTCATATCATTTGTTTGCTAATCAGACATGAATCACCTTGGTATGGAGATATTTACACTTACTTAGAAGACCAAATCCTACCCATAGACCAAACCAGGAACCAAAAGAAAAAATTTATCCGAAAAGCCGCTCGTTACACCTTAATATCTGACATGTTGTATCATAAGAGTCTAGATGGAATTATTCTTAGATGTCTAGAGAAAGAGGAATTAGATATAGCCTTACAAGAAATTCATGAGGGGATTTGTGGGTTACATTCAAATGGTTTAACCCTAGCTAAGAAACTTATTAGGATAGGATATTTTTGGCCTATGATGGAGAAAGACGCTTGTCACTTTGCTAAAACTTGTAGAAAGTGTCAATATAATGGAAACTTGATACATGTGCCCCCACAAGAGCTTCATCCTATGACGACACCTTGGTTGTTTTATCAATGGGGTCTCGATTTAATAGAAATTTTTTTATCCACCATCTTCAAATGGTCATAAATTTATTATCACGACAATAGAGTACTTTACCAAATGGGTGGAAGCTTTACCCTTATCAACTACAATAGGAAAACATATATCCTTGTTTATTAAACCACATAATATGTAGATATGGTGTACCTCATGCCATCATAATGGATAATGAAAAGCACTTTAAGAACAAGGATTTAAAAGAGCTATGCACAAAGTTTTAAATGATCCACCACTCATCTTCAATATATTACCCCCAAGGTAATGGACAAGTTGAAACAATGAATAAAAATGTCTTAAAGATATTTAAGAGAACGGTGGACAATTCAGGTAGAGATTGGCATATAAAAATAAGCCTGACCTTGTGGGCTTATAGGACAAGTATCATAACACCAAAAAGAGATACACCATTTTCCTTAGTCTTTGGAACATAAGCAATTTTACCTTTGGAGGTAGAACTTCCATCGTTAAGAGTATCTCTACATGGTTTGATAAATGAGGAAGATTATAGAGTTGCTAGGTTTCATGAACTAGAACTGCTAGATGAGAAAAAACAACAAGCATTTGATCACTTTAAAGTATATCAAAATTGAATGTCAAGGACTTATAACAAGCATATCAAGTCAAGAACATTCCAAATAGGTGACTTAGTTTTGCGAGAGAATCCCAAGAATCAGGCAGAAAGAGAAAAAAAAAAGGAAAATGGGAAGAAAACTGGTTAGGACCTTTTGTGATCACTTCATCTTTTGGGACATGCACCTATAAGTTAGCTGATTGTGATGGATAGGAGTTACAAGAACCTATCAATAGCATTCATCTCAAAAGGTTTTACATGTGAAGCAGATGAAAGTGAGACAAAAATCAGATGGAAAGCATCCTATTTATTGTATATAGTCAAAAGAGATCTTGAAAATACCAAAAACATTGAAAAACATAAAAGAGAAAACATATCAGAAAGGAAGAAAAGACCAAAAATAGTGAAAAATTGAGCATGAAGAAAGCCAAAGACATTTAGATATGATCATCAAATATATGTTGTCTTGGTGAAAACCTAGCAAATAGACACCTTGATAATATGGAAAAGAAAAAAAAATTGAAAAAAGAGAAAATACAAAAAAAATAAAAAAAAAAGAGAAAAAGTGCCTTGGTGAAAACCTAGCAAATAGGCGCCTTGGTAGCAAAAAAAGGAAAAAGATTTGAAAATAGAAAAAGAAAGCAAGATCCATTGAATCGATGAAAACCTGGTAAATAGGTGCCATTGAAAGTCCAAGTCAGTCGCATACCTAGCAGTCATCCTTGTAAATATTGCATTCACCAACATTTGTATATATTGCATAATAGAACCCCATAGTTTTATTTGCAAGTACCTAAATATTTTGGTCACCTAATCTGCAAATTGTCCTAAGTCCAACATTGAATTTCATATCAAACTGGGGGCAATCTACTCTAAAGGAGGAAGGATTCATCAAAAGCAAAATTCAATCAATCATTCAAATCAATTCATAGAAAACACAAGTAAAACACTCAATCAAATCTTAACTCGAATCCAATTTGAAACCAAATGCAAAATTTGATCCGAGATCTTACATGACCCTATCTTTATCAAGATTAAAAGTATGAAATGGATGGAACTACACTTGAAATATGGATTTGAAAAACATTGTAATTTTTTTTCTACAGTGTTGACTTGATTGATGAAATCATGTCTTTCTAGCAAATCGATGAAAGTTTTTGAACTAGACAAGCTATGATGAAAGCGTGATATTTTATGGATTTATGAATGATTGTCTTAAGATCAAAGTTTTAAAGCATGTATTATTTTTCTAAGGACGTGATCATCAAAGAATCATCGAGGACTTGTACATAGGATGAAACTAAGATCTTTGTTTGTTTACGCAAAAGGATACCTTGGATATTTTGATGTTCAATATCATAATACCAAAATCCACTTGCAACATAGAATCTAAAAAAAATGATATTCGCACTCTCATGATTGGCTTCAATCAATGGTAGTTGTACCAGAAAAGAGATGGGAAAGTAATGAAAGAGGTTCAAAAAGTATTCATATCATCATGGTTGAAATAGTGATGGTTGTACTAAATCGGGATTCCAAAAACTGCTCAATGATGAATATAAGCTCCAAATTTATGAATAGTGACAATTAGTTGCATACATCCTAGACTAAATGCATTTAAAGTATTTTCCTTTCTTAGCTTCAAAAATTAATTTTCAAGAGGAAAAGAGAAAGGGGGTGGAGTCAAATCAAAAATCAAATGAGCATAAAAAACTATATATGATCGAGTGTGTTGGAAATCAAAAACAATAAAAATCAAGGGTGCATTCCATTAGTTCATGAGCATTTATTAGATCCATGTTATTTTTCATTAAGTTGCATTCATTTTAATCTAAGTTCATTCCATATAGTTTAAATCATCTTTATAACATTAATTGCATTAAGTTGCATTCATCATTCATATCTTGTATAAAGTTCATTACGTTAGGTTGCATTCATTTTAAAACTCATCTCATTTAGTGTGCATTCTTAAAATCGTTCATATCAATCAATTAAGTGCATTTACCATTGCATTTATTAGTTAATGTTCATTGCATCCATTAAAACCATTTTAATTTATCATTAGGTGCATATCATTTAGTTCAAAAACATTACACATTGCATTATTCATTTAAATTCATTCATCACACTATCATTGCATTACATTCAATAATATCATTCATCTATATCACATATAACATTTAGGATCAATAATCATTAAATATCCATAATCGTTATACATTACATCATATAGGTCCATCACATTTGCATACCATAAATCCATTGCATTCATATATCAAAATAAATACGTCCACTATCCATTAAATCATTACATCGCATTAAACATTGCATTATCCATCTAACACATCTATATATCATTTCCATCCATTTAAGCATCCATAAAGCATTAAATATCATTAATCATTACAAGAATCATTAAATCCAAATTACATCCATTCATCTATTCTATGTCATACATAAGACAACCATATAAGCATAAATATAACATATGCATCCATATCATGAAACTGCATTCTGAAAAGCATAAAACAAAGCATATAGGAGATATATCATATAGATCTGCATATCATAAGTAAAACACCTAAAAAATGAGGTCCAACACATGATGACATCACATATAGTAAATCTATCAAACTAAGTATCCAAAGTCTATGGTACCATCATCATAAATCAAATTAGTATCAAAGTCTACGATATCATCAATGAAACATCTAGAAATCAAAGTCCATTAGAGTATCAACAAGTATCAAACACATAAGGGAACATCAACTGATCAAAATAATACAAAAAAGTCCAATGTCTCGATATAAAAAAAAATGAGATCATCATATAAATCAATAAATGAAAGAATATATCATATCAATATGGATCAACTGGCTGAGCCACCAACACCATCAGCACCATCAGGACTAGGACCAGTATCAGGAGGATCACTTGAATTAGCCTGTAGCCCATGCTAACTCATAGTAGCCATAAAAGCTTGCATCATACTGCTCAGCTAACTAACCTGTTGTCTGATTTGTGAAACATCTGACTGTAAGGCTTGAACCTCTAATGGAGTTGTCGAAGCCTCTAAGCTAGGAGCCTATGTCACAAGAGTCTGTGGTGGAGGCATAAAAGAAGATGGCATGGAAGAAGATGGAACATATAATGATGGAAAGAAAGAAGAAGAAGATGGACGAGATGAAGAAGATGGCATAGAAGCAGAAGCAGGTGCCTGTGCTAGAGGAGCCTATGGAACAACTAGTGGGATAACCTATGGAGGAGCCTAAGGAGGAGCCTGTGTTGGCCTACCCTGACATGAGAATGATCTAATAATGCTTGTGTGGCCTGGGCATCCAACTACCTCTGATGTCTAGCCCTATAACAACCTTGTCTACCTGTCAGATCCCTAACAACCTGGTGTAAAGCTCTATCCACACCTCGACCCCTCACCTGACCACCCCTAGGAGGAATGGGAGCAAAACTAATAACTGGCATCAAGACTCTACCTACTATGGCTGCTTGACAACCTAGTCATCCCCAACGTGCTCATATCCTACCACCCCTACCACCATCCCCATCCCCACCTCCATCTCCACCGTCATCATTAGACTCCTCATCAATGCCTGGTATCCTCTCAGCTAGATCTGTAAACCTTAGAAAAGGGTTCTGAGTGAACCAATCTGCATAATCATTGATCATCCTGACATCAATAATGTGACCTCTCATATCCTAGGGGAGATGACCCAACTGCTCTATCTCCTGGCATGCTGTCCTAAAATTGACCACGAGTCCCCATAGTGATCTTTCAGCCTGAATACGAGAATACATCGCTACACCCTACGACATACACTGTACACGGCCATACTATCATAGCACTCGATGAAATCAAAATCTCTCAATGATATGAGGTGATCACCCTATCATCCATTGTGGGGAGAACATGAAAGGAAGCTTGGTAGCATCCTCAGGCCATGATTCACATCCTACATATGGTCACCAAATGACTTGATCCACATCATCAATAATACGGAGTCAATAATCTAGCTTTCCCATGTGGGCTTGCACTACCATACCCTCATACATCCAAGTGAATGGCCATCCCAGATCTCAATGATGTGCTTCAATCGGTCGTGTCACTGGGAGATGCTCCTATGTCCAAAGCTGTAATAAAATTGCTCCTATTGAGAAAGTATACGAATGCCCGTACACCACTGTATGAAACTCATGATAAAGCTACACCAAGACACATGACCCCCAATCAAAGTGTTGAGGTTGAGCCATCAAGTCCTCAAGAATAGGACCCCAACCAACTGCAAATCCATGACCTCGGCAATTTGGCAAGAGGAATCCTTTGATCAATGCACCTAGAACTGTTGGCAAAACTGGGAAGGATTGAAACTGAGACCACTGAATATGATCATCACCAATAGTAGGATCCTGGAACACCCGATGACACGCTGCACCATCATACACCTAGTCATAAAATACCAACTCTCCTCAAGTCGGGATGTGTAGGATATGATATACGTCCTTAGGAGTGATGGTCATCTCTCCCATCGGTAAATGAAAAGTATTATGGTCAGAGTGCCATCTCTCTGCCATAGCAGTAAGTAGACCCTGATTCACTCAGAATCAAGGAAGAACCAGTAGGAAAGACAATCCACATCTGTCGATATGTCTCTGATCCAACACACTCAAGTCATCTATCATGCTAAAATGTAACAGATATAAACCTTGAACGACTAGTGACTTAAGCACTACCTACAAAAAGAAAGTAAAATCACATCAGTTTTGAAATAAGTTCCCTTTTGAATTATCCTAAGTCAATCGAACATTTACAAAATATCAAACCACAATCAATTTTCCTGATTCTATTCAGAGAGGACGAAAAATTTATCATCACCCATCATCTAAATCTAGATTGACAATCAAACATTCAAACTACAATTGACTCAAACTGACATCCTATGACTCACTACCAAATTAGGTTTATTACCTATGCCAATCAACTGATCGACAATACTAAACGGTTCAGAAAACTGACTAAGTCTTTTGAAAAAATTTCCTACCTGGGTAAAAGCATTATTTTTATGCTCAAAAGTGCTATTTGGAAAAAGTGCAACTCAAAAGTTTAAAAGCACTATTTAAATGGTTAAAAGTGATGTTCTAGTGTGAAAGTGCTAAAATTTGGTATACGCACTAAAGAAAATTTGGACGCACTATTAAAAACATCAAAAGCATTAAAATGTTTATACGCGCTAAGGAAAAATTCAAATGCAGAGCAAGCCCTAGTTCTAGTGTGTAAAAACACTATTTCAACTTGCGAATGCACTATTTGAAAGCGCAAAAGCGCTAAAAAGGGATTAAACATGCTATTTAACTGTGTAAAGTGCTATTTCATTTTAAAAATGCAAAAAAATAGGGTTTTTCATTGAAAAAATCATTTTTAAAAAAAATGAAAAACAAAGAGGATCAGACACTTACCAGACGTCCATGGGTTAGTGGCCGATGATATCATCGACCCCGCTTGAATCTATGCTCTCTAATTGGGATCATCATCGTGTAAAGTTTAGAGGACTCAGAGAAAAAAAGTCAAATGTAAAAGTGAAAATGAATAGTAAAAATAACTTTTTACCCCTTTATATAGGCCAATTTGACCTAAAAAGGGCATCTTTGACCAAAAAATGCTTGAGGAACCAATTTTTTTTTTACCAAAACTGCCAAATCGGGGGCATTTGTCATCACACGAACGCAAAATCATTATCGAAAATGAAATCAAAATTCATTATAAATGGACCTAATCAACACAAAATGACTTAAACCATCAACATTTTCAAACATCGATCAAATTTCATTTCATTTACGAGGGTGCATACACTTGGATAATCAGGAACAACAACAAAATCATCAAATCAAGGGCATGACCATCAAATCAAAGTGTAATCTTTTATCAAAAAAATTTCACTTATCAATCAAAAGGGGCATCAAGCATCAAATCAGATCAAACCAGGTACCATATCAGGGAAATGTCATCAAATCGACCATCAAGGACAATAAATCAATTAGAACTGCATCAATCCTATCATCAAAATCTGCATCTTACATCAAACATCAAGATTGACCATCGATGGAATCAGGACCTTATATCAGTCGAATCAAGAAATTCTTTGAATCGACATGCTTCACATGTCGACTCAAAGAGGGGCATTTGTAATCACCTAAAAATAGACAAGATTAATTGAAGTGAGAAATCAAGGCAAGGATCAGCACAATTAAATCAAATCAAAGATAAATTGCAATTGAACATTATTCCAATATTAATTGAAAATCAAAAGCTATAAAATTAATTTAAATCGAATAAATCATGATTAATCAATAAATTGTACAATTGATCTAATTAATTGTATAGTTCAAATTAAATCAAATCAACCCATTTAAGGGGTACACATGGCTAAACAAATTAAATAAAATCAATTAGTTAATTCTTATTTTCTCTAAACACCACATGGGAGGAAAAAGCCTCAACCAATAGCAATTGAGAACCAAGATCACATGGATCAAGCCTAAATTGAATCTCAATCACTCACTTGGAAGATGAATCTTGTCCACCCATTTTGTCTTCTTGTTGCAAGCTTTGAGGGCAATCCATTTAAATTATCTCCAAAGGGTGGAACCAAGGACTTAACCCCAACTCAATCATGATCAACTCAACTGCACCCCCTATCCTTGCCAAAATCTATAAAAGCAAGGCATAAATCACTCATAAATCATCCACAAATATGAGAATAGCATCAAACCTTTTGCAAATTAGAGCTAGAAAGAAAAATATAGAAGCTAATTAGCATTTCAATTTGGAATTAATTATTTTAGCTTGCTTTATCATATCATTCTCATTCTAGGACTTTCACTAATGGAGGCTTGCTGAGAGCTTTGTCATTAACATCCATAGCTAGAGATCCATAGAGTGATTAATTGTCAATTATTAGCTTAAATAGATTGCTATTTGTGGTAATTTAGTGTTTATTTTGAATTATTGATGATACTAACCCTATGAAGGTACTTTTTCTAGTACACAAAAGGTGCCATTTTATGTACTAAAAAAAGTACCTTCATAGGGTTAGTATCATCAATAATTCAAAATAAACACTAAATTACCACAAATAGCAATCTATTTAAGCTAATAATTAACAATTAAGCACTCTATGGATCTCTATTGAGGAATGCTAATGATAAAGCTCTCAGCAAGCCTCCATTAGTGATAGTCCTAAAATGAGAATGATATGATAAACAAAGCTAAAACAATTAATTCCAAATTGAAATGCTAATTCGCTTCTATATTTACCTTTCTAGTTCTAATTTGCAAGAGGTTTGATGCTATTCTTAGATTTATGGATCATTTATGAGTGATTTATGCCTTTCTTTTATAGATTTTGGCAAGGGTAGGGAGTGTAGTTGAGTTGATCATGATTGATTTGGGGTTAAGTCCTTGGTTCCACCCTTTGGAGACAATTTAAATGGATTGCCCTCAAAGCGTGCGACAAGAAGACAAAATGGGTGGACAAGATTCATCCTCCAAGTGAGTGATTGAGATTTATTTTAGGCTTGATCCATGTGAGCTCCTTCCTCAAATCCTATTGGTTGAGGCTTTTTCCTCCCATGTGGTGTTGAGAGAAAATAAGAATTAATTAATTGATTTTATTTAATTTGTTTAGCCATGTGTACCCCTTAAATGGGTTGATTTGATTTAATTTGAACTATATAATTAATTAGATTAATTGTACAATTAATTAATTAATCATGATTTATTCGATTTAAATTGATTTTATAGCTTTTGATTTTCAATTAATATTGGATTAATGTTCAATTGCAATTTATCTTTGATTTGATTTAATTATATTTAATTGTGTTGATCCTTGCCTTGATTTCTCACTTAAATTAATCTTGTCCATTTTCAAGTGATTACAATTTCTCTATTGTATAATAGTATAATATTAGTATTAAATATTTATTAAAATATTATATTATAACAATAATACCTAAGGGTGTATATATATATATATATATATATATATATATATATATATATATATATATATATATATATATATATATATATATATATATATATATATGAAAATGAAAAATTTGAGGCAAAATTTGAGCGAAAGATTTTGAATATCTGATTTTTTACTCACATCCAAAAGCAAAAGTTGATTCTTTGGTTCCCTCAGTCTGAGAACCATGTTTTTTACAGAGAATATCATGGGATTGCAATTGTAGAAGACAAAAAATTACTTTTTTCGCCCCTTTTGTTATAATTTCTCTATTATCAAAGGTTTTTGCATCACCCTTTTGGTCTCACCATGGGGAGTAGTAGTCATTGAAAGCATAAATGGAAGAGGAAGCTCAGAAATGAAGAGATTAAAGTGTATAGAGAAATGGATAGGGTTGCCCATTGGAACAAGAGACAAGGTATGTTAAATATTAATGAAGATGTGGGCATAGGCCCACCCTTAAATGTGGTTTCAAGTGAAGAAGAAAATGAATTTGAAATGATTTATGACAATAATATTGAAAATGAGAATGTAGGTTTTGAAAATGAACTTGTAGATGTGGACAATAGAAGTGTGGACATTGAAAATGATAATCCACTGATTGAATATGAAGGAATTGACAAGGATAATGGTGCACAAGAACCAAATCAACATAGCACATCTCCAAATTATATTAGAAATGAAGTCCCTTGGGAAGAAGAAAGACAAACTTCAAATTTGAGACCTTCAAGAACAACAAAATGGTTACTTAAAATTGATGAGAACATAATGAGAAATTTAGATGGCAAGAGATCAGAAAGAATCGTTCGGTTGTGGGTTTCAAAACATTTTGATCAAATTTGTAGCCACAAGACATTGGTTGAGCAATGTCAAATGTCTGTGCAATTGTTAAAGATGTAGAAGATGAAACATATACTAGTAAAATTGAAGATTAGTGTGAACAAGAAAAAGAAGAGGAATGCTATTATTGTGAGAAATATTTTTGGTTCTCTCAATTCCATTGGGAAGACTACCAAGGAAAAAGATAAGAGAGCTGCTAGGAGGGTTATTACAACCTCCTTAGTAAGTCATCATTTGAGAAAGGCTCATTTGATGAGACAAACTTGTGTTGACTTGAACCTAAATCGTAAAAATTTAGATAGAGCACTTGCAAGAAGAGAAAGACTTGATGATCCTCTTCATAATGGTACATGGGCTTATGGTGGGAGACTTTCACATTGTGATAAGAAGCTTACCGATGGTGTGAAGGATCAAATTCAACTATTTTGGCAATCTAACTCAAGAGTGTCACCAAATGTGAAGGATGTCTTGAAGTTGATAATTTTCATTCGAGACCACACCTTGCATCCCAAACATTATTTGGAGGTGAGTCAAACAATATTGTGCAAAAAAAATTGTGGGACACATCCAACATTTCAAATATCACAAAGAGATTTTGAAGCCCTCAATCCTTTTTTTTTTGTGTGCCTCTTAAGATTCTAAATACTTGTTGCAAATATCATGTGGAGTTTTCAATGCACCATGAACTGTTACGATCCCTTCATTCTACTTTGCATACTAGTGAAATGTTGGAGGAGTGTGGTGCAATTGCTCTTCCAAAATCATCAAGAGACTTGCTAAATATTTTTTTATGTCCTAGAGATGATGTATGTTTCTTTTATAGAAAAGATTACTTAAATGACAAGTGCTCAGAGTGTGGTGGGCTAGTGAAGTTTGTTGAATGTTTTCATGAGGGCTGCGAACATGATTTTGGAAAGATAATTGTCCACAAAAAGGTATATGAAACCTTTAAATATACATTGAAAATTGGAGGTGAAGGCTCTAGATGTCAGTTGGTTACAAAAGAATACAATGTAGCTGATGTTATTTTAGATTTTAGGAAGAATCCTTTTTACAAGTATGCAAAGCACAATCACAAGTCTTAGTGGTTGGATCAACAATTCAGGATGTGTAAGGACACTTTCCCGATTGGAACTATTATATCAATCATTGAATTTTTAGAGAACTATACATTGCAGCCTCAAAATGAGTTGCAAGCTCAATATTACAATTATATTCAAGTTGTTATTTTTGTGCACATAACATATAGACATTCCCCTAATAGTATAGAAGATGATCAGAAGATAATCAAAGAGTATCATTTTTATATGAGCAATGATAGATCTCACTCTCATGAGTATGTCCAACATTTCTTTGAGAATTATTTTGAGTGGGTGTGGGAAAATAATATTACTATGGATAGACATCTCATTTGGTTAGATAACTACACAGGTCAATTAAAAAATGCTCATATGTTTTATTGGTTATGTAAAATGCATGTAGAGAGAGAGGTGTACCTGATATTTGGAGTTTTTTTTAGGTTGTTCATGGAGAAGGGGAGCATGATGGAGCAAGTGCATGTGTAAAGAGAGCTATAGTTAAGGAGCAATTGAGGATTTCAGGTGCAGAACTCCTTGATGCTCATTCTATTGTTGATTGGTGTACTTCAACATTGTCACAAGAGGGACTCTTGATTCAGTAGTGCGTAGATTATTTTTGTTGGTTGAGTTGGGCACAATAGGAGATAAGTTGGATTGTGAAACCATGAAAGATTCTTAAAAAATGCATTCATTTTGAAGCTCAGATACTAGTACATGGACCATTTGGACATGAGATTTGGTTTGTTATTGTCTAAGGTGTCTTCAGTGTGATTGGGATCAGTGTGAGTCAAGTGAGTGGGTCGATATGTGGGTTCCACATTATCTAACTCCTTTATCTGTCACACTCTTTATAATAAATGATGACATGGATTATTCACTTGACTATGACCATCTTTTAGATCTTCTACAACCAGGACATGTTTCTGCAATGGTTGCATCATAGGAGAATGATGAGAGATTAGATTACTGGTTAGCACATTGTGTACGAGGAAAGCGAAAACTTGCACAACTAAAGATAGGTGATGATATGTTCACATATCCAAAAGGATCACCTGTTGTTGTGGGAACATGGTTGTGCACATACATGATTAGAAATAATGGCATTCCTGTGTTTGAAGACTAAGGGAAGCACAAAACCATTCTCATGTATTCACACTTTGTTATAGTAGCCAATGTTAAGTTGTTGAAACATCAAGGAAAACCAAAGACAAAGGAAATTTGGACTATTAGTGTTGTTGATCATGAATCAATATTGAATACCCTCAAGAAGAGAGATGGCCCTTCAGGCACACTTCAGTAGGTAAGTTCAACTCACTGCAAGGTTTTCCACGTTTATTACAGTTACGTTCAATAAATTAATTATAGTTTTCTGCTTTATTTGTTTGAGCCAATAAACTTGGTTTTGTATGTGGATTGTAAGTGTTGTTGGATACATATATGATATATATAAAAGATTGAGGTGTGCATTTGATTAGCCCATCTTTTATGATGGTAAACTTCAATATGCATTGACTAGTCATGTTCTTTGGTTCATTTAGTTACTTATACATTCATAATATTTTTGTCAACCTATAAACTTCTTTTTTTCTCTATTAACTTTTCTTGTGCCTTCCAAATGCGGGGATTGGAATGTAGATTTCATCAAGTACTGTGTGTTAAGCTTATACACTTAAGGAGAGGAAATGACACTTATTTTTGATATATAGTTGTGTATCTAAGTTTTTGAGTAATTCTATATCTTAGACTTTTGATAACATTGATATATTTATTCATAATATGTTGTATTAATGATATACAATGAATTTGTACGAAAGGTGGTGTGTACAGTCAAGCTTGTATAATGATGAAATACATGCAAGAATGCAAATATTTGACAAAAAAATCTTAAGGCTTTGTTGAATGTGTTATATAAGATGTATTATAATTCTTGTACAATAAAATATAAGGATTTTTTGAATGTGTTCAAAGTAGTAAAGTATTTGATTTATATTATGGTTTATTTGTGCAAATGTGGGTTCAATCATTCACCTATGAATCCCATGTAATATTAGAACAATGTAGTCTCAAAGTTTGTTTAACATGCCAAACTAACTTCCTTAACACTCACCAACACAACCAAAACTAACTCTTTGGTTTCTCGTTCCCCAACACCACAAGGGCCTAGAATGCTCTGGTTCCTAGTAGCCATTTTTAACACCTTTTCTAGTTTTACTTTCAAATATCCTAGAGGACCTAGGAAATTAATTGGATGATCAAAGAGTACTAGTTGGATATTGTATTCTTATTAGATGATAACATACAAACATACATAACATACAACATATACATATACATGTGAGGAGAATATGCATGTTTTTTTATATTGTGTGGCCTAGTCTTTGATAAGGTCACATTGTGTGGCATGGTTTGAGAAACCCAACCTAGTTAATTGTTAATGTGACAATATGTGATGTGTTCCATTAGGTCTTAGTTTCTTGTTATTGTCAAAAGAAGTCATGTTAAAAAATAAAGTAGGGCTTTCACAAATTAGAGATATGAGTCTTGATTTATTTCAATAATGGTCAAGCCCCTTAAGAGTTGTGTAACTATAAAAATTTAATCAAGATTGTAATTTTGATGTAATTGAGAGTAATGCAACTAAACTAAAACTATTTTAATGCAACTAATCATAAATATAATGCATGACAAAGACATAATATGGAAATAATACATACAAACAACGCATGCCAAAGATATAATATGGAAATGATACATACATAGAATACATGACAAAGATAAAATAAACAGAAATGAACATGTAGATATGTATATATGAAATATTTTTGCACAATTAAATGTGGCACATGTCATCTCAAAATATTTACAAAATCAACATATCTAGATACAATGTGGCATACACCATCTCAAAATGTGTCATATGGCATCTCAAAATAAGAAGTTCAACTACAAATATTTCTAGGACATCCTATTCTACTGGTGGATCATCAAAATCCAGCCTCTTCGAAGTACTTTTTGGCTTTTATGGATCCTACATTCAAACACAAAAGTGAAACCCCAAGTTAGATTACTTAATTTATATGGTTTCTGCAAATAAAAATTCAAAATTCAAAATCATAGTCAACAATAATAAATAAATAAAATTTAAAATTGAACTCTCATGTACCTCACATCTCTATCTCCTCACGCAAACATGAGACCTAATATATGTCCTTCATAGCAAAGGGACAATGCTACCAATGTCGACTCTGACCTATATATGTTTGTGAACATGAGATTGATCTACAAGTTATACTATTTAAAGTTAAATCCTTGGTAGAAAATATATGTTTACAAAATAATTGAATTAACATTAAAACTTACCCATGTTGAACTTTCTTCGAGAAATATCGATTGAGTCATCAGTGATACAAACTCTTGGCATTGTACCTCCCTCAAATAGGGGTGACCTAAAAAAGTCAAACATATACTTCATACAATCATGACTTGATCATATTATATATACTTGATAGTAAAATGCACACTTTTAACTTTAAAAATATACATAATGTGGGGCTATCACTATGAATTGAGATGCATGTGACTCTATCATGGTGAAAGGGTCTCACGACATCATCAGACACCACCCTCTATCAAATAAACCATGTAAATTAAAAATGAGTACGCACAACTGACAAGTATACATGTATGCATAAACAATCTAAAATACTTAATTACCTTCCCTTTGTCAACGTCAAACACCTGAACCCCCTCACATTTCCCCCCAGTGGAAATTGGTGACACTTGCATTAATATGTAATAAGATTATCATAAAAATTAGAAATATTATAATAGAAGGAAACCAATGAGTACATTAAAATGTATGTATCGTGGAAGTGTCAAGGCCAAATGAAATGGCCAGAAGCATGGACCCCTTCACCTGTGCCATATCATCCTCTATCATCAACTGAACATAAATGGAACACATAAAAAAACATAAGTGGGAAATTATTATAAGAAAATTCTACTAAAAATACTAATGTTTAAAATTAAATACAATGTAACAAGTGAACTGTTTACTCTTACCATAATAGTAGGAGTCCATGGCTCTGTATGCCCCTAATGCACATCTTCATAAGGTGCTTTAGTGCTTGTAGTGTGATATGTAGTATTGTCCACCTCTAAGACATAGTTATATGCATCACTGTCATTCAAGGGACCCAAGAACATATTCTTGCACATAATGCAAGTGTGGAGCACACAAACATGTGAGCTCGTGGAGGATGTGGAAGGGCCAGAAGCATCAGCCTAAGGAGGAAACAATGTCACGCTCTGCGTAACCAGTAGATCACTCAAGGTGTGAATGGCTCGAATAGTCCACGAGTCAGCCTCAACAATAATATCAAGATGTTTCACAATTGGAGGTGGTGAAAGCTCAAGAGTGGGGAAATATGTGTGGGATTTCACCTAGTGTACCCATGGCTTATCCTGAGGAGTGCCTAAGCCTACACTATGGTTCGGTCTCATGCTCCAATAATTTACCTTGTGATCAAGCACAAATTCAGCATACAATTTTCTTATGAAATAGAATGGGACATCCAAATTTTTGTGGGGTGGTTTATCAAAAACTATCCACTAGTTGTTCCAAAAGTTGTCACGTATTGCATCATTTATGCACCATTTAATTGAAAACTTGGGTTTTTAGGGTCCACTTTTAAACTAGTTTTGGGATCCACAAAAAGATTACATATGTCATGTTTTGTTATATTTAGGTTCATAACTTAATCATAGTCAAGCCCATCATCAAACTGGGTGCGCATGGAATCATGCCAAAGAATTGCAACATTATGTTGCTTTGTAAGTTTCTCCATGTTTTCAATAATGGAGTTCAACATGGAAAACATGGGGCACAATGTGGGGATAATGGCATATGTGGTCTGATATCCTCTAAGCTGATTTAGATTATCTCCTATGAGATCCTCCAAACATTGAGGGTTTGAGACTGGTTGGTCTTCTGAAGGTGGAGGATTGTTTGGAGGTGGTTCTGGATTATTTGCGGGATCATTGGGAGGGTTTTCTGATTGGTATGAGTCCATGTCTGATTAAAATTATAATCAATTTAAAAAATAATAAAGAATATCATTTAAACCCTAGTTTTTATTAAAAAAACTACAAATTTCAATTTAAAAAACAATAAAAACTTAAAAATTTAACATACCTTTCAATCTGGAGAAAATCAGATATTAGATTGTTTCTGATATACAAAGTCTTTTGGTTGTGTTCAACATTTTCACAATGAAAATATTGAACACAGCTGCAGGCTACAAATATATTTTATTGGTGAAAATTGAATATCCGATATAACATCGGATATCAAATAAAATCGTATATCCAATTTTCTATTAGATATCTGATTAGGCTTGTGCTTTGGATTTTTTCTTGGTCAGGTGTACTGACACTCGGACCTACTAAAAAGTCAACCAACTTTTTAGTGCACTTTTGGATGAGTGAAAAGTTCATTTTTTCACATCGCCACTTTTTGGCATACCATGATCCTGGACATACCCTATGCATCTAAGGGTCCTAATGAGTTATAATGACACTAATGTGTTCTAATTATGTTTTAATGACACTTATAATGCATGGTTAAGACATTACTTAGATTAATTTCTTTTGTTGGGATTATGGAAAGGTGAGTTATTGAGAGGGGAGGAGTGAATTAGTAACCCTAATTTTTTTTGTTCTTTATCCTTAAGATAATCTATTTCATTAACTGACAGTCATATTAACAGTGTCATTCATTCATAACATAACTGAAATAAGAAATTCTTTCTAATCTAACATGTAAACTTTCATGAAACTACATACACTAGACACGTGTATTTTGGTCTCACATAAACCCTTGGTAGAAGGTAAAAACTACGGTGGGGATGACACCCACAAAGCTTCACTATTGCAATAATAATTTTTTTCAGTTAGGGATTACAAATTTGATCACTTCTGATGATCTTACCCTATTAGGAGTAACATTTAAGACCTGTTAAGATCTACCTTATTAGAGGATTTAAGCAACATTGTTAAGTGTGCACTTGGTTAAGAGATTTACAAAAGACTTGTTAGGTCTACTATGTTAAGAGATTTAGTCTATCAAAATTGTTAGAAAGTAATAATAAATTTGATCTAGATGTAGCAACTTACTTTGCTAAATTTCATATATGCTTAGCCCTTAACTGATTTCACCTTCCTGTGATAGATATGTCCCTCTAATACTACTCGGTAGCCTCTGGTCTGATACTGATTCAATTCTAAATACTTGTTTAATGCTTAGCTTCACAACCTTGTCTAATCTTCAGATATCTCCCATAGGTAGCTACTTCTCATGTGTCATTGGTACAACTTACATCTTGATAATTATTATATCATAAAGATTTGACCTAGTTAGGGTTATGCAATCATCTAGAAAACATTAGATCTACGATCCATATGAATGACCTAAATCAATACTACATAGGGATCATCACCAATCAATTATTAAATCTCCACTAAATCTTTACCTTGATTTATGTAAATTATTTTCTAGCTCGGTATAAACCGTTTGCATTGTTTTCAGTGTCATACCAAACTTCTATGTCAATCACTCGATATATATTGCATTCCTATCTCAGTAAAATATCATTGCTCGATAAATATGAATGCTCAATTATAACTTTACTCAGTGTGCTTAGTAATCATCTAGCTCAGTGTATGTTCTTGGTTACCTTGTCATTCTTCCATGTGCTTTTCTTCATTACTATACTTAGTGTATTGACCGACTAGTCTATTTTCTTCCTTTATCGACTGTATATGTGACACTAATGACAACTCATAATGTAATTATGTGTAACATTCTCCCCCTTTGTCATTAGTGACAAAAATGCATATGTATGCCATAATCAAAATTTTAAAATTTCAAAAAATGTGTATACTGCAAAAATTTGTAGAATCCCCATGTCTATATGCCTCGATATACATACTATATACATATTGTTTTCCCCCTTTTTTGGTAATAATGCCAAAAATGTATATTCACAACTTGTCAAAAATGTTATGATGGGTTTTCTTAAGGTTGGCCAAAAGGTTTTCCCATTCCTCTTTTAGACTCTCAAGTGTAATATGCTCTAGACCTACTTGGGCATGCATATAAAAAATGTGATCTACCATTGATAACTCGGGGGTGGAAACTAACTCCTTTTCCTTCTTGACATTTATTTGCATCACCTCTATGTTTGGTAACAACTCAGCCTGTAGCTCAGTTGTTTGGTCTTCTATCTTGTCATCTTCTCTTCTCAATTCATTCCTTAACCCCTGTATATGTTTAACCTTAGTATAATGCAGTTTTAATACACAAGGTTTGGTTATCAAGATTTTTGTACTTTTCTGCAGGTCTTCATCTAGTTTCTTGAGCTTAACAATAATCTCTGTAGTAAATGATTCTATTGTGCAAAGCTTCTTCAAAATAGTAAGTATCTTTTGGATAATACCTTCTATTTCACTTACAGTTTCAGATAGTTTTACTTTGTGAATCACCACTGCTTGGTTGATCTTTTCAGTGATCTTATATTGCATCTTTGTCTCATCTCTCTCTTCAATATTTTTCTCTACATTGGTGGTAGGAGAATTGATGTTCCTGATAAGGATTTCAAGTTGGTCAATGATGGGAGTATTCTCATCAATAGTGACATCAAGGATAACTTGCATCAATATTTCTCTCACATCCTCTAGCACTTGCTTATGTTTTCTTTCTTTCCTCAGCTTCTCTTGAGCTTCTTTTTAGGTGTAGAGTTCTCCATACCTCCTTAGAGCTTCAGGGTCCAATTTTCTTAGGTCACATGCAGGTATCTCTATTACTTCATCTAGTGTGACCAGATCTTTACCATGTTTCTTCTTCTTTTTATTTTCTTGTTTGCTAGATGTCGGTGATTGACCATAAGGAACTAGAGCCTTTTTCTCTAGATTTTACTTTTGCTTCTTGGTGGATACACTCTCTTCTTTGTCCTACCCTTTTACAATTCCCTTGGAGTTAGGTCCTAGGGCTTGTGGCCTTGTGCCTGTAGTAGAATCATCTACTTTAGTTTCATCTTCAATTCCTTTGTCATCTACCTCTTTGTTTGTAGTCTCTTTTTTTTCTTCTTCACCCTTGTCATATGTTGTATCCATTTTTTGCTTAGGTGGTGTGTCCTCAGTTTTCTCCTTGGCAATAATATTAATGGCTTGAACCAAAATCGGTAAGTTACCTGGTACAAGTGCTTTGGCTACCTCAGTAGATTGATCTTCATATTTCTTCTTGGTAGCAACATTGATATCTTTATCTTCTTTAGCTTCATCATTGAGGTCTCCTTCAATTCTATCCTCTATCAATACTTCTTCCCCGGTTATCCTTGTCATCTCTGGAGTATCCTCTTTTTCAATTTGTCTAGCAAGATAAAAATCTTCAGCATAAGCATTATCCTCTAGTTTCTCAGTCTATGAGATGTGATAGGCTCTTCAACTAGCCTTTGTGTTGTAACATCGTCATCATCATTTTGTACACCTTTTCCCCTACCTATTTCACTCTTCTCAATAATAATTGCAAGTGCAGTTTGCTTTGCTTCAGCTTTAGACTTTAAGATTTCAATCCATATCTCTTTTCTTTCCTCATCAACTTCTTGAAGTTTACCTTGTAAGATATTCAGTGCTCTCCCTTTCATTAATAATTTATTTGCATATGCTTTCATCATTTCTTCAATCTCTTGAATAGATAAATTTGGCATTTGCCAAAATCAATGACCTTTCTCGCATTTTCTTCTCAGTGTGCAAAGCATAAGTCCACCTTGCTAAGATTTTATCATACAATTCCTTAGGAATATTGTTTGCAAATTCCACTGGAAATCTCTTTAATTTGATCATCATGTCGATCATTACCTCTTCCAGCTTATCTTAATCCTATGTATTCATGGTTGCATATCTATGGATCTTAGGATGACCTAGTCCTCCTTTTTCTTTTATGCCATGTGCAATCTCATCAATAGATTGTTCTTTATTTACTAATACTTTAAATTAAATAGTATTTTTTTCGTCAGAACCTATATCATCTTTGTTTCTTATTAATTTTCTACTCTTTCTAGGTACCTCAGTAGATGCTTGTGTACCTCTCTTTTTTGATAGGTCTTTGTCAGTGTGGGCCTTGCTCTTTTTGCTACTCCACATTTCAAAGGTGGGGAAACACCTGTAGAGGACTTTGTCCTTGCTTGTGTGGGAGTATCATCATGTTTCCTCTTACCTTTCACTATTTTTTCTGGTTCTACCTATGTGTCTTTTTCTAACTTGGTCTCCTCTTTCTCTTCACTATTATCAATCAATTTTTGTTCCTCGGTTACCTCGTCAATCAACTTCTTTTCTTCTTCTCCAAGTTGTTTTCCTAAAGTACCTATCATTTTCTTTGTTTTTCTTCCAATTTTAACTCTAAGTCCATTTGAATTCTTTTTTTGCTTCTCATAAGTGCCAAATCTTGTTGCACTTTTATCCTTAGTCTCTGCAAGAAGTGCCTTTATTGACCTAGTAGCTCGGTCAATGTCTATTTCATATGCAATCGGTGGTAGCCATGCAATCCTCAGTTCCATTGCCTTAATTAGAGTGGTACCATTGTCTACTAAGAAACAAATTTCATCTTTATGTTAGGATTAGGTAATACTGAGAGGGGGGGTTAATCAGTATTACTGAACTTTGCTTTAAACTTTAACCAATTGTAAATAAACCATAATACTGTTGAAATGAAAAGAACAATAAATTATAACACATAACTCATGGCACCATGATTTGTTCTCAAGGAAACCCTAGCCAAGGAAAAAACCCGGTGGGGATGGTACCCACACTTATGCACTAAAATATTGTATCACTCTTAGGAGATCTAGCCCTGTTAGGAGTTGATGATTACATAGTAAAATTCCTTGTTAAAGGATTACAAAACCCTATTAGGGGTATACAAAACCCTATAAAAAACCTATTACAAAGAGTTCTCCAAAATGTGAACAATACAAGAACTTATCTTGCTTAGGTAGTTCCAATTATAGCTCTTTCTCTTACTGATCTCGCATCTGATTTCTTCTCTTAGATTCGCAACCCTACTTCATCATCATAATCATAATACTTATCTCTTTCATAAAAGCACTCTATATTTATACAAAAACTACCATCTAGTCAGCTTCACAAATATCATACAAAATATAATAATTAATTATGAAAATGATAATTTTGGAGTCGGTGATCTTATATTACCTAACTTAGCATGTTACTATACCAAGTAACCTTACCGCAATTACTGCAACTGCTCATATGCCCTGTTATATTGATTTTACTATCTTCACATATCTTTTGAACACTGTATCTCACTTATCTAATCACCAAAACTTATGCACTCTTAACTAAAGCATATAAATATACTAAACTACCTTATGTTAACTTTTCAAGCCATAATACCTTATACATCTTCATCGTTGACCAAAAATGTAACATTGTACCTTGTTACCCTGATTCTAGACTGTCATTTTCATGACTGTGACTCTAGTACTGAAGTTCTCATCACACGATCACTCTAGCATAAGTGTTTCCATGAATGACAACCCTTAAGTGATCCCTAGTGCTCCACAACATCACTTGCCAATAATCTTTCCCTTTGGCATTGATGGCAACACTTAGAAAAATGACTAAGTGTCAAAATACAACTTTCTTCTTTTCTTTCTTTTTTTTTTCTACTTTTTTGTTTTACAAATCCTTTTCTCCTTCTTACTATTAAATTTTTCCTCTTTCTCTTCCTCTCCCTTTGACATCAATGGCAAAGGTTCATTCAAAAAATTTTAAAAACTTAAGCACAAAAGAGATCTAGTGCTTATTCACCAGTTTTAAGACATCTTGGAAGGAGTTTTCCAAGGTCTTTACTTCCTCAGCCCATGACTTTATCAATAGCTCGACATGGATTAGTCCATTCAGTGCATATGAAGTGGTCTTTACTACCTTAAGCTCAGTGGGTGTAGACACAGCCATTGATCCTTCAACCTTTTCCATCTCTAAAATATGAGTCTCAAGCATTGAAAGCTTAGGGATCAATAGGCTTCTTAATAAGCCAAATCTGTCTACAACTCTCCCTTTCTCTATTTCAAGTACAATTATCTTGTTTAGAAGTCTAGATGTCTCTTTATCCATTTCACCCATAGTTAGTGAAGATGATTCACAACTGTCCATTAGACTGTCAAGAGTAGCCCTATCCTTGGCTATAATCTCCTTAATTTTATTTACATGCCTGCAAAGGTTTATGCAGTAGTTATAAATCTTCCTGCCTTGTACTACACAACTCTTCACTTTAAGAGTAGTAGCCTTGAGAATGTCTAAGTCCCATGAAATGGACTGATAAACTTCTCTCAACTTCTTCTCCAGAAATTCTTTCTCTGCCTTGTCTTATGCAGTTTTTAACAACGATTCAAAGTGACTATCAAAGCTATCTAGTACTATACCAAGGTTCTCAGGTTCATCCTTTTCCTGAAAGATAACCGGTGAGGGATGTAGCTTCTTCACTGTTTCTACAGCCCTGGCCATTACCTTCATTTTTTGTCCCCTTTTTGTACTAACCTCTTGTTGTCATATTTTGACACATGTTGAAAGCCTAATTACTAGATGAGCTACAATAACCTAGTTTGTGTTATTAGGTGATCTGGATTAGATTTGTGTTCATTTCATTGCAATACATGGAAAAGAAAAGGAAATGAATAGCATCTATATCGATACATACATCTATCGGTATCATTTTGTACTGAGCAGAAAGTAAAGCAGCTGAAAAGAAAGAACATCTATCTAGGCTCACACAAGTCGTGAGCATAGCCTTTACCAGAAATAGATGAATGAGTGTAAATATACATTTAAATTAAGAGGTGGTATTGGGGTACCAGACATTGCCTGGTAATGAGATGTTGATGCTTCTGTGTGCCCAGCGTGCTCCCGTGATCCAGAACCTGCAAAAGAAGAAGAAGGGGATTTGGGTTAGATCTAATGGATCTAAACAATGTTTGGTATCACAATACAGTAATGCATATACACACTCAGCCATACACCTCTAACAAAGGCTGTGCTTAGGGCATGCACATCAAGGAACCCCTGGAAATAAATGAGATACCATTGTTTTTACTGACGTGTTTGTTTCATGTGCAGATATAGGGAAGCTGATCCATAATGTTTCCGTGAATGACTTGGGCCCTTGACGTAGATCATGATAGGAAAAATCTAGGTTCCCTATCAGGTGATTGCATCAAGGGCCAAGAGCACACACAGTGTGTACACATAGGGGACATTCAAAAGATCCAGCATCAAGAGCAATAAAGTAATGAAATAGAGGGTTATATGGCATCAGGTGCTGAACAGAGCTAATTACAGAGTACACAGATCTATGAAGAAGATAGGGCACTTTGTTGCATAGATGTTCAAATGGCACATAGGTGTAACAGGGCACACATCCATATGATCATATAAGTACAACAGATTATGCTTAAGGTAGACTCAATACATTTCATTTAGAGCATAAATATGTTTCAATCTGCATTCTACATTCTGATATGGTTACAAGGCAAGATAGCATGGCATGATGATAAGAATCCACAATGAATCAGAGCTAGTAACAGGGCATGATAGTCAGGGCTTTTAAATGTAATATCCTTCATGTATAAGAGTTGGTGCATAACCAATCTGATGCTGATAATGTAAATCAAGGATACAAGTATATGTGCCTCTGAGAGTACCCAGCATGATCAAATCTACAGGCTCTCACAGTGCAATAACAGGGCAGGACAATAATAGCAGTACCACAATGAATGTGCCAACAGTAATGAAGATATGGTAACCAGTAAGTGTGCATGGTGGTATGCTCTTGGGCCATGACAGTGAGAATAATCTAGTGAACACATTCAGTCCCAGTGGCATGGTGAGGAGATAGGGAGTGAATGCTCTATTTCATGGCTCATGGGCTGGACATGAGATGATGATAAACATTGCATATATGTTATTTCTCCAGTAGTAGGACCTTCAAACCAAACAATGGACGTATAGCAAATACAATATCAAAAGGACTATACCATAGCAACATGTTTGAAGGTTTATGCAGAAGTCCACAAATATAAGATCACATTCGCATACAACGCTGGATACAATTAATACATACATAATGTATAGATCATGGGGCCCCTAGCATGCTCTCGGGCCATGATCATCGGGCTCAATATCAAATGGAGGATAATAGAAAAATGTGCCCTAATATGTAATTCTCGGGCCTGTTAGACAAATATAGAGGAGTCATCAACCTCAATATGAGATGCCACAGTAGGGTCAAAATAGAATATAAATGTGCCATAATCAGAATATGAGTTTCAAATTATAACAGAGAGCAATAATGTCGTGCCCTAGGCATTCACAGGCAATTTCAACATCGATTCTCAGCAAATACAATATTAGTAGCGATGTTGTTACACATTATAGTACCCTCATCGATAATCAACAAACATGCAAAAATCCAAAGACAACGAATAATGAGTCCGCAAGAAAGATCAATATGCAGTTCACGAGCTTTATAAACAGTCACTATGTCTTGCTTCCAATGCAACAGTAAACACAACATAAGGAGGAACACAATGTAAGCATCTAATGATGCCCTAGCTCTTTTGTGGGCAAATACAATCACAACACATTCATAGCCCGAGCTACATCACAAGTAGAGAAATGCAATCGAATGCCATATGTATGCCACGGTTTGTTACAGATCACAAAGATTCAAATAGATAATGGTGTCTACAGATGCTTCAAATAAAACAGTGGTGCAATACATACATTTCGTGCCCTAGCTTTAGTGCTCCCGGGCTAATTGCAAACAATAAACAATATGGATGTAACTATTCAGCGGTGATAATTGAAGGGTAGAACCAAGCAAGCAATGACAACATCAATAACCAACACCCTCATAGGAAAGAAATACAATGAGCTCGATGTATCATGATACCCTAGTGTTATAGGGCTTTTCAAAACAAAGATAGAACATGTGCATCAAAACAACAGTGCCCTAGTTTTGTAACAGTACCCTGAAATGTAATGAAAGCAATAATCCAAACATCAACAGTGGATTCAAACATCAGAATGCAATGATTGAAGAAAGATAAATAGTGCTATATCAAAACCAGTGCCTTAATCAGAGCCTTTCGAAATATGTAGTAAAGAGAATGATTTCATTTGAAGTGCCTACCTCATGTTGCCGAATCGATAAGGTGTTGTTGTTGTTTCTATTTCAATAATGGAAAGATGCCATCGAGAGTTGCAGTGGAGTTTGGTATGTTGCCAGGTGTTGAGTGTAAAAGCCATGATTGCAAAGGTTCCCATTTTCGAAGGAGGGTTTCATTTTAGCATCTTTCTTTTGTCTCCCCTTTTAGGGTTGAGAAAATATTTCGACTCTATTTCGATATGTGTTTCACGGGCATAGACTTTTTTTTCATGTAGAGATATTAATATAATTATCTCTTTTGAGGTAATTATATTAATTATGTTGATGCCATAGAAGTCATTTTGACTTAGGTGATTAATGTTATTTAAATCATGTTTTTCATATGTGGGGGGGGGGGTCTATTATTTTTAGGATATTCATGTGTTAGGTGGATATGTATAAAATTGTAAACATTTCAAATATGCTTTCCCCTTTCATTTAGGGTTGAGAACTATTTGTTAATGTATTTATGATCCACTTGTGTTGGCATAGTAGGGGAATATTTTAATTGTAAAAGTCATTGCAAGGTATTATTGTAGATATTGACAAGTGGCATTTTATGAGTCCTTGTCAGATATCATTTACAAAGCATGACTTAGTGGGTAATGGTCTCCTTTTTGACTATCCATTTTTAAGGGTCCCCACTTTTTCCGCCCCTATATTCTTGGGAATGTGGCATCCGAAATTTAGAGTGATGAGATCGTGGCTGAGGTTTTTCTATTCTTGGCAAAGTGATGGTCTTCAATGCAGATTCCAGAGATTTTCTTTATAGGCCTCTCACCTTTGGTGATTGAAGGTTGGTTCTTCATTCCCTCATTCTCAGGAGGTGAATTTTGTAGCTCTTGTGAAGCAATCTGATATTGTAGCTCCTTTTTATCCCAGCTAATAGAAAAATTGTCCCTTCTTTTTTTGTAATTTGTGAGGTTGTTAATGAGTTTAGTGTTATGTATTGTGATTGAAATTGATCCTTTACATAGTACTATGTTCATCTGATTGTTTTGCAAGCATTAGTTTTTTGGAATGTTTTTCAAATCTATGTGCATTATATTGTGTTGAGTTGTGAAAATCATCTTTCCTTCTCATTCACCTTCAGCACTTGATTGTTTTTCTAAAAGGAAAATCAGATTTGGGGAAGTTGTGGAGTCCTTGTTATGTACTGGAGTTATATTGTGAGTGGTTTTCAGATTGTGGATCTATTCAGTTTGGTGAATCACCTAAGTTAGATTTAGTTTTAGTTTTATGCAATCTCTATCCCTTTCCTTTCAAAATTGGTACAGTTCAGGTGATACAAATGGGGAAGCCAGCCCTTAATCTAGAGGTTTATTCTCAAGAAGCAGTCCCACATCTTGAGAGTATTCCCATGTTTCATGGGATTGCTGGGTTTTATGCTTAGCCATCACAGGTGCAATCCCCAATGACAACACCTCTCTTTAGTCTTGGTGAAGGCCATGAAGGATAGCCTCATAATCTCATCCTCATCCATACTATCTACATCTAAACTTGTTGGTATGGCCATGCTTGCCAAAAATAAAGAGGTGTCCATTTTAACCTCAGCAACTTTTTATGTTCTGGTCTCTTCTCTCTTTTCTTCCTGTTGTGATTCCTTCTCCTGTACTTCCTCTTCCTATCTCTCCTTTGTTTTCTCTCCCTCTATCTAATCTTGTTCTCCAACTTCCATCACACTATCCATATTATCCAAAAATGGCTCATTAACATCATGCAAAGTGTCAAGGGTCACATGCACACTAGAGACAAAGAAATCTGGTTGCATGCTAGCGTGTACACTTTCATCCACTACCTTGGAACTTTCTCCCAATCCTAGAGATGTGGGCTTGGTAACCTTGAGAGGTGAGGTCTTCTTTGGCATATCACTCATTAGGATTTGATCTAATGCCTTTTGAGTGTCCTCAATCACTTCATCATACTTTCTAGCCATGATTTTGACTAGTCTGGCCTTTTTCATTAACATGGGGTTTAATGCATTTATTATTCTATCTCTTTCCTATATTGAGACAACAGGTAACATGTCCTCAATAAAATTATTCCTTATGTTTTCATCCTCTGACTGAGCCAATTGTTTTCTAATCTCTAATTTACCATAAAGCTCCTTAGGAATGCTTCCTTCAATCTCCAACAGATTTTTATTGAAAGCTAGTAGATACTCAAAAATAGTATCTTCAATGAATAACTAATTCTCAAAATCATATCTCTCATAATACCTATCCACTATTTTTAGGTTACTGTCTTTAATCACTCTTTTCTGTAGTGACTTAAGGTTGGGTTTCCACAAGGTTTGTGGATCCTTTGGTGCTACTTGTTCTTCTTCTTTCTTAGGAACCTTTTCCTCTTTCTTCTTCCTCAATACTTCTACCTCTTTCTCCTTAGGAATGTCCTGCTTACTTGATCTTGTAGATGTTTTAACTCTTCAACCATGGATCCATCTACTTGTATCATGTTATCCAACTCACTATAGATGTTTACCTCCCTAATGATCTCATACTTGCAGTGTATGTATGCTCTAATATCTTCTATGTGCAATATGCCTACGAGGGTTTGTGAAAATACTCCCTCTGGATCATCCTCACAATATTTGAAAGGATGTCTCTTAAATTTATACCTAGGTCTATCCATAACATCATAAACCACTGGTGCATCCATAACTTCTTTATGAGATTAGGTATAAATACCTTAAACACGCTTGAATATGGCACTGTGCTTCACATGATCATGAAATCTCTCTGCTAGGTCACTGCAATACTTCACAACTCTTCTCTCCTTAGTCGTTGATAATCAAACGGTGTAGAAATAATATATTCCAAGCTGTTTTATCCTTCGCAAGTTGAGTGAGTGCATTTAAACACAAGTAGCTCAACTTCACATCCTGTCTAGTCAACATAAAACTCGCGAACATGTAGAATGAAAATCCAAGTGTTGCGCTCTCATACACAGACTCCAAAGTGTATGCACACACCATACCTAAGCTCATACAAGCTTACTCCACATATATAGGGGTTGGATATACTTTTTTCTCTGCATCCAATGCTCCCCTTAAGGTTATGCAACCTTCTAGGTCAATGCCTCAAAGAACTCATCATGCAAAGACACAATATCATCTACTGTCTCTCCCTAAACTGATGCCTTGTTTAGGACTTTTACTTGCCATATAATGTCATCCTCCTTGCTCTTTGATTTCTTGAAATGATTCTCAAACTCATTCATGTACTCATTAAGACTCTTACCACTGTCACCAACATTCTTTCTTATAACCAAAGGAGGTAGTCCTCTTGGTTCACTAGATCTTCTTGGTCCTCTTCTATTGTCCTCTCCATTGTATCTTAAAAACTTCACAATGTGTCCAAGGTTGTTGCATTTGTAACATGTAGGGGGTCTCCTTCTATCCTGATTTACTTGTAGTTTACAATACCTTGCAGTGTGTCTGAAGTTGTTGCATTTTTGACATGTGATCTTCGCTGCTAATTCTTCTCTGACATAATCTTGATTGTACCTAGACTAATCTGGTTTTCTGCAATCTTCTTTCTTGTGTCCATACTCATAACAGTTAAAATAGTAGCTGGTAAAGGGTTTAGAGGTACCTTTACTTCTACAATCTCTTTTTATGTGTCCAAATTTGTTGCATCCAAAGCATCTACCTCTGAAAGGTTTGATCTATTCTTTAGGTTCTTCATGAGTAGGTCATTCTTCATGTGTAGGTCTTTCTTCATTCTTTTCTCCACTTGATTCTTCATTGGTTTTAGAACTTTCTACTTCATTGAATCCAACTCCAACCATGTCTCCTTTAGGTTTCTGTCTTGCTCTTTGTTCATCAATTTTGTCACTGCTCATGTGTAACTTCTCAATGTGTAGTTTGGCTTGAGTGAGTTCACCTTTAATGATTTGATTTTATTTCTCCATTTCCTGATATTTATCTTTGTAGAGGTCAAGTTCAGTCTTCATTAGTCCTATCTACTCATTTTCTACTTTTAGTGATTCTTCAACTTTGTTCCTAGCATCTTTTTCATGTTGAATCTTTTTTATCATCAAAAGATTGATCTCCTCTTTTTCTTTCTCTAGCCTCTTCACTTGATCTGATGTATCATTGTCTGAACCTTCTTGGATCTTGCCCATAAGATCTTGTTTCTAATTTCTTGAACCTTCCAGTTGCTCCTTTACTTTTCTGATGAAACCTTATGCTCTTCTCAATTTGAATTTTAGTATACCATTCTCAACCTTTTCTTTGTCCAGATCTTCAAGTGTTGCTTCAATGTTCTCTTGCAAAATTTCTGAATCCATTCTGATCTCCCTTAAGTTGTTAGGCTTTCTCTCCAAGGGCCAATAGTTGTGATACCAATTGTTAGGATTAGGTAATACTGAGAGGGGGGGTGAATTAGTATTACTAAACTTTGATTTAAACTTTAACCAATTGTAAATAAACCATAATACTACTAAAATAAAAAGAACAATAAAACATAACACATAACTCATGACACCATGATTTGTTCTCGAGGAAACCCTGGCTAGGGGAAAACCCCGGTGGGGATGGTACCCACAACTATGCACTATCCCTATTAGGAGATCTAGCCATGTTAGGAGCTGATGATTACATAGTAAAATTCCTTGTTAAAGGATTAAAAAACCCTATTAGGGGTATACAAAACACCTGGTTAAAGGTGGTGAGCAAACAGTTCTTACAATCAAAAAACTATTACAAAGAGTCATCTCATTCAGCTCTAGTCAACTTCTCAATCTTCCTATTTGGTGGATTACTTAGGGCTTTATCCTTGTCAAATACTGGGTATTTGATGACCATGTCAATCACATCCTTGATGATCTTTAGTATCTCATCTAACCACATTTTACCATCGTGTACTCGACTCAAAAAAATTCTAATCCATTATGTTTTAAATTCCTTCGGGAAATGAAGAGCATTTGTTAATCCCTTAACTTCAAGATGTTTGTGCTCATCCTTCAGTTTCTCATCTATGCATAGTTCTTGATAAGTGAATTGTAGCTCAAAATCACTAATCTCACTGATCGTGCAATGAATATAAGACCAAATATCCTTTACCAACAAAACCCTAGGTTGTATTGATGAAAATGCATCTTTTTCATCAACTTGAGATGTGACCTCTAGATGTAGTTTGTAGTTCATTTCTTCATAGGTTGCAGTCTTGATTAGTGTAACTTTCTTCTCCTTATCAACCTTCAATTGAGTAGTTTTTTAAGTAGATGCCATCACTGATAACAAATTATGTCTTGTTCAAACTGTGTTCAAATAACTCAGTTTCACTTCAAACTTACTTGAATAGCTTCCAAACACTCTGTAAAATTCTCAAAATGTAGTACATAGCTTGGAATCTGGTTGCTCAAATCTTCACTTTTTTCGCTATGGTTTTGCTCTTCAAATGTAATGTAAAAAATGAGTTGGGTTGACATGTATTTATACCCAAAAACCTTTTTTGGAATAAATGTGTTGCATTAAATGCTTCACCAACTACTACTTGGTTAAATATAAAACATTCAGTTATCTACTTTAGATACTTTGGCTCAATTAACACTACCAGTGCTCGGTTGACTATGCAACTTGATTAACTTTACCATTTTCACCGACTATCAAAATTTTACTCGATCAAGCTTTAGTGACTATTCTCATTTCAAGTTCATAACATAAAACAACCTAGTGTATCTTAATTCATGCAGATATGGTATGCATGCAATAGATATAAGGAATTGTTGTAAGATATAACTATTTAAAATTCAGCTCCCATACTTACTTGATTTTCTTAGGTAGAAGTGGTGATCACCAACTGTTGTGCTTGTTCTCTCATTGTCTTCAGTTGATCTTCTCCACATTTGACTCATCTTCCTTCTTATTCCATCAATAGTATTCTCATTCATATCAACATTTGGTTATGGTGATCAATCTCTGCAATCTTTACTTAAGTGATCAACTTTGTGAGAGTGCAGACATGTCATTCTACAGTTTGTCCAATTTCTAGATTTTCCTCTCCAATGTAATCTCATACAATTTTCAGAAATATAACCATATCTTCCACATTTTGTACAATTAACCCAAGTGTTTTAATCTCAAGTGTAAGAGTTACCTTGTCTTCTGGGTTGATAAGTATTATTTTATCTCTTTAGTTTCCAAACTTGTTTCAGCTTTTCCCTGCATTCTTGTGATTATGACCATGCTTGTTGCAAGTGTGACAATGCTTTTCCATATAGTTTCTCTTAGGTTACTTGTTCATCTTTGATCTACACTCATATGCTTGATGTCCATACTTGTTGCAATTGTAGCAATAACCATCAAATTTAGGAATAGTGTTAGGAGTACCTTTAGCTTTGCTTCTGCAAACATTTTTTGTGTGACTTGGTTTTCCATAGTGATAGCATGAAAGCTTCTTTGGTCTTTGATTTGCATAGGTATTCTTTTTCTCTACTTAATTTGATGGCTCTCCCTACTTGGTATAACCTAATCCAATGGTGTTGTCCAATCTTCTCTGACTCATTAATAACTCATCCATCCTTTTGGTGCTTTCCTTAGTTTTCTTTATCATTTCATTGTGTTTTTGTTGCATCTTCACTTCATTTTTCATTCTTTCATTCTCTTCCCTTAATTCACCAATGTCTTCCAATTTCCTATCAAGCTCATTGTTTACTCGGTTGACTTCTTGACTCATGATAAGCATTTGATTGGAAATTTCAAAGTGATGCTCGACCAGCCTTGGTATTTCAGATTCTTTTTCTTCTAATTTCTCAGTCATTTGTCTTATGTCTTCAATATCCATGTTCCTTTCTTGTTCATCTTGTCTTGCATTGTTCATAACTTCAATCATTCTTACCATTTGTGTTTCTTGTCCAATTTGCAGTGCTTTCACTTATTTGATGAGGTGTTGATTCTTTTCAGATAAATTTGAGATAGTTCCTTTAGATGCATTAGATATACTTATGGATCCTTCAGATAATTATTCAATCTCTTCTTCTTGATACTGAGTATCATTTTTCCAAAATGCTAATTCCTTTCTTTTGTTCAACGACTCTCTCAACTTTTCCTTGACATCCTTAAGTTGTTCCAGGAGAATTTTCATCTCCAATTTTTTATTTTCAATTATCTTATCAAGCTTATACCTTTCCATCTCTGTGGATCTTTCATCTCCAGTGATTAAACTTTTTCAACAAGAGAACTAGCTATAATACCAATTGTTGGGATTATGGAAAGGTGAGTTATTGAGAGGGGAGGGGTGAATCAGTAACCCTAAAAAATTTTTGTTCTTTATCCTTAAGATAACCTCTTTCATTAACCGACTTTCATATTAACATTTTCATTCATTCATAACATAACTGAAATAAGAAATGCTTTCTAATCTAACATGTAAACATTCATAAAACTTCATACGCTTGACACATATATTTTGGTATCGTAGAAACCCTTGTTAGAATGTAAAAACTACAGTGAGGATGAAACCCACAAAGCTTCACTATTGCAATAATAAAGTTTGTCTATTAGGGCTTACAAATTTGATCACTTCTGATAATCTTACCTTGTTAAGAGTAACATTTTAAGACCTGTTAAGATCTACCTTGTTAGAGGATTTAAGCAACACTGTTAAGTATGCACCCAGTTAAGAGATTTACAAAAGACTTGTTAGGTCTACTCTATTAAGAGATTTAGTCTACCACAATTGTTAGAAAGTAACAGTAAATTTGATCTGGATGTAGCAACTTACTTTATTGAATTTCAGATTTTCTTAGCACTTAACTGATTTCACCTTCATGTGATAGATATGTCCTTCTAATACTGCTTGGTAGCCTCTAGTCTGATACTGATTCAATTCTAAAAATTTGTTCAATGCTTAGCTTCACAACCCTATCTGATCTTTAGATGTCTCCTATAGGCAGCTACTTCTTATGTGTCATCGATACAACTGACATCTTGACAATTATTATATCATAAAGATTTGACCTAATTAGGGTTATGGAATCATCTAGAAAATATTAGATCTATGATCCATATGAATGACCTAAATCAATACACCATAGGGATCATCACCAATCAATTGTTACATCTCCAATAAATCTTTACCTCAATTTATGTAAGCCATTTTCTAGCTTGGTATAAACCGTTTACATTATTTTCAATGCCATATCAAACTTCTATGTCATTCCTATATCACTTGGTATATACTGCATTCCTATCTTGGTAAAATATTGTTGCTCAGTAAACATGAATGCTCGGTTATAACTATACTCGATGTGCTTGGTAATCATCTGGCTCAATGTATGTGCTTGGTCAAGATTGTGCTCAGTTACCTTGTCATTCTTCCTTGTGCTCTACTTGGTTACTATACTTAGTGTATTGACTGACTAGTCTATTTTTGTCCTTTACCGACTGTATGTGTGACACTAATGACAACTCATAATGTAATTATGTCTAACAACTTTCAATGGTTAATACATTAGTTAGATTAGTTGCTTTCAATGCTTAAGAAATTAGTTAGATTAATTACTTTCAATTGTTAAGACATTAGTTAGATTAATTACTTTCAATTGGTTTTATGTATAATGCTTTTATGTATACTTTGGGACCCCTTATAACACCTTAACACCTCCCCTTATAACCCCTTATGGTGTTATGTATGCTTTTATTTATGTTTAATACTTTTATGTATGCTTTGATGCTATCAATGGTTTGTATGTGACATCCCCTTAAGACCTCCCCTTTAGGACCCCTTGTAACCCCTTATGTTATGTATGATTTTATAACCCCTTATGGTGTTTGTATTCTTTTATTCAACCCCTTATGGGTCCTAAGGGGTCCTAAGTATTCTTTGATTAAACCTTGTTTGTTGTTATGAATGCTTTTACGCATGTTGTTATGTATGCTTTTTTGCATGAATTTCACACAAATGATTAGGAACCTATTGCATTTCTTCAATTACACTTAGCAGTTTGTATATTTTTCATTCTTATAAATAATTTTATTATAAGTAGTAAACTATCTTTGCCATGTCTTTCTTAGTGATTATTTATATTAAATTTTAGAAAATACATTTTGATTTTTAATGAACATTTCAAAAACATATTCCTAGAATTAAGCTTACATGTATCAAAATGCAATACCTGGTCTTTTTTGTTATTATTTTTACTTTGTTAACAAATATCAAGAACTTATATGTATTTTTTTATAGTTTTCAATTTGTTAGCCCATTTTCCTGAAAAATGCAAAATCCAATGAAAATGGTCTATTCCTGCAAAATCCTAAGAAAGTTGCCATGTCCTACTGCAAACTTGTTTTGATCAGTGAAGAACATTTATGGTGTTTTGTGGCTTGCAAACTTAATCAGGGATAGTTTAATGTATGTACAAGCTTCAGTTAAGATTGCATGTGCTTGAATCCAAAAACCAATGAGATATGGCTACTTCAAGGTCTAAGAAATAGGACTTTTCCATGAATAAGGGTTTCAAAATTTGTCTAAGTCCAGAAAAACCCTAGCCAATTCTATTTCTTTGTTACCTTTTTCCTGGCCACTTAAGTTTTCATGTTTTCAAGTGGTCTTTTGTCTTTCCTAGGGTTCGTTGAATCTCAGAATATATTTGTTAAGTCACTTTTCATTCAGTGATCAAGCATGGACCGTTGATGTAATTCTTGATCGATGGTGGTCTTTTATCTCATAATAGATTGTGCAGTAAGTGATGTATCCAATGATTCAATGATAGCTGGATACAATGACAATGGTTATCTCTTATTCACTTGATTTTGGCAGTTAGCATGAAATTATTCAGTGATCAAGTGAATAGTGTGTTCGCTTAATCACCAGGTCCCAGTGGTTAAGTGAAAAGTGTCTAGTGGTTCAACGAAAAGGTTGTCAAAAGGATAAAGTTTCTTTAGTCGTGTGATCTCTGAATGTAAATTGATAGCTAATCTTAAAGTTATTCATTGGCTTAGTGAATATAGTATTCTCTCAATCACATGACAAAATAGTAAAGCCTTAAATCATTTGGTGATTCAGCGATAGCCGTGGATAGCTTTGAAGATCAACGATTGGTTTTTAATCTCATGATAGAACCAGGGTTAGTTAAGGCATTCAGAGAATAAGAGAATTCTTTAGTGACTGAATCTTGTGGTAAACCAAGAGTTAAATGAAACATTTGGAGATTAAGAGATGCAGTTGTCGTTGATTCTCCAAATAAAGACTATGGTCAAGTTAGAAGTTCTCAAGATTGAAAGAGGCTTTCAGTCGTTGGATCGCCAGGTTGAGATGAGTTAAGTTAAAAAGCTTTGAGACTCAGTGTGGACCACATATGAAAGAAAAGATCAATGGATGGCGCATGTTCTCATGATTTAATCAGGTTCAATCCATTTATTCAGCAATCATGCGAATGCCTTTGTCTCCAGATCTCCTGATCAAACTATGGTTAAGATAAATCTTGTGCAACCTAGCGAATGCCTTCACTCGCGTGATCTCTAGATGACTTAGAGTTAAGGTGCTTACTGAGGTCAAAGTGGGTCCAGTGCCAGGTGTGATGACATGCTCATTTTTTATCGGTTGCCAGGAAAAGATGATGTGGCTGGATAATTTTCAAGGCTTAATTGATTGTTATCTATTAACAAGGGTCGCCCGATGTGCTGAGAAAATATTATGATCGACGACCACATTTTAAATTTGATTAGTTAGTCATTGCAGCCATAATTTGAAATGATTAAGGGTTTCTACAGGGTTTGTTACAGTGAGCTTGATACGACAAATGCCAAATCAGATTTTTTTGTTCCAAGGCAGGTTACAGGACAAGAAAGATGACACATGGAAAAATCTGGTGCATCCTGGGCATAAAGTGTAGTTTTAAAACTGAAAGACAAATTTAAATAAGTTCCATAGTCTTCTCTATAGTTTGTAAGGGAATTTTATTTTAAAATTTCTAAGAAGCATTCACAGAGCTTTTTTACAGGGCAGAATGTGAACATTTCTTGGAGAGGAATGGAATCAAATCAGTTGGGAATGATTGTAGACATGGTGGGAAGTTGGAGAAGATCAGTTTGAAGATAAATATGGTGGGAAGTTAGAGATATTTTGGCTAGAAATTGACAGCTGTCAGTTTGGTTGAACTAACTTTCTTGTTCCTATATCTTTGAATTTCTCTCCATTGTTAGGATGATGAAAAATTTACAGTAAGGAGAGGCTTTGGCTCCATGGTTAAGTTCTAGGAATTTTTATCAATCTGGAATTTACTGATATAGTGAAATTCTACTTGAATACATTGGAATTCCCTTACATATTTTTGTTGTCTTCTTGTCTGAATTTTGATGCTTTTATGTGTTAAATTTGTAAGGCAGTTTTAGTGCATCATTTACAAGGTATTTGTGAAATTAGTCTCTAGTTCCTTTCAAGGAAAGGGTAAAATCTTAAGGGTAATTTCTGAGAGCTCAAGATTTCTGCAAGAATTTGATGATTGGGTGTGTTTAAGAGAGGGTGAATTGTAAGGCATTTCATCTGGGTTCTGGATGTGTTTTACTTAGAAGTTTTTTGTAGATGTATGTTTTCTTTTTTACTCTTTTCCCTAGGATAAGGCATTGGTCTATCCTCAATTTGCAGGCATTTCATCATCACCAAAAACTTGAATGACTATTTACTTTTATGTATGTTTGAAGAGCAAAGAAGATTAAGTTTGTATCAAGGGTACAAGAAATTATTGTAATTATTTGAAGAAGTAAATCTAATAGGTACACCTGCCTGTAGCTAAGTGCTCAAAGTGAAGAAGGATTTGATCCTTGTTAATTAGTCTTTTTTCTTGCTAGAATCAAGAGTTTAGGAATCATAGAGTTCCATTTAAGCACTCAGGGCTTGTGTTAGGATCCTGCAAGAAAAATCACTAACAAATTGGTGACTCCGTTGGGGAGTGACCATAAGAAACCTTTGTTTGAGAAGTCTAGATTGACTTAGCCCATCCAAGTCGCAAAAAATTGGTGACTCCACTAGGGAGTGACCATAAGAAACCTTTTTTTGAGAAGTCCAGATTACCTCATCCCATCCGAGTCATAAAAAATTGGTGACTCTGTTGGGGAATGAAGTAAGGTTACCATCAAGAGTATCCTAGAGTCTTGCTATATTCAGTTTGGGGAAGAGTCTCAAAAGTGTAAAAATCTGAAAATTGTTTTCAGATCTAAAAGTGTATTGCCTGGAATTTGTTGTTGATTAAATTATATATGTGACTCTGCTATGAGGAATGCCCAAAATCTAGTGATGTTTCAGTAAAAGATCAGTGAGTGAATTTGTATCCTCTATAAGGAGGTGGCAACTCTGTGTTAGAATGAACCTGAGATGTGAAGCTTTATTTCAGATTTCAGTCGAATATGAAGTGAACAACAACATTCAACAAAGACATTCTAGGTATTCTCCATTCAGTATTTTGAGTGTTTGCATGGTCCTTATCAAATGGTTTTATCATTAAAGAAAGGACAGATGAGTGAAGTTACATACTTCTGGATTAAATTTTGAGTTAAGTCATATATGTGTGAAGTATGTCAGCATGATTAAGTGATAAGAGAAGGTTAATTACAAGTTTATAGATTTCCTGTTACTGGTTTTGAAAATATCAAGTGTATATGCACAAAGGTTACTGTCAGTAATGGATGTTCATAAGAGTTCTTTTATCAAAAGATATGTGCCATTTTGTTATGATGGCATACCCAGTTTCGCTAATGAGATCCCTAATAAAATTAAAATATATTTGCCAAAGTTTGATAGGAACCAATCCTAGTTAGCAAAAAGCATGTGCAAGCTTTTGCTGATTTGATGTATGATTTTGATATCTGCCATGAAGATTTTTGGATGAGGTTGTTTGTGCAAACTCTGAAAGGAGATGAAAGAGATTGGTTCTCATTTTTGCCCGCAACTTTGATTTCTTCATGGGATGAGCTAAGTTCATCCTTCATTGAGCAATTTGATGGGTGAGTAGATGTAAAATTAATGTTAGATTGATGGAGATTCAGATTGAACAAGGTGAATTAATTCCAAGGTTTAATAGCATATTTGCAAAGACATTGATGTATATCCTTGAAAATTGTAGGGCCCATGATCATATATGTTTGATTATTTACTTGGGTGCATTGGGCCAAAAGATGGGTTTCTTGCTAAGGGATAAACAACCACAAAGTCTATATCAAGGTTTTGAAATTGCAATGGATATTGAGTGCAATCTAAAGTATGGAGTTATAAGAAGGCATGCTTCTGTTGGTTTGTATTTTCATAATAGAGTGAATGATCAGGAAAAAAGTGAGCAACATCAATACTTTCATTCCCCTGGTAATTGCATTAATCAAAATATTGTATGTGAAAGTAGAAATAATGTCGCTGCTGAAGATATAATTGATGAAGAGCTAGAATCTTTTTCAGCTGATGAAGGTAATGACCATTTCCAAATTATTAGAAATACATTATTCCCTTTGCATGATTTACACAAGTACAATGATGATAATTATCAAAATAACTTCCCACTAGCTGGTGTTTATATAAATGTTGAGATAAATGGTGATTGTGATGAATCCATGGATGAGGAACATTTTTCACTACTGCTACAATTGCAACAACAATATTATGGAAACATGGATAGAGTTGAGTGAATTTGTTTCTGATGCCCTATCACAAGGTTTCTCTCACACTGCAGATGTTCATTATTCTCAGTCTTCTATGTGTTCCAATGGTAATGAAGATGAATATAAAGTCTTGAAGACTGGAGACAAATGGTGGAGTGCATTGTCTGACACTTGTGAAGATAATAAGATTGGTTGTGATACTAATTTTTCATGTGATGATAGCAGAAGTGGTGAGTCATGCTTTGATTCAGATTCTAAATTTTCTTTCTCTACTGAAGATGTATGTGAAGATGGATGTGATGATATGTCTTGTGAGATTATTAATGTATTATTTGATGAAGACATTGATTTGAACTAGCAAGCTCTTTGTTTAAATGATTATGAGAAACAATTCCATGTATTTTCTAATCCATTGTTAGAAGAATGTGCCCAGAAAATAGAATTTGCTGAGGGTAGCTCATTTTATAAATTTGATATTTTAAATATGATTGGGCTTGAACTTCCATCTCTAATGCAGTCAGTTGGAGGAAAGGTAATGCAAGATGAATGTTTTTTATTTGATGAGAATGCATTACATAATGACAGTTTATTTCTTCTACCTCCAAACACTGAGAATAATGAAGATGATTTGATTTATGGTGTGGATTGTGTGAATCATCCTTGTGTGGATAAAAGTGTAATTTATCAAGAGAAGTCAGATTTGATAAATCTAAATGGTTTGATGCATGAGGATGTTTCAGTTTCCTTGGCTGAACTGAATGAATGTGAGTATGGTTTCTTCTCTTTTGATATGAAAGTGTGCATTTAAGATGAGTCAGATGTTTGCAGCCAAGAAGAGAAGGTATCAACTATTTGTCCCCTTTCATATATTTTAGTTTATGATGATTTTGATGTTACATGTTTTCCAAAAAGTGAGTTTGTGGGGGGACATAAAAAGGAAGGCATAGGTGATTTTCAATTTGAAGTTATTCTATAGCCTATGCTCAGTGGTGTCTTCTATCATCATGTATATAATGGTGGTTTCAGATTGCCAGTTGAGTTTGAAAATAGAAACTGAGTTTTTGACAGAGGTAAATTTAAGGTTTCTTAGGCATTTTGAAATTGCTTGTGTATTTTATGTATATCTTGTACAGTGGTGTTGGTGTTTTCAATAAGGAGCCATTTTTTGGAAATGTTTGGAGTAAGAGTGAAAGCCTAGTTGATCTTCTTTGGTTGGTCTATTTTACCTGAGATTCTGGATTTTCTTGTTATGCCTGCAAGAGGCATACATCCCCAATTAGAGCCATTGTTAGCCCATTTTCCTGAAAAATGCAAAATCCAATGAAAATGGTCTATTCCTACAAAACCCTAAGAAATTTGTCATGTCCTCCTGTAGACTTGTTTTGATCAGCAAAGAATATTTATAGTTTTTTATGGCTTGCGAACTTAATTAGGGATAGTTTAAGGTGTGTACAAGCTTCAGTTAAGATCGCATGTGCTTAAATGCAAAAACCAGTGAGATATGGTTGCTTCAAGGTCTGAGAAATAGGTCTTTTCCATGAATAAGGGTTTCAAAATTTTTCTAAGTCTAGAAAAACTCTAGCCAATTCTATTTCTTCGTTACCTTTTTCCTGGCCACTTAAGTTTTCATGTTTGCACGTGGTCTTTTTTCTTTCCTAGTGTTCGTTGAATCTCAGAATATATTTGTTAAGTCACTTTTCATTCAGCGATCAAGCATGGACCATTGATGTAATTCTTGATCGACGGTGGTCTTGTATCTCATAATAGATTGTGCAATAAGTGATGTATACAATGATTCAACGATAACAATTATCTCTTATTCACTTGATTTTGGCGGTTAGCATGAAATTATTCAGCGATCAAGAGAATAGTGTGTTCGCTTAATCACCAGGTCCCAGCGATTAAGAGAAAAGTGTTTAGCGATTCAGTAGCAAGGTTGTCAAAAGGATAAAGTTTCTTCAGTTGCATGATCTCTAAATGTAAATTGATAGCTAAGCTTAAAGTTATTCAACGACTTAGCGAATACAATGCTCACTCAATCTCATGACAAAATAGTAAAGCCTTAAATCATTTGGTGATTTAGCGATAGTCATGGATAGATTTGAAGATCAATGGTTGGTTTTAATCTCATGATAGAACTGGGGTTAGTTAAGACATTCAGAGAATAAGCGAAGTCTTCAGTCATTGAATCTCATAATAAACTGGGAGTTAAATGAAACATTTAGAGATTAAGAGATGTAGTTATCATTGATTCTCTAAATAAAGACTATGGTCAAGTTAGAAGTCCTCAAGTTTGAAAGAGGCTTTCAGTCGTGGGATCGTCAGGTTGAGATGAGTTAAGTTAAAAAGCTTTGAGACTCAGTGCGGACCACAAATGAAAGAAAAGATCAATGGTTGGTGTGTGTTCTCATGATTTAATCAGGGTCAATCCATTTATTCAGTGATCATGAGAATGCCTTTGTCGCCAGATCTCCTGATCAAACCATGGTTAAGATAAATCTTGTGTGACCTAGCGAATGCCTTTAGTTGCGTGATCTCTAGATGACTTAAAGTTAAGGTTCTTACCGAGGTCAAAGTGGGTCCAGTGCCAAGTGTGCTGACGTGCTCATTTCTGATTTGTTGCCAGGAAAAGATTATGTGGATGGATAATTTTCCAGGCTTAATTGACTATTATCTATTAACAAAGGCCCCCCGATGTGCTGGGAAAAGATTATGATCGACGACCACATTTTAAATTTGATCAGTTAGTCATTGCGGCCATAATTTGAAATGATTAAGGGTTTCTGCAGGGTTTGTTACAATGAGCCTAATACAAAAAATGCCAAATCAATTTGTTTGTTCCAAGGCGGGTTACAGGACAAGAAAGATGACACATGGTGAAATCTAGTGCATCCTGGGCATAAAGTGCAGTTTTAAAACTGAAAGGCAAATTTAAATAAGTTCCATAGTCTTCTCTATAGTTTGTAAAGGAATTTTATTTTAAAATTTCTGAGAAGCATTCACAAAGCTTTTTCACAGGGTAGTTGGTGATCATTTCTTGGAGAGGAATGGAATCAAATCAGTTGGGAATGATTGCAGACATGGTGGGAAGTTGGAGAAGATTAGTTTGAAGATCAATATGGTAGGAAGTTAGAGATATTGTGGCTGGAAATTGACAGCTGTCAGTTTGGTTGAATTGACTTTCTTGTTCCTATATCTCTGAATTTCTCTCCATTGTTAGGATGATGAAAAATTTATAGTAAGGAGAGGCTTTGGCTCCATGGTTGAGTTCTAGGAATTTTTGTCAATCCAGAATGTATTGATATAGTGAAATTCTACTTGAATACATTGGAATTTCCTTGCATATTTTTGTTGTCTTCTTGTCTAAATTCTGATGCTTTTATGTGTTAAATCTGTAAGGCAATTTTAGTGCATCATTTACAAGGTATTTGTGAAATTAGTCTCTAGTTCCTTTCAAGGAAAGGGTAAAATCTTAAGGGTAATTTCTGAGAGCTCAAGATTTATGCAAGAATTTGATGATTGGGTGTGTTTAAGAGAGGATGAATTGTAAGGCATTTCATCTGGGTTCTGGATGTGTTTTACTTAGAATTTTTATGTAGATGTATGTTTTCTTTTTTACTCTTTTCCCTAGGATAAGGCACTGGTCTATCCTCAATTTGCAGGCATTTCATCATCACCAAAAACTTGAACGACTATTTACTTTTATGTATATTTGAAGAGCAAAGAAGATTAAGTTGTATCAAGGGTACAAGCAACTATTGTAATTCTTTGAAGAAGTAAATCTGATAGGTACACTCACTTGTAGCTAAGTGCTCAAAGTGAAGAAGGATTTGATCCTTGTTAATTAGTTTTTTTTCTTGCTAGAATCGGGAATTTAGGAATCATAGAGTTCCATTTAAGCACTCAGGGCTTGTGTTAGGATCCTGCAAGAAAAATCACTAACACAACTCAACCCTTTTCCTTGATTAAGATCAAGGAACTAGTCCTTGCATTTAGTTCTTTTGCCACAAAATTAACAAATTAGAATCACTCGTATCATTAAGTTGTACATATTTATTGCTTGTATAACATTCAATTGCATAAATTGAAGCTTGTATGACATTAATCAAGATAATTGAGAATGCATGTGTATATAATGAAATGTGATTGTAACTTAATCCTAACTCATATAAATTTTTCATACATGTACACATAAACAAACATCATAAATTATAAATATGTACACACATTTACATGTATCCTAGAACTTTCTAACTTGATCCTAACTCATATAATTTCATCATGTACATATAACAAACAAACATCATAAATAATCTAACTAAAATCTAACACATAAAATAATCATCAAGTAACACATGAAATGGACCTGAAATAAACATGTAACACATGAAATGTATGAAAATAAGCATGCAACACATGAAATTTTTATAATGTCTAAAATAAGTCTACAAATGTCTACAAATCTATGAAATGTATAGAATGTATCTACAAATTCACAATGTATCTAGAAATGTCTAGAATGTCTAAATATAGAGATACAAATACATGTATGAAATATCAAGAGATAAACTAACAATATCTCTAGCTCACGCCCTACCTGATCCAATCCACCACCTTCTCAAGGGGCCTACATTGTACATAAATTCCATGTTAAAAAATTATAGTATACACATGTGTACATATACAATTATTTACTTTATATATTTAAAAGAAAAAAAATTAAAAAATACATATTTAAATATATATAAAGTTACCTATGTATCCTCATGAATAGGATCACTAGGTGCTTGCAAATCTCCATAGGTCATGGCCATCATAATATCCTGTAATATATAAAATTCAAAAATTGTGTACACAATAAATATTTGAAAAATATATAGCAAGCTATCTATAAATTATTATGAAAATCAAATTTTGGTTTCCTACCATATTTCTCTCCTTGAATGCATGCCCAATATCGGATATCTCAGAAGAGTGTAATGATGCTACATCTAGATCAAGACTCTCATCCATAAGTATAGATAAAAAATATCTTGTTCGAACACCTAATGTTTGATGTGTATAATCAATTTTTGTATATTGCAAAGGAGTTGCAGGACATATCAAAATATCCTCTTGCCTCAAAGTACCAAGTTGTGCATCTCCACCTCCATGGCTTCTACCAGTGGAGGGTCTGCAAAGCTCATCTAGAATGAAGGTTGGAATCTCCTAAGGATTGATCCTATGTAATGTTATAAAATCCTAGTAAGCATCAATGAGATTAGACACTAAATAGAAGCTCATGTCTTGTAGACGATCCTCAAGTAACCATGCAATCTCAGTAGGTGATGGTAGCTCATAACAGATATACAGATCATAAAATAGATCTGAAGGATCAACAATAGGGTTGATACAAGAGCGTAACATATATCTATCGACATGATCATATGAAATCTCATCAAACAGGGTCATAATGGTGGCAATGGTAGAGTACATGCCAAGTTGTGCCTCCTCAATTGCAAAATCTCCTACTCCAGTGGCAGTTTCCAAACCTTTTGGAAGAACCAAAAGGTTTGGACCCACTATTTCCCTCTTACTAGGGAGATGTGGTACAACTAGCCATCTAAACTTATCTTTAAATCTCCCCCTCCCCTACCCATCATGTCGTGTAAAATCAGTGTAATCAACATCATACCCCAAATGAAATTTTGTAAATTATTGTTTGTAGAAACACAGTGGAAGCTCATCCTTTTACAACCACATATGAAGTGTTGCCAACCATCTAGGGTATATGAATGGTGTGAAAATTTCATCCTCGCACCTAGTGACCCGATATCCTCTAACTGTTATCTTCTCTATGTACCAAGGGAACATGGATTTGGCATTGGCTACTGAAACATCCATGTCAATCAGTCTCCATCTAATAGACCCACTAATAGTAAGGGATAAAGAGGCATAAAATACATCAATATTAGGGTCATCGTAGGTATTATATGATTGTGAAATGTCAATCATACGCATAAACTCGTCTCTAATAGAAGATAGTTTGTCCCTATTAGGAACGATAACAGTATTCTGCATAGTCCATTCTAGCTGCGTTAGAGAAATGTGCAATCTCTATGTATTATGTTGATGATTCCTCTCCCTATCCTCGGGAGAAGACCCGTGTGAGGTCTTCTCACTATCAGGATGAACACTCTGCTCAAATCCACTAGATGTCATGTGTGAAATATATAAAAATATATAAACCTACATTTGTGCATACATTAAATAGAATTAAAAAATAAGTTCATATGTACATGTAAACATTCTAACCTAGATCCTAACTATATAAACATCACATAAACATTTCATTCAAGATGAGTTGTCTCTAGACATAAGCATTAAAAACATTTCATTTAAACATTAAACATTAAATATTACCTATAAACATTAAAAACATTACATAAACATTATATATCTACATGCAAAAGTGGTCAGAATACAAGCACATTTGTATGCATGAAATATTTAAATTGCCACATTACAGTCATAGATGGAAATTGTTTCGATGGGCATGGATACAACAATATCCTAATATCTAAGGGTTGAGGTAACCCTTTAGGCATTATACATGATTGATACAAGTTTGTTTAGTGGTTTAATGGTTTAAGTTGTATTATATGTTTAACAGTTTAATGGTTTAAGTTGTAATATAGGTTGAATGGTTTAAGTTGTATTATAGGTTTAATGGTTTAAGATGTGTTATAGGTATAATAGTTTGAGTAGAATGGTTTAATTTAATATAAGTCATTTCTGCTAAATATTAAATTTAAATATATTCTAAACACTATATAAACATCAACTTTACAAATAAAAATTAAAAATAAATATTTTTCCATAATAAAATATTAAAAAAGCATTATTTATGCATATAATTACAAAACACATTAAAAATAAATATTTTTCAATAATATAACATTAAAAAAATATTAAATTATGCATATAATTACTATATAAAAAAATGTGGGGCCCTTACCTAAGATCGGCCGAGTACCCCTTCAGGCCCTCTTGCGCTCTGCCAACCTCTCATTGTACAACTCATTGTACAAATGAGGGGCTTAAATGGAGTAGATGGCATAAATATGTGGGGATTTTTGGCCAAGTAGAACTCGGTCAAAGCTTACTTAGTCAAGTAGCCCCAACCAGATAGGTACCACAAGATGCCTACGTGGCTTCGATCGAGTATTTCTCGACTGAAATATCATAGTTAGCCCCAAATGCGACACAGTATGGTGCTTTTACCCATCTGCACCCATACATTATAAGTAGTCTCGGATTCAAGTCGTAGGCCCATTCTGCTACACAAGTAGGTTAGCCCAAAAAGTTAACCCAAAAGATAATCAAATCAAAAAAATAGGATAATGTAGTGTAAAATAGAGTGTATGCATCACTTGCAAAATAAATGTGGCATGTTAACTTATAGCTTCACAATTCAAAAAAAAATTGTCAATAATTCATATATTAGGCTCACCAAAATGTACATTGTCTAAGTTGTAAATCAATAAAACCCAACTACAAGCCAAAATCTTCAAACTAACTTAACAACAAACCAATGAAACATTAATTCGTGAATGCAAAACATAAGATAAAGAAAATTATACCATCACAAATTCAAGAAATGCTTGATTCCATTGTCCTCCTATCCTCTAAGATCTTGTACATGAGAGTAGGTTTCTCTCATATTTTTAAGCACATGCACAAGAAGACATATAGAGGAATGGAGTGTGGTTGATTGATGTGAGATGATAACAAGATGATAATGATATCAAGATGGTAAGAGTTCTCCAAAATAACAAGTATTCATCTTAGATTGCATTTGTTGTTTGATAGACTTCATTGTTTTTCCTTGTTGCAAAATGAAGAAGAAGATCTCCTTTTATCAAGAGAATCAAGGGTGGAGATTAGGAGGTTAAAAATTTGAATGAAGGGATAAGATTACCTGGTAGGTAAGGATTAAGTGGAAATTAATGAGAAATAAAGAGATTAAGAGGTTGATGTAAATGAAGGGATGAGAATAAGCAATTAGAAAAGAGAAAATATTAGAAAGCAAAGGATAATGAATTAAATAAATAAATTTAGTTAGTTAAATAGTAGAAAAAGAGGAAAGCATAAATAAGATAATTAAATAATATTTATTTAATTAGAGGAGAGAAAATATTAATAAGTAAATATATAAATAAGGTTATTTTTTTAAATAATAGAAGAAGAGGCTAAGGAACTAATTAAGAAAATTTATTTAATATAATTATTTAATAAATAGAAGAAAACGATAAGGTCAAATAATTAAATAAATAGTAAATATTATTTACTTATATGATAGAGAAGTGTAATTGATTAAATATATGAATGAAATTATACATTTAAATTACGAAAAAGAAGCTAAATGATTAATTAATAATTATAAAATATTTATTTAATTAAGAAAGACAAAAATGAGGTTAGATAATTAAATATGACAAATAATATAATCTTAAACTAATAATTAAGAATTAAGTTTAAGATTAATACTATTATAATTATGATTATATTGATATTTTAATTAAAGTAGAATTATAGTTTAAATTAATATTTGTATTATATTAGAGCTATGAAACTATTTTATTGAAGTCAGAATCAGAATTAATACTACATAAATATAATTAAAATAATGTTATTTTAAATCAACAATAATTTAAAATTGTAATAATTAAGAATTATAACGAATATATTTATTACAATATTATGAAAGCAAGTATTTCTCATACAATACTTGTTAGTAAAAGATATTTAGTTTAATGACAAAGTTCATATTACATACATCTAAATAGTGCTAATACCAAATATTTTTCAATAAAATACATTTAATGACAAAGTTCATATTATAAGCATCTAGATAGTACGAATACAAAATATTTCTTAATAAAAAAATTAAATTATTAGTAAAATTTTGAATTGGGTTATACATAGATTGGACTTTGAGCTATTATGATCCTTCATGTGATTGGTTGAATGGACATTTAATATGACTTGAAGACTTGTGGATGAATAAGCCCCACACCATAATCTGGTCAAAGGAGAGAGGAGAGGAGAAGATAGAGGAGAAAGTGTTTGGTGAGGCGAGGAAGAGGAAGTAAAAGGAGTGGCCAGGCATCTCAACTAACTACAATGGCGAAACTGTTTTACCTACGTCTCCACGATCACGCATCATCCCCTTCAATCTACCCCTCAACCTCGATCCACTCCACTCTTATCAACGTTAGATAGCACTCCCCCACGCATTAAAACAAAAACCAAGCCACACCACAATATTCACCTAACACACACGTTTACCGGCCCCTCAACCCAGGTGCCTCTGTATCAGACACTTCCTCCTTTTGCTTATAACACCAAATTCACCTCCCTCTCTCACGTCCACTCTCTTGGCGTCCCGAGAGGAGGAGTAGCACTACAGGAGAAATCACAGGAGGACTAGCACTACAGGAGAGAGGGAGGAGAAGCACAATGATTCAGGTGGAAGACCAACCGTCTCTGCCCCTGATGCAACCCCCAACTCCTACTGTACTCAATGACAATCCCCAAGTCAAGGAGAATTCTCCTAATGGATTAAAGACTGAGGATTCTCCCAATGGTGTAGTGATTGAGAATTCTCAAGTGAAGGAGCATTTATTCAGATCAAAGCTGCCGGATATAGACATTCCATACCATCTTCCCCTGCACACATACTGCTTCGAGAACATGGAGCAGGTACGAGACAGGGCGTGCTTGATAGAGGGCTCCACCGGGAAAACCTACACCTACGGCGACGTGGATTTGATATGCAGAAAGACGGCGTCGGGGCTGGTGAAACTGGGCATCGGAAAAGGGGACGTGGTGATGCTGCTGCTGCATAATTGCCCGGAATTCGCATTCGTCTTCCTCGGGACATCCATCGCCGGCGCCGTGGTCACCACCGCCAATCCGTTCTACACGCCCGCCGACATTGCCAAGCAACTCCGCGCCTCCAATGCCCGAGTCGTCGTCACCCACGCCGCCTATGTGGAAAAGCTCGCCGATTTCCTTCCCCACCTTCAAGTCCTCACGGTGGACGCACCGCCGGAGGGGTGCGTCCACATTTCGGCACTCGTGGAGGCCGACGAGGAGAAGTGCCCGGTAGTGGCCATCGACCCGGATGATGCTGTGGCACTCCCGTATTCCTCCGGAACTACGGGTCTGCCGAAAGGAGTCATCTTGACACACAAGAGTCTCCTTTCCAGCGTCGCTCAACAGGTCGATGGCCTCAATCCTAATCTATACATCCAATCTGAAGATGTGGTGCTCTGCGTTTTGCCCCTCTTTCATATCTATTCTCTTAATTCCGTGTTGCTGTGTTCATTGCGAGCCGGCGCTGCCATTCTGCTCATGCACAAGTTCGAGATCGCCACGCTTTTACATTTGATCCACACCCACAAGGTCACCATTGCCCCTGTTGTGCCTCCTATTGTTCTAGCCATTGCGAAGAACCCCATGCTGGACCACCATGATCTGAGCTCTATTAGGATCGTGCTCTCTGGTGCTGCTCCTCTTGGGAAGGAGCTCGAACAGGCGCTGTCGACCAGGCTTCCTCGGGCTACGTTTGGACAGGGCTACGGTATGACGGAGGCGGGGCCCGTGCTATCGATGTGTCTAGCGTTTGCTAAGGAGCCGTTTCCGACCAGATCGGGGTCCTGTGGAACGGTCGTTCGCAATGCCCAGATGAAAATCGTTGACCCCGACACCGGCGAGTCGCTTCCCTACAACAAACCGGGAGAAATTTGCATCCGAGGGCCTCAAATCATGAAAGGTATTGTTTCTTCACTCTTTCTCTGCTACCACTTCGTTTGGTTTGTTTCACAAGGTTTCAGTTTCAGTTTTGGTGTCTTATAAATTGGTTGGTTTAGGTAAGCTTTCAGATTCAATTTTTCAAACTTTCAGTTATGTTAAATCATTTATTCATTGGGTTCTATTTTGTTTCGTTTGTTTGGAATGAATGATTTTAGTTTTAAATTTTCGGTCTTATAGACTGGTTGGTCTAGCAAAGCTTTCAGTTTCAATTTCGGAATCTTATAAATTAGGTGGTCTTATGGACATCAATAGAAACTTTCATTCATTCATTCCTGTATTGTTAATTCATTCATTCACTAGGTCCCACTTTGTTTTGATGGTTTTGGTTTCAATATTTGGATCTTATTTACTAGTTGGTCTTACAAATGATTTCAGTTTGGTCTCGCAAGCTTTCAATTTCAATTTTTGGATCTTATAGACTGGTTGATCTTGTGGACGTCAACAAAAACTTTTATTCATTCATTCATGTTTTGTTAAATCATTCATTCACTAGGTCCCACTTTGCTTTGATGGTTTTGGTTTCAATTTTCGGGTCTTACTAGTTGGTGTTGCGAATAATTTCTGTTTTTTTCCTTTTTGAATCTTATAAACTGGTTGGTTTTAACAATAAAAAAACTTGTATTCATTCTTAATTGCTCCTTTGCTTGTGATAGTTTTATGTCATGATTGAATCTTGGATTAATTAGTTTGTGCTTTTAGGTTATCTCAATGACCCTGAGGCCACGGCCAGAACTATTGACAAAGATGGGTGGTTGCATACCGGAGACATTGGATATATTGATGATGGCGATGAAGTTTTTATCGTAGACAGAGTGAAAGAACTCATCAAATACAAGGGATTTCAGGTTTTTATCTTTTATTCGATCTTGTTTTCAATGCCCATCAAATTTAAGATTGAAGATAAAAGGTTGTTTTACATGTTCACATCATTACACTTCATTCTTTAATGACCATCAAATTTAAGATAAGAGATAAGAATTTTTGTTAACATATTCATGTTATTAGGCTCCAGCTTTCTATTTCAGTGACTATCAAATCTAAGATAAGAGATAAGGGTCTTTGTTAACATGTTCATGTCATTACACTCTATCTATTGAAAAAAATTAATTAATTAACATGTTCACATAGTTACACTCTATCTATTCTAAAAAAAAAAATTGTTAATGTGTCCACTTCATTACACTCCATCTATCATGACAAGAGGTTTTGTTAACACATTCATGTCATTATGTACTCCATCTATTGTGAAAGGAAGTTTTGTTAGCAAGTTCACATTGTTACACGCTATCAATTGTAAAAAAAAGTTTTGTGAACGTATTCACATCATTACATTTCATCTATAATGAAAAGAGGTTTTGTTAACACATTCATGTCATTACACTCTATCTATTGTGAAAAGAAATTTTGTTAGCAAGTTCACAATATTACACTCCACAAATATAAAAGAAGTTTTATAAGCATATTCACATCATTACACTACATCTATTATAAAAAGAAAATTCGTTAAAGAATTTATATCATTACACTTCATTTTTCTAATTCAATTACCATCAAACTCAAGTTAAAAGAAAAGAGGACTTTTGTTAAGCCACATGTTCAAACCATACATTAAAAAGAGATTCTGTTATAATCTGTATTTCTACTTATCAAATTTAAAATAAAAGATAAGATTTTAGTTAAACACATTCCATCATTACAAACGCCTCTGGACATTAATGGGTAGAATCTATTCTGCAAACTGATTCATTTAAGTGCAGCTAAAACCATTTTTTTTCGGTGTGCCCTAGGCGTTGAATGCTCTGATATGCTCATTGATTGAACATGCAGGTGCCTCCTGCGGAATTGGAATCGATTCTTATCACCCATGCATCAATTGCAGACGCGGCAGTTGTCCCGTAAGCCTTTAATGTCAATCTGTTGAATGCTCCTCTCATATGTTTTTGTTTTCTACTTGTGCTTATTGTTGAATGATGAATGATGAATGATGATGCACAGTCAAAAGGATGAAGCCGCAGGAGAGGTTCCTGTAGCCTTCGTCGTTAGATCCAACGGATTTGATCTCACAGAAGATGAAATCAAGCAATTCGTGGCCAAACAGGTAAACCAAATTCTATATCTAAATTGCTTCTCTCCTTATTTTACAATTCAGATTTGGCCCATGCTAACAATTAGGCTTACAGGTGGTGTTTTACAAGAGACTGCATAAGGTGTACTTCATCCATTCCATACCCAAATCTGCTTCTGGAAAAATACTTAGAAAGGATTTGAGAGCAAAGCTTGTTGCCCCTGAGGAAGCCAAATGAAACTGTCGACACTCTTTAATATTGCAAATTTGTTTTAATTCATGGGTTTTGTGGGTTTCTCCTTCAAACAAGGATAAACTTATGTTCATCAGAGTTTTATGTTTTGTGGATTGGCTGTGCCCCTTTATAGCACAAAGGAAGGGTTTCCCCATTGAATAGAACCTCTTCCCCACATTACTCTCGCCATTCTTGGCTGTCTTCATAAATGTGTGCCACTGTGCGCCACTTGATTTCTTTTATTAAGTCTCTTTGAACTTTACATCTAATTTTTACCATCCCTAGTATGATTTAATTAGGCAATATCAACCAATTTGTTATAAATAATAATAATAATAAATAAATTATACAAGTTATATCTATAATTGTGATATTCTTTAAAAGAAGTGTAGTTTTACGTTATATGGGAATAATAATTTTAAAATGATTTGTGTTGGAATTGATAAATGCATTCAAAAATAAAATATTTATTTAGTTTGAAATTGATGAAGATTCTATATTCAAGATGTAATCAATAGATGTTTTATGTTAACAATGCCTCAAAAATAATGAGATAAATATTAATAGGGAAAAAATAATAATATAAATAATGAACAATGAAAATTTAATACGATCATCATGTGATTTTAAATTAATAAATATTTAATCAATAAAATAATGTAGCGACGATATAACAAATCAATTAACTCATAAAATAAAAAGTATATAAATACAAAATATGTGTGTAGAAACTCTTGTAGGAAAACGCTTCAGCCTAAAGACACCAAAGCTTGTATCATTCAAAATAAAGTGGTGCAATCATACTATATACTTGTCTTTTGATAGCAATCTAGTAGCATGAGAGTCCCCCTAAAAGGAACCTTACAATCCACTATAACATGCCTTGTGTGTGTGTGTGTGTGTGTGTGTTATATAAAGAACTAGAGGCCATTAAGCGGTATCCAAAACCATGAGCCATGGAAAAAATATAATTCTCATGTTGTTATGGTCATGGTCAAGCACATCAAAATAGTATGTAACTCCTCATGTCTTTCTCATTCAACCTCTTTTTTCATAATTGTCAAAATGACAAGGGTCTCAATCTTAGATGCTTTATAAGGATATTAATTGTCTTATCATGTAGCACCAAATATACAACATCTTCTTACAACTCAAAATATCAATTGAATCATTGTAACCTCCTCATTAAATGTATTGAAACAATATCCCAAGTATGCAAAGTAATAACAATAAATAAATCCCTTTTTCAATTCCCCAAGTCTTTCACCTAAGTGATTTTTGAACAAAATCTAAATGTATTTTTTTAACAAGTTTCAAATGTGACACTATGAGCCCCCAAAATCATATGAATAGATAAAAACATTTGATAACTATTTGACATATTAACTTACAACCCATATGACATGCTTATTTCTCATTACAAGTTTTTCCATCTTGATGAAGGTCTTCCTAACAATTGGATAGAACATTTCTTTATATATTTTTTGCCCCTTTTATTTACCTTCTTATATTTATTTATCTCTTCATCTTAAGTGTGCTTATATAAATACAGGGTTCCTAAGAGGCATTAGAGTTGCACCTATGACCCTTGTTGACTAGTAGTTTCACATGATTCACCTACCTTGGTAAGAGGGGTAACCCATTGTTCAACCAAAAAATTTGATGTTTTTATTTTTGAACCAAAAATTTGATTTTCCATAAGATGAATTGGTATTGATCTCATTATTTTTATCACACTTTTTAGTGTGAGAACTCTTTCTACTTTAAGACCTTGTTTAGTAAGCTCTTTAAAAGTGTCAATGTGTTGTGAGTGTAGAGCACGCATCATGTCTAGTGTGTAATTCTCAATAAAAATTGGGATCCTATCCTTCTCTGGAATGTGAAATGGGGCTTTACAAGCCAAGTTCCTCCAACATTGTAAGAAGGAAGAAAAAATTTCACCATTTTTCTTCTTTGTGTTACAAAGTTCCACAATTGTTACTTCATTGACAATAATATGAGAATAATTGGAAATGAATTTCTCAGTTGGTTCATTCCATGACTTTATGCCAGGTGGTAGTCGTGAAAACAACTCCATAGTTGGCCTACTAAGACTCCATAGAAAGATTCTCAACAAATAGGTGTCATTATGGGCCACTTCTATACATGTTGCGAAGTATTCTCTAATATGATCTCTTGGGTCACCCTTTTCCTTATACTTGTCAAAGTTTTGTGTCTCAAAATTAGGAGGAAAAGGTGGCATGAATGTACAATGACTTGTCAAAAGGACAAGGGCATAGGTCCTCTAATGAATACATTGGGTTTATGTGGGACATGTGTGTAAATTCCAAGATTAGGGTCTAAAAAAGAATTCCATTATGATATGAATGCTCTTGGTTGTAAGCATATGTCGATTGGTACATCGGGTTCACATGTGATGGTGTTGTGACTTGAGGTGGTGTAAAATAATTGAAAGTTGGATTTGCCAACTCAAAAGGATTGAGTGTAGCATTGTGTCCACTAGGATTTGTCAATATCCTTTGGTAGATCAAGTTTTGATTGCTTGATTGTTGATTAGGAGGAGCACCTTGAAGTATGATGTGTGAACCTTGGTTAGGAGGTGCTCTTTGTGAAGCAATATTGTGACTGCACAGATCTAACATGGCACCTTGGGAGATCATGTTAGTTTGATGATTTGAGGTTGTGGGTCCCAAGAGATTAGATATGACCATCTGACTTAATGTTGTCATGATATTAGTGATAGTTGTCATTGAAGATTGAGGATTGATGTAGTCATGTTAGACTGTGACATGGTTGAGGACACATTGGTGCTTGGTTTGGCACTTGTTGTCATTGGATTAATAACAAGAGGGGATCATTATATGTGTCCAAAATGATGTTGTAGAGGTCGTAACATGATTAGCATTATGGGGCATACTACTAGAGGGCATGCTTGAAGATGTTTGAGAGGATGTAGATGTATGATCAACCCTAATTAGGTGTGTTTGAGTTTGTGTCACTTGTTCTACAATAGTGGAAGTTCAAATCTCGTTGGTAATTTTGCTTTGTTTTGTGCAAGAAAGTAGAAATATCAATTACGACCGATAGATAATGTATTTATAACGGCTATGATCCTAGGGTCTTGTAGTGCATGTTCAATTTCTTCTTGGGTACATTGAGATCAAATATTTTCAACTAAAAATTCATCATTAGGAGAAGGTAAAGGAGGTAAAGGTAAAGTTGCTCCTCCTCTACATGTGGACATTTTGAGGTTCTTGGCATGTTAAAGTCCATGGATGAAAAATCCATATTTCTATTTGGGTTAGAATTAGGGTCACTGTTGGGATCCATTTTTCCCTTCCGGGATTGTGTAGTTGGCATTTGCAAATGCAAGAATGACTCTAAGGATCAAATATAGGAATCTATAAATGACACTATGTTATTTTTTATAAATTTTTGGGATAACCAGGGTAAAATGAAGATTATGATGTCTAGGAATGACACTAATTTGGGAGGATTTTTTAATTTTGGGGAATGATTAAGGTAATATGCAAAATGCAAAAAGGTGGTATGGTGATTATGACAACTAGGAATGACACTATTTTTTGTGATTTTTTATTTTTGGGGTGACTAAGGCAAAATTCAAAATGCAAAAAGGTAAAATGATGATTATGATAACTAGGAATGGCGCTAATTTTTTTTTTTTTTTGGGGGGGGGGATTTCTCATTTTTGGGATGACTAAGGTAATATGCAACGTAAAAAAGGTAAAATCACAATTACGATGCCTAGGAATGACACTATTTTTTTGGTTTTTTTATTTTTTGGGAATGACCAAGGTAAAATGTAAGGACTAAAATGAAGATTATGATGACTAGGAATGGACAAATAAAACCCTAAGGTAAATTTTCAAAAATTAAGGATAGAACTTTAGGAAACAACCTAAGTAATTCAAAAAAAATTCTCAACCTCCAAATTGTGACAAAAGTGACAAGTTGACAAAGTGTTGTTTGTGACAAAAAAGGATAATCAGATTAAAAGAGGTCAAAATTATTTCAAAAATCACTATGGAAGGATCTAAAAAAGTGTACCCTCGAGTTTCCAAAAGACAAAACTTGAAGGTAAAATGTTCAACCCTAGAGGATGCAATTCCTATGTTTTGGGGATTTCTTAGAATTTTTGGAACATGCAAGGTAACCCTAAAGATGTATGCAACAAGGAAATATGAAACCTTAATGAATGTATGAAACAAGAAAATTGGAAACCCTAATGATGTATGCAACAAGGAAATATAAAACCTTAGAGATGAATGTAAAAAGGAAATAGGAAACCCTAATAATAGATGCAATAAGAAAATAGGAAACCCTAATTATGTATGCCCTAAAGGAATATGGGAATCCCTAAAAATTATAAAGCATGTATGCAATAAATAAGGATAACCTAAAAGGAATGCAAGATTTTTGACCTAGGAAAAGGAAATATGTAATTGGAACCCTATAGGATGTACACAAACTACATAATACTAACTACTATTTTTCTTGTCTAGACAAGTCTCAAGAATGTGCCTTGTAACCCAAATTTTGCCTAATGGTGGGACCTGAAATGGACTTTGTCAAGAAAATGCATCACAAAGGTATAATAGATGCATTGCCAAAATATAATTGATGCATTGAATGCTCCAAGATCATAGAATGTTGGTCTAGTAATAAAAAGCAAATGCATAGTAGAAAAACATAGATGTGGTGTAGAAATAGGGAAATTGTGGCCTTAAATAAGTGTATGCATAATAGAAAATGCAATTGTAGTGCAAGGACTAGTAAGCAATCTGAGAAATTATGGGCACTAGGTATAGGTTAATTTGTAGTCAATTGCATCTCAGAAATTTCAAATGCATTTTATAAAGTGTCAATTGCATATCAAAAATTCTTAGTTGCATCTTATTGGTAAACATATTTGTCACTGCAACATTGTCTTGAAAATTGACCTTGTTTGCCTTGTGAGTAGTCACAACCATGCCAACAGTTGGAGAGATTACAACCAGATCACGATCAAATCACAATCTTCCTCTATGTTTGAGAGGGGCAACTCCCTCGTATGATGGGGGTATTTGTATTTTTGGTGTGCTTTTAACCTAAAAGAACATAAAGGAGAAAACACAAAACTAAAACAAGATGAGAAAAAGAAACCCCAATGATAGACACACAAATATAAAATAGGATTTCATAAAGGATAAAAATTTTGAAGGGGTATTTAGTACAGAATGTGATGATAACAAAATAATGGATAGTAGACCCTGACTTACAAAACGATACACTATCGCAATACATTCACATCAAGATACCAACAAATGAATGCATTTCGCCAAATCAATTACATAGATTAGACAAACTATGGGATTCCACCATTACATAAGATATTACCAACTTAACATACGATAAATGAGTAATAATTATTGATGAACACATTCATGACATATGACTAAATGCATTTTTCATATTTCTATGAAAATATACAACTTCAAAGACAGTTTTGTACATAGTGCAAATCCAAAAGTTCCTTTTAAAAATTCTCCATAGTTTTCACCTTTTCCCAAAAAGTCCTTTCCATTTTAAATTACATAAGCCTTGCATTTATAGACCCTCTATGATAACCAACTTGTAACTACTTAGCATAACCACCTAACTGCTTCATGTAACTACCTAACTACTTGAGGTAACCACCTAGTAATTATCTGAGACAACTTCTTAGAATAACCATTTAGATTAAATTCCAAAAGCAAACACTTAGAATAACTTCCCAGCTTAGAATAACTACTTTTTGAAAGAAAGTTAGGATTTACCTAACATTACAATGATGGAGCCCAAAAATTAGCTTTGATTAAAATGAGTGAAATAAGTCACTCTTATAAATAGAGCAACTTGAAAAGAAAGAACAAACTATTATTTTGTCAAAGTAATAACTTGTCTTTTTCCAATCCATGAGCTATTCATTTACCAAAAACTTATCCTTCAAGTACATGTATTGCAATTGCATCATAAAATCATATTTCCTTTCTACAAAACCTAATTATTATCCTTTTTGCAAGCTTTCAATTGAAAAGAACCCTTCTATCTTTATTCTTCGGTAGACATCTGTCATGAACATGAAGTGGCCCATATTGGTCTTGGAATTTTAGCGTGGAGGAATTTAATCCATTGATGAAATTGAGTTATTAAAACATGTGTGCATTCTATCTTTCTCTTCGAGTGGTTTTCCAACAATATTTTTGGTCATATGAATAAAGAAATCCTTCCCATTCATAGAGCTGCCCCACATGCAATTTATCCAATTTTGTCCAACTTTCCTATCAGCAAAGCACCTTCAAGATAGCCTTTCTATCACCATTGAGAGTTAAGGGGTACTTCACAACCTAAACCGATGACAAGCCAGTTACTAAGGACATATTGAGCTTATATTGATATATGATCTCACATCATAAGGAAATATTACAATGTGAGGATGTCTTGAGTGTGCCGCATTATTTTTGGAAATGTTGAGAGCTTCCTTGCAAAACCTATTATGAGCATATTCTGCAATCATTTCATTTATTTCTTTGAGATTCCATTTGATGCATTCTATCAAACTATTTGACACATCGAGAGGCCACTTTTCTTTGAGTCAGCTTATCGAACATTTTACGCGCCTTGGCTAGACTTGTACACTTTCCATGCATGTATACTGTGTGTAGTACAAACGATATCAACAAATGTTGTAAAGCACGGCTTGACACCCACTGTCTACATTTGATTGAATGTTTTTTAAGCTGCTACTGCTTACACATTTTACATGCATGTCTATAAGAGTGAGAGTGATTGTAGTTGATACAAAAATCTTGATGCCAATGCGCTTTGATGGATATCTATGTGCTGCTCAAAAGCTTACATCTTTGTTTGGCTCGCATGAAGGGAGTAATTTGATAGTAATTGCATTCATTTCAAAGTTTCTAACCAATTTTCAACCATTCATTTCCTGCGCCATGTCTTCCAATCAACTAATTTTATGAGACATCTCTTGGAGCTGGTCTGCACAAACTAATTATGGCTCCACTTTTTCCATGCATGTCTATTCAAGCATTAATACTTTGATGTGCGGAAGAGTGTTGAAAGTGATAGTAGAATTTGGCTTTATCGAGCTGCCAATTGCAATCTGGTTCAAGGTTTTTATAGCTTATTCATCAAACCTTTTTCTTATGACCTTGGAATCATTTCATTTTTAAAAATAACAGCTCTTTTAGGTATTTTGACAAACATAACCTTTGTGTTATCTATGATTCACATTTCCCACATATTTATGGAAGTGTTTCCAGCTTTGGTGCATGCAAATACTATTACATAGAGGGGGTTAAAGATAAATTTTGAGACAATTATTGAGTTAATTGTCTTAATTTGAGACAGGAAAAAAGTTGTCTATTGTCTCAAATTGTCTTTAATTATTGTCTCTTAAAGATAATATAAAACCGAAATCTTTTTGTCTCTTTAGAGACAATTTCACTTTTGTCTCTCTAGAGACAATATTTCTTTAGTTGTACCTATTGTCTCTAGAGAGACTATATTTTTAAATCTCAACTATTGTCTCTCTAGATACAATATGAACAAATGCATTAAAAAATAAATATTTTTAATATATATATATATATATATATATATATATATATATATATATATATATATATATATATATATATATATATATATATATATATATATATAACATTCATTATTTCCAAATCAATAATAGAATATTCACTATAATTATTTTCAATATTTTATTCTTGCAAAACACTCAACAAAGCAGCATTAAACTAACTTGACTAGAAATATCATATTTATTGTATTTATTCTCAATGTTGTCTTACAAAATGATGTGGGAGTTTCTCCACAACAAAAGGAATATACCATGAATACAACATTAAACATGAACCATATCTTAAAAAAAAAAGAGAGAGAATGGAGGGAGCGGGGGGATCAGCGAGCGAGAAAGGAGCAATTCAAAATTCAAATCTGGACAACAGAGGGAATGACGGATCTGACGCTGGTTCATCGGGGGCTGGAAGTCAACAGGAAGAGACAGATGCGAACGAAGAGCAAGGTAAGATTCTTGATGTCAGTTTGGGGACAGGGGACCCGGGGGGGCCATAATGGAGCCTACTAATCAAAATAGGATGAATACTGGCAGAACTGTCAAAATTTGGTCAAGTCTTTTTGGCGTTAAGCCAGTGAGTAAGTCCTCTCTCCCACCTTTGAAAAATTTGTCCAACCTAGAGCAGGGCACTTTTTCTATTACCATTCCGAATCAAATCATAGATTTTAATATTTCTCGAATGGCTAACTCTCTTGTGGGGAGATTCCTGGGATCTCATCCTAATATCGAGGTGGTTAGGGCTTTTGTTAAAAGAAAATGGGTCTTGAAAGGCCAAGTGGAGGTGGCGGCTCTCCCTAGAGGTTGCTTATCATTTTCTTTTTCATGTGAGGAAGATTTAAGGAATACCTTGTGCAATAGACCATGGGTGATAGGAAAGCACTCCATGATTCTTCATAAGCGGTGTCCTAACTTGAATATGCAGGATGATCTAAATGTGCAGGCTCCGGTCTGGGTGAACCTCTCGGGCCTGCCTCTTGAGTTCTGGATGGAAGATATTTTCAAGGGAATAGCTAATGTTTTTGGGGAACTCCTGTCTATGGATCTCGTCATGGTTTCCAGGAGACGCTTAATGTATGAAAGGATTTGTGTGGGGGTTCAGCAGGGAGTGGATATGCCAGAATCTATTACACTCCAGTCTAAACTAGGCTCCTGGGTCCAGAAGATTGAATATGAGTCTACACCTTTTGCCTGTTATCACTGTAAGAAAACTAGGCATTGGGCTAAGCAATGCCCAAAACTAATACCCCAACCTAAGAAACTAAAGAAGGTGTGGGTTAGAAAGTCAGGAACTGGAATGAACTCTAACGGGAAAAGTGATAATGGGAAGCAAGAAGGAAAGATGGAGGTGAAGGGCACTTTTGGAGAAGGCAATGACACGTCCCCCTCTGAAATAGTGCAAAAAAATTGGGGTAGCATGGAAATAGTGAATGATTCTTCGCCTAGGAGAATGGATGATTCTTTTGTTGAAGAAGTTCAGAGTAGGCCTTCGGGAGCAATGGAGGGTAAGGAGGATTTTGATGTGTATTTGATTGAGAGAGAAAAGTCTGGAGGTAATGTTATTACCTTACCTATACATAATAAGGATACCTTTCAAGATGCCCAAAAGTGTCTGATATTGGGGTTTTCTAAGGACCAGTCTCAGAAGACTATTTCTACTCCTACGGGATCTGATAAGCAGTTACCCATTATATCTAAGTCTGCAAAGTGGGGAGATGAGGTGAATATTGATGCTGCCCTTTTGGGGTGTGATGTCTCGACTAAAGAGGGATGGTCAAAGGTGGAGAACAAAAAGATAGAAAAAAAAAAAGAAAAAAGAAGGTTTGCTGAAGATGTCAAAGAATTTATCTACGATTCTTAGAAGCACTAGAAGTAGCAAAACTGGAGATGTGGGAGCCATTCATGTCTCTCCGAGAAGGCCTTCAAATCAGAAAAGAAGAGCTCTAGAGACCAGTAGGAGCATAGCGGATGGAAGTCAAAGAACCATCCTAGAGTCTAGACCCTTCCATAAGAAATGAAGATTATTTCTTAGAATGTACGAGGATTAAATAATCCTCATAAGCAAGACATGGTTAAAAACATGATAAGAGATAACAAGCCAGATATTGTTCTACTTCAGGAGACTAAGATGTCTAAGGACAAAGTTGAGAAACTCCATTTTTTTAGTAATGGTATATCCCTTGGTGGTGATGCGGATGGTGCTTCAAGGGGTATTGTGACAATCTAGAACTGTAATTTAATTAGGGGGGAGGTGATCTCCCAAGGAAATAATGTGGCTAACATCAGATTTTGGCACATTAAGGATGGCACCTCTTGGGTTTTGACTAATATCTATGCTCCCAATATTAAATGGGGGAGGAAATCTTTTTGGACTGATGTTTCTAGAAAAAGAAGAGACTTTGATGATGAAGGATGGATGATAATGGGGGACTTTAACACTCCTTTAAAGGAAAATGAGAAACTGGGTGGAAGTCAACCTAATCTAGACAGCAGAACTGATCTCCAGGGATAACTTTAAGAAACCCCCTTTTAGGAAAAAGTGTAAAGTCCTGGCGAATCGTACATTATTTTAGGGGGTAATTTGTTTTAATCTAGGTGAATTTTTTTTTCAAATCCACGATTTTTCATAGTTTGTATTGGCGATTTTTTCCCCCCGGATTGAAATTTTCATAAATTGGTGGCGAATAATTTTCTTTTCAAGTAAAAAATTATAATATTTGAGGCGAATAATTTTCTTTTCAAGTAAAAAATTATAATATTTGAGGCGAATAATTTTCTTTTCAAATAAAAAATTATAATATTTGAGGCGAATAATTTTCTTTTCAAGTAAAAAATTATAATATTTGAGGCGAATAATTTTCTTTTCAAGTAAAAAATTTTAATATTTGAGGCGAATACTTTTCTTTTGAAGGGTGAAAAAATAATTGTATTGGCTAATCGTTCGTTAATTATGGAAAAATAAATAAATTATTGGCGATTTTCAAAAGATGGGAAATAAGTAGCCTAACCTAACATACCTAATACATAGATTATTGGCAACTGGCAAGTGATGGTTTAAAGACGTGGTTGTTTGACCTTATATTATGGAAGCATAATCTTTGCCACTACCACTGTAATTATGTTAAATGTATTATTTGAGAACTTAGACCGTCTGATGATCCAAGATCAATGGTTGAGGTTTAATTTCGGCCAACATTTCTTGAAGGAAGAAGAATTGTCGAGGTAGTCACCGAAATGTTGACACGTATCAAGGTAAGTTGTCTGCAGAGTATTAAAAGCACTTAACCTGGAAAGAATTAAATGCCATGTCAGTGACAGCGACATTCTTTGGCTACCACACACCACTTCCCAAATTGTACAGTCGATTTCTGACAGTTTTTTATCGATAGAAAAGATTTACTGCCAGGTGTGAAAGATTAAGGACAAAATTTTCAATTCTCACACACATGTATTTAGGGAAAAGATTTTCATGCAAAATTTAGAGGCATATCGAGGACAATGTATTTAATACCATTAAGATAGAAATAATTGATTGGTAAGTAACGATCAAGGATTCAAGGGCTATTTATAGACGATCTAGCTTCATTATTCATCGACATTGATTGATTATTTGTTTAGGGTCTGCAGTGATGCATTCTGCAAGTAATTTGTTTTTAAATTTTCTAGTTTTACTATTTTAAGTTTTACAGTCTGCAAGTAATCTAAGATGGACACTCCCATTTGTCTTAGATGCAATTCTGAGGAGGCCCAGAAGGCCTTTCTGGGTTCCTTTTTTGATGAATTTTTAGAATCAATTTGTAAGGATGGTGGGCCTTTCGTTACAGAGGCTGTTAGAATGGTGTTGGGCCGAGAGTTTCTTGACAATGAAGATAGGTACCGGGTAGCCATGGACATTACGTCCCATTTTTTGGCTTCCCTTTTGGACCTTGGAGGACCAAAGGTTGACATGGTGATGCTGCTAAGGAGGGTATTCAAAGAGGAATACCTGGGGGACGACGTTCAAGTTGTCACCTTCATTGAATTAGGGGTGGGGATCCCTAGGGCAAGTCAAATACCCAAGCTTCTCCTCCTAGGCCAGAATGTGGCCATGCAACCTTTTCTTTTGTGCCTGACTGCTGGGCAATTGAAGTGCCATAGGAAATGGGCGCTGATTGCCAGGGGTTTTCTCCATAAGTGGTTTGAGCTTGACACAGAGGAGGCTCGGGCGGGGCAATTTGTGTGGCTCGATGAATTCATGCATCTAATCCTCTCTGCAGAATTCTACACAGAAGGGCACAATTGATTTTTCTTTATAAAAACTTTTTTTTTGATAAATATTAAAAGCTTACCTTGTACTGGTACTGGTACTGTAGTCGTTTAGGGTTTTTTTGTTTTGTTTATAGACATAGTATCAAGTATGTTTCTTTTTGTTTATAGACAGAGTATGAAGTTGAGAATGTAAATATAATTTTATGAAAAATACAATGGAAATTTTGCAAGCTTTACCTCATTTCAATTTGTGCTTTGTGTACAAAAATGGTTTTTAATATTTTATACTTCTCTGTAACCGTGATTGCAATATTTTAATTACTTGCTTCAATGCTTTATCAGTTATCTGTAGACTAGCTTATCTATATTTATTTTAATATATATAAAATACGCCGACAAATATCCTCCTTCAGATATCTATTACAATTAAACTTCACTAATTGAAACTGTAGTTTAATAATTTTTTTTAAATGGTGTCTCCCACATTTAATTTATTACATAGTCTGAAGTACAATTATATCTCTACGAATGAGATTGATGTTTAAATACTTAAATAATTACTCTCCATTAAAAAATATTCACAAATTATAATATAGAATTTGAACATTACTTTTCACATGTAATTTTTTTAACTCTTATTATGGTAAACTAACATAGTATAATTTAAACATATATAAATGAAAAAAACTTATATCTTATATTTATAATTTGTAACATCATAAAATATGAAATATATTTCAACTTACATAATGATTATAATTCTTTCATTTTATTAAAAGATTAAAGTTGTCAAATTGAGTCTCTAAGTTTTTAACAATGTGAAAAATAAATCTAAAAAATATGTATAATAATAAGTATATTTTAATAAATAACCCCATAGAAAATATAAGTTTACTATAAAAAATAATATAAAGGTTATGTGCATAGTTATAAGATAATATAAGATTAATATAATAATAATAATATAGTTAAAAGATGATATAAAAATAAAAATAACTAAAATATAATACTATCATAATGATAATATTATAATAACAATATCTATATATATGTATTTCTAAATATATTATAAAAAATTAATATCAATTAGATGATACAAAAATAAAATCAATTAAAATATAGTACTATTAAAATGATAATATAATAACAATTCTAAAATATATGTGTTTGAAATAAAAGAATGTTTCCAAATAAAATTAAATAGTAATATTATCTTAAATTAAAAAAAATTAATCACTACAAAAAATAGTACACCAATACCATACGGTACACCAATACCATTCACCATTGCCGTTGGATTATTATACATCAACGACCGAAGTTGAGTTTTGGGCCGAAAGGGAAAAGAAACCCCATCTTTTCAAACGCGTCCCAGAATCATGACACGTGTCACTTAACACCTCACACAGTCGTCAATCTACCAACAAATAACATTGAACAATGTCATTTCAATTTGGTGATGACGTGAGACTGACACGTCTGACTCGTGATGTGAGTCATCCTGACTAGATTAGTTAATGGGACCCACGGCCCACAGGGCCACCACACCGTTCACCATTGCCATTGGATGTTTATAGATCAACGACCGAAGTTGAGTTTTGGGCCGAAAGGAAAAAGAAACCCTATCTTTTCAAATGCGTCTCGGAATCATTACATGTGTCACTAAACTCCTCGGTCGACCAACAAATAACAATGTCGTTTCAATTTGGTGATGACGTGACACTGACACGTCTGACTTGTGATGTGAGTCATCCTGACTAGCCTAGTTAATGGGACCCACGACCCACGGGGCCACCAGTACCACACCATTCACCGTTGTCATTGGATGTTTATAGATCAATGACTGAAGTTGAGTTTTGGGCCGAAAGGAAAAAGACACCCTATCTTTTGAAACACGTCCCAGAATCATGACACGTGTCACTGCTCAGTTAACACATTGACATAATCACATTTCACTTACAGTTAACAATGACATTATGAATGACATTAATACATTATGACAGGTTAGTTAACAGTGACATTAGCAAACCCATTCTGGATTCATGACGCGTGTCTAGTAACTAGTGGTCCATGATTCCACTCACATTTAAACTAAAAGTAACACACTAACAGTGTGTGATGACTATAGAGTACAGATTGTACAACTTTGGTGCTTTAAGTTTCTTTAATTTTGTAGTTATACGTGGTCTGCAGATTTAGAAATTAGAAAGGGGTTACAATTTACAAACTTACAGCGCAACAAAGTTACAGATTCTTAATTTCTAGGTTGAGGATTGAGGTCCAAGGAAAGCAACAAACTACAAAGTCTCTCAGCTCTCTGCAAAAATCGAAACTAAGGGCAACGTGAACGTCAACGGGTAAGTGTAACTACTAAAATCCTAAAAATCTACATCCCACATTTTAAATTTTTCAAGTCTCTTCATTTACAACTTTACTATTTATATTATATAAAAAAAATTAGTCTGTTAGGTTTTAATTTTGAATCACCCATGTAGGCTTGTAGCTACAAATACCAAGAATAACACGATGGGCAAAATAATAGAATTCCACAATATGCTTAAAACACCAGGTTTCAGTGATTTATTCCATGATATACATGATCTTGTTATTCATGGAAATAAGGATATAATGGAGATTAGATTTGCACTTGAAAACAAGTGGAACCATCCAAATAAGGCTTCAAAATTTTATTCATTTAACCCTAGGGTAAATGCAACTGCAAATAAAATTGCACCATGGGAAGCTGGGTTGGCACACATGGCATTACCTCAAGTATTCCCTTGCCAAGAAATTGTTATGCTCTGTGCCAAAAATTATGATGAAAATAGAAAAGCAATTGTGAATAAAAATACTCAGGAGGAAATTTTGTACATAACTGAGAGTGAATTTGCTAGTCTATTGAACCTAGGGTTTCAACAACAACACTCAAACGTACACATTGACCTGGGAAAGCTGGCAGAGGATTATGAAAAATTAGATGCAAAATAGAGAGATTCTTATATCAGAGGAATAACAAGCGGTTGTAGTCTGAGTCCAGATCATATGCCTCCTTATGATTTTGAATTTTTTGTGCCATGGGCACAGGACAATATTTCCTTACTAGCATTTTGTTTGGGATTGGATAGTAACAAACAAGTGGGTGCCAACATTCTTGAAATGATTTATCATATTCATTTTGAAAAAGAACCAATAAAATATTGTTTTATTGAGCACATTGTTCATTGCATGCAAGATCAATTACTAATGATTCAAAGAGGTTCCAAGAAGACATTTAGATTCATAACCTACTTGTGCTATCTTCTCCTAGCAAAGCATCGTGCATTATTTCAGGCAAACAAGCTTTGCAGTCAGACTCAAGGCCAAAATCCAATATATGAGTGGACACCTCAGATAAGGATGAATGATAACAGAAGGAACTACAACAATTTTGTAGACTTCTTTTTGGCACCAATGTACCATAAAATTACAGGCACTCCAATGCCTAGATTGCCTGTTACTTGTAGAAATTGCATTCAACTTGAAAGTCAACTACAATTGGTTGACTGGTACTTAATGGAAGAGTACACTGTGTTAAGGTTTTATGGTTCATGGGTAGAACCCTACAAACTTCCAATACATGTAATAGAGAGGGTATTTGCATTGGAATATGTATGACAAATGGAGAGCACAGATGTACTCTTTAATGGTCAGCAAAAGAAAATGATATTTCCCTCCTTGCCATTCTACTTTGGAGGGTTCGCATTTGAGAGAAGAGGATTCAAAGTGGCAGAAGCCTTTTTTTCAATTTTTTGATTTGATGTTCATAGTCACTGGTAGTATGATCCACTGAACATAATTGGAGCAAGGCTTAAAGACAATGGGAACTCTACAAGCAAATATCAACATGAAAGTATGCCTTTGATTGAAAATTTTAACAACATGGACTCCTGGGAGGAGGTCAAAAAATAGATGGAGAAATATGCTGCTGAAAATAATATGTCAATACAGGAATTGTCATCACAAATAATGGCATTGCACAAATAGAAAGGAAAAGTGCACGCCATGACATCGTCCAATTTCTACAAGAAAGCTGATAAACCATCTACAAAACGCATTCCAAAAGAGCTAATGAATGAATGTATAGATGCTAGATGGAGTCGAACCAAAATTTCTAAATTTTGGGAAATGAGGAAGAATTTTAGTGAGCCAAAGACCTCTGCAAATCTTAATGAGGTGGAAGAGGATACAATGTTTAACGAATTGTGGAATAAGGAGCATCCAGCTGAAGCATATCACAATGATACTAATGATGATTATGATGACTAGGATTCTTTGAATCCCTCATCTAGTACAACAATTAAGAGAGGAGTTGATGCATCCACCAAACTTCTATATAGCAAAGGGGCAGAAATTGTAGAAAAAATTTGCTACCAAGGTTTTGGTGGTCTGGGTCCTAGTGGAGAAGGGGTTTGGTATGCACCTGAACCACCAACTGTAGAACCAAAACATGGTCAGAAACCAGGCCTTGGGCATGGAGATCAATCATCAACTCAGTCAATTCCATTCACATTGGTTTCAACTCAGTTAATTCCATTTGTTTCTGCTTCAAATACAGTTCCACTTCCAGCTATTCCAAGCACTCAAATTCAATCTAAATCAATTGTCACTCCCACAGCTGGCAATATCATTTGTACAACTACAAGTAGTGGTCCGAAAAGGATATTATATCAATATGTAGATGCAAAAAAGGTTGGTCCTGAAGGTCAAGAAAGTGTAAAGAAGAAAAAGGTTATGACAAGTATTAGTAGTACTATTAGTACAACAGTGCCAATGGTGACTGTGAGTCCAACAATTGCCCATCCTTCAGGACAAAACCCTTAGAACAGTCCACAAACCCCACTTGTAATGGGTCTAGGTGTTGGTAATCCTCATGGTATTGGTGGAAGCTCATACATCAATGAAAGTGCTATTTCACCATTCAAACATTCAATTGTCTCACAAAATCCTGATTTTCGTTACAATGAATTTGTAACTAACTATAAAAAATCAAAAAATAAGAATAGACAAAATAGTAAGACAATGAAGATGGAAGCAATTGCTGCAGATCGTGATGTAGAACCTGCATCCAACAGGTTATTAACCATATATGACCCGAATAAAGATATGATGGAATTCATGGTTGTTATGCCCCCAGCTAGAGATAACAATCCACCAGAGAGTCAGTTAGATCCATCTGAATTTCAAGTTAGCACCCTCCAAATGGATTTATCCAAAATTAAAAATGTGGACAAGATAAATGTGTCCAAAATGACCAACCAAGTGGTCTACAGTTCAATGATGAAGTTGGAGAGAGAGAAAGGAAAGCTTTAGGGCACAATAAATAAGTTAAAGGCAAACCTGGCAAATGTAAAGGCAAGTGAGAAAGCAGCAGTAAACAGGTGCAAAGAATTAGATAAAAGGATAAAAAATTCATCCTCTGGCTGTAAAGAAGCAATTGAACAGCAAGAACATATGGATGCAAAACTGAAAACTCTGAGGGAAAAATTGGAAAAAAGGGATAAAAAACTTCAGGATGAAAAGGCCTCTTCAATAAATTTATACAAAAACTTGGAGAATGTTGCACAGGTAAACAATGAGTTAAAGAAAGAATTGGAAAAAAGGGATAAAAAACTTCAGGATGAAAAAGCCTCTTCAATAAATTTATACAAAAACTTGGAGAATGCTGCACAGGTAAACAATGAGTTAAAGAAACAATTGGAAAATGAGAGGGTAAAAACAAAAGAGTGGGAAGAGAAAGCAGAGCAAATAAGAAAACATAGTGAACACCAGTACTCAGAAATGAAAGAAGACCTAAAGAAGGCAAATAATACTATTAAAAATTATGAAAAATTCTTGAATGACCATGTAAATAATACAGTAAAGCAAATAAAAAATTACTTCTGGGGGCAAATAAAGACTTATGCTGATAGGTTGTGTGATTGGTTTGAACTCTATGAAGCTCTTACAGATGTTTTTGAGAAGCTGAAAGAGCAACTTGAGGAGAACAAAAGTTTTGGTCAGAGACAGAAAACTGCAAAGTAGATTATGAAAGAAATCAACAGCACTACTGACAGGCAATTGGCAAGCAAGGGAATTCAGGACCACGTTGGTTTAATAATAAAGGTGACCTCTGTATTTCATAAATGTCAAAAACTAACAGAAGCAGAAGAAGTTCTTGCTTTATTTGGGCCAAAGCTCACCAAGATGAACAATAAAATAGCCAAATTGATATCTCTTGGTTTACCGAGTCCTGGACCTGATTTGTCAACAACGGGTTTCATTGGAAGAGAAGCTTACAAAAAAAAGTTGGAGGACACAATAACCTTTGATTTAGGTAACCTTCCTCAGGACAGAACTCATGAAGGCATTGCAAAGTGCATCAAAACATTCACAAATTTGCATGCACTAATGGAAGGAACATTGCTTCAAACTCGCTCTTCCAAGTATGGAATTCTGACAAGAATGCAGGTCATTTACCATACCATCAAAAAATTTTCCCTTCCAACTGAAGAAGAATGGAGCATACTACAGAAACTTACAGAATCATCTTGAATCATAGTATGTGAAAGTACTTTCAATTTCAATCATCTCTATATCTTTACTATATATCTTTCATATTATCCTACATACTACAGTCTAGACTCTAGAATTGAGTTTAAAGTAACAAGTTTCAACTTTGCTTTTTGAATAGGATCAATGTTGCAGTCTTGCAGATGCTATTGCCTATGCCAATTTACGAAACCGGCCTGTCAAATGCAGAAATGTACAACTAAAGTTGTAGAGATGTTGTAGACTTGTAGTCTTGTAGTTGTCTTACTGATTTAGATTTTGAGACTTCACATTAGGAAAATCGACGTGAAGCTGTTGTTGCTCCCTTGTTTCTATAAAAGGGAATTCATGGTCATTGGCTTACTAAATTGCCAATGGGAATTGAGTCATTGACTTTTGTAAATAGAATCAGAGAGTTGTGTTCTTACTAGTATTAATCAATGAATGGATACATTGTATCATATTTTTAATTAAATTAATGAGAATCATTATTTCTAACTCTAAGAATTGTAACATATGAATTACTATGTTGTCAAACAAAATAATGAAAAAACTACAAGAATTGTACCATATTAGCTGAATATTGCGAATGAAAACCATTAATAATTATTAATTATGGAATTGAATCTTGAATCTTGATGACATTATCAACCACATTCATGTTTTTGACATTGGGATATGCATGATTGATGATGAAATACAGAAACTGATAGTAGACTTCAAGAAAAAAGTTAATAAATACCTAGGACATGCTAATTCTTCAGTGCTACTTCTACAATGGTTCAATTTCAAGCTGCCACACCATATCATCATTGAGATCGTCAGATTCATCGGCATCAACTTCATAGCTTCCTTGGTTCTTTGATTTGTTTTCTTCACTCTGCATACCTCCGCTTAACTGATGTTCATCGCTAGCAGTACCAGTGCCAGTACATGGGTCCCAGTCAATGACATAATTGTCTCTAGCATTCCCACTCCCACTCCCACTTTGGTTTGACATGTTGCCCACCCCTCTTCTGTGACATTTCTTCCTCCACAATTTTAGTGCCCTTTCGTAAGGAAAAGTATTGACTTCATACCTAGATGTATAGAGCCTCAAGCAATTTTCCAAATTCTTGTCAAGTTTGTTTCTTAGTTTTGACTTTAGGAATCCCAGAGCACTGAAAACTCTCTCATCCTCCACCGACCCCAATATCATGGTTAGACATAATTCAGCAAGCTTGAAATATTCTGATATTGAATCAATCAACAATTCACTCTCAGCTAGGTTTTTCCAAAGCCTTGTTACCGATCCATCTTCCATAGGGTTCTCCATAAGATTAAATTGTTCCCTCATTGTCCATGAAAAATGAGCTAATTGCTCTCTCAAATGATTTGCATCTAAAATTCCATTTAGAGTTACTCCATCTAACTCTTTGGTTTTGCAAAAATGATCTATCAAAGTTAGTAGCCTACTTTTAAAATCTTTCGGATCGTTCGAATGCCAATAATGAGGAAACACAATAGCCATGGATTCAAGTAGTTTGACTGGAGGGAATCTTGCTCTAATCTATGAGGAAAGATCAAAGGCAATGTGCTTCACTAAAGCTGTTACAAACTCAATGATCTTGGTAAAGTCTTCCCTTTTAACACTTGATACTCGCCTCCTAGGGTTCTTTCCTGGGTCCTCAAACTCAATCCTGGCATTGTAGTGCATTGGTATCTCAACTCCATGAACTTCTGCACATAACTCCCCGTTTGAACCAATTTTTAAAAAGTTATCAGGATTGTCCAAATATGTGATTTTCAGCCAGCTGGCAAATTTTACTTCATCAACAAATAAATGATAGAGATTATCGAGCGTCACGCATGTCAACTTACGCAACGTAGCATATTCTGTGATATACATAGCTCTTTGTTGGGCCTTTTTCATTAAATTTCTCATTTCCTCAAGCATGGGGAGAAGACCTGCTAATGTTAACAGTGTCTCTACATTACTTAACATTGACAGTAGCGCAAGAAATTTCGGTTGCCCTGCTTCGTCACGACTTGAGTTCATTAGACCAAGCAATGATTGATATTCTGAAAAAACTCGATGTGCTGGTCCATCCAAAGAGATCCATCTGGTATCATTATCCTTAAGAAGCTTGTTCCCGTCGGTTAGTCCTTCAGCAAAGTGTTGAAATTTCCTGAATTGTTTCGGACTTCGACAGAAGTATTGGTAGATCTCTTTGATTAAAACTTCAATTTTTTGTACTGGAGCATGCTTGCTGACAACTCCAAAAGCTAGATTCATTCTATGGGCCATGCAGTGAATGGGAGTAATGTAGGGTGCACAAGAAGATTGTATCTTTGTGCAAAGACCACTCCTGTGGCCTTGCATTACTGAAGCTCCATCAGCTCCAACACACACTAGCTTTTTGGCAATGGTCATGTCATCTATACCTCCATATTCAATTAGAGAACTATTTACTAGTTGAAATAAATTTTCCATTGTCGCATTATCCCTCATTTTAGCAACAGTTAGTAGATGAGGTTGGCGAACAAAATTCTGTATAGTATAAACATGCATGCATACCCAGGAAGTATTGTCTACTACTGTGACCTCGTCTAAAGACAATGCAATAAAATTTGAATCTTTAATTTTTGCCTTCAAATCCTCTTTTTCAACCTCAGCAAGACAACTTGCCCATTCCCATCCACTGTTTACTGACCAGTGACTGTTAGGATAGTTACAAACTTTCAGAAAGTGTAATAAAGCACTCAATGATGGGTAGTCTCTCATTGGACACCCTCTACTCAAAATATTAAACACAACACTTAACTAAACAGCTTTTCCCATTAGTTCTACTTCCAATGCTTTTCCAAAACAAGCTTCAATAGAGCCTTTAAATTCACCAAGCTTCGTCTTTATATTATGTTGAAATTCATATAATTCTGCATTCCTAACATGTTGAGATTCCTCCTTTGTTTTCCATCTTATCATTGATTTTTGAACTCCATCTATGGTTTTATTTTCGTAAACTTTACCAATATGCTTTTCTATGGTGTCAATTTTTAGCTGCAACCTCTTTTCCTTCTTATTTATCATGCTGCAAATCTTACATCTGCATTCTATCGGAGGTTCCCATTTAATTGGATTAGGCACTGGTTCAATGAATGGATATGTTGACACCCAATCTTTTTGAAAATTCCTCGACATATCCCATAGTCTATCATTCTTTGATTTGGATTTTCTTTTCTTCCCTGCAGTTGCACCATCATCTTTTCTGACATTCTCAATTTCATCCAAGTCGATTATATCATTATGGCTACTCTGGGTATTTAACTAAAAATCTTCTTCAAGTTCATCGTGATCTGAGATATCAGGTTCGCTGACTTCTTCAATATGTCATGAAGGTTCAGCCTCAGGTTCAAAATCTTCTTGTAATGAAGTAACACTAGCTTCCCTATTTTGGCCAGAAACATTTCCATGACCATGACCAAAGTACGATGATAAAGTTCTACGTTTTGTTGGCCTCTCTTGGCTTTCCCCATCTGTCGGAGCCTTACCCTTATTCTTGTTCGACATCTCGATTGGCTACCAGCCTAGTGATAAAAATATGTAAAAAAAATGTTTACTTGTTGAAAAAGTGACAAATGACAACATAACTATAATATACAATGTTTACATAGTCACAGAAATTCAGAATAATAATCACTTACCTTTGACTCGCCAAAGCAGTCGAGACTCAATAGTGAGACAGTCTGAAATTCGCTATTGATCAAATTGAACCGATCCAAGATTCCAAATTATGTACAATAACACTGATGTATGAATGTATTTATACTAATCTCTTTTGGCGAATTGGGCGGGAGGTATTAGGTCAGTGTCCAAATATTTGGCAAAGCCCGCGTATTGATAACACATCTTGTGTTATTTCCTAGGCGATTATGGGTCGCCAGTACCTTGGTATGATTAATAAAGGTGGCGAAAAGCCATAAGTTTGAGACATGCGTCCGTAAAATAACTGGTGAAGTTGGGGCCGCCTAAAAAATATTTATATATAACTATCGACGAATATAGGCCATCCATTTGGGGCCACGTTGAAATTATAGGCGAATTTAAAAAATATATCGTGCCCAAGATGTATATGCCATTGGCGAAAATGTGCAAGAAATGGACAAAATTTAATATACCGTTTGGCGATGGACCCGGGCATTGGACCCAATTTTCATAAATGCGAGGCGATGGGCTCAGTCCCCATATGGGCAATTTGTTCACCAAATCGCGGGATGCTGATGGGCAACATTCACCAAATGGAAAATAATCGCCACTAAAGTTTTCTTTGTTGATCTCATGGACTTTATTGATGGCCAAGCGTTACACGACATAGACTTGTAGGGGATCAAATATACCTGGACTAACAAGAGGTCTGGTAATGAGCTTATCCAAGTCAGACTTGATAGGGCGCTTACAAGTAGTAAGTGGTTCAATAGTTATTCTTGCACCTTATTGGCTTATGTTAGAGTTGGTCATGATCACTATCTGATCACCCTTATTGCTGAGCCTAATGGGTTGAAAAGGAACTCCCCTTTCCATTTTGAGAAATTGTGGACAATTCATCCAAATTTGGAAAAACTTATTGAGTGGTGGAGTATTAGGATTTAAGGAACGACTATGTTCAAAATTGCTAAGAAACTGAAAAATGTGAAGGACAATATTAAAAAATGGAACAAAGAGACTTTTGGGAATATATTTACCAATAAAAGGAAAATTGCAAAAGAAGCTGAAGGAAATTCGGGACAGTATTCAGAAGGATGGGTATAGCTTTTTTTTTGTAAGGATGAGGAAGATACTAAACTTGTGGAATACCATGATATTATCTCTAAAGAAGAATGCTTTTGGAGACAAAGGTCTAGGGAAAAAAAATTGAAGGAAGGGGACAAAAATTCAAAATATTTTTTCATGACCACGGTGAAACACGGAATGGGAAACAAAATCTCCAGACTTAAGATTAATGCAGCCATTAGTGAAAAAGAGGATGATTTCAAGGGAGAAGCTAATAAGTTTTTTGGGGAGCTCTTGAAGAAAGCTGATAATCTAAATGAGGAATGTCAAAAGGAGTTGTTGGATGGTATCCCTTGCATTTTGAATGAAGAAAAAAATAGAGCAACTACTGCTATCCCTTATAAGGATGAGATTCATAAGGCGGTCTTCTCCTTTGAAGGAGACAAGGCCCCTGGCCTTGATGGGTACCCTCTCTTCTTTTTTCACAAGTATTAGAGGATTCTGAAAGATGATGTTGTTAACGCGGTTAAAGAGTTTTTTGGTTCAAGAAGGATTCTTAAGGAACTTAATGCTACCTTTATTGCATTAATTCCAAAGAAAGTGGGAGCAGATAGTTTGGATCAGTTCAAACCTATCATTTTATGTCTCTGTGTACAAGATTATCTCAAAACTCCTTACCTCTAAGATTCTTCTTTTTCTTCCTTCCCTGATTTCTAGACAGCATAATAGATTTGTCCCTAGCAGGCAAATTCTGGACTCAATCATCTTTGTCCATGAAAACATACATTCCTTGACTATGTCTAAAAAAGAAGGCTTTTTGTTGAAGCTAGACTTGTCTAAAGCCTATGATAGGGTTGACTGAGATTTTTTGAAGCTACTTTAGAGGCTTTTGGTTTCAATAAGAGATGTAGAGATCTTATCAACTACTTGGTTTCCCCAGCTACCTTCTCGGTGCTCATGAATGGATCTCCTACTCCCTTCTTCAAGTCTTTGAGAGGTCTTAGATAGGGGGATCCTTTATCTCCAATCTTGTTCATTATTATGGCGGAATGTTTGGGTAGATACATTAACAGGCTGGTTAACAAATGTGAGTTTATAGGGTTGAAACCTTCTTCAAAAGATCTATTTTTTTCTCATCAGTAGTTTGTGGATGATTCCATTATTATGGGGGAAGCCTCTATAAAAAATGGTAAAACTATCAAAAAATCCTTTGATAAGTATGTTGTAGCTACTGGATAGATTATAAACTGGAACAAGAGTTTTATCTTCTTCATTAATGTTCCTGAAAGAAGACAAGAAAGGATAAAAAGAGTGATGGGATGTGAGGTGGGATATCTCCCTGGATCCTACTTAGGTTTGCCTTTGTGCCTTGATCCCCCTGATTCTTTTTGGAGAGCTATGACTGATAAATTTCACAGGAGTTTAGCAAGATGGAAGGGGGCTCTTCTAAGCCAGGCTAGAAAGTTTTGGTGCTTAAAGCTACTCTCCAAAGCATCCCTCTCTATGCTTTAAGTATTTTCAAAATCCCTAGGAAGTTTGCTGAAAGTATTGAGAAAATCCAAAAGAACTTCCTTTGCTCTGGAGTGGAATATAAAAATAGAATGGCTCTCATTGCTTGGGAGAAGGTTTGTAAACCTGTTAGGAAAGGGGGCCTTGGTCTTCATAGTATAAGAAGTATGAATGATTTTCTTATGGCTAAACTTCTTTGGAGATTATTCAAGACCCAAGGAGAATGGAGTACCATCTAGCACAACAAATATAATAAGGATAGGAATGACTTAAAAAAAATTTGAATCAAGAAATTACTCAAGGAGGTTCTAGCATTTGGAATAATGCTTTGAGAAGGAAGGATTTGATCAAAAAGGGTGTCAAATGGAAGGTGGGAAATGGTAAGACTATTCTTTTTTGGGAAGATGTCTAGATTTTAGACCACCCTCTTAATACTGATCCAATCTGGAAAGAAAAGATGTTGCAATGCAAATAGGTTTTTCGATCACATGTGGTAGACTACTGGGAGGGGGATAATTGGACTACTTTGGCTAGGGTGGATCTCTCTCTTAGAAGTCTGAATAAAGTTTTGAATGATGTCTTTCTCATTGATGAAGAGGATACTATAATCTAGAAATATAATTCTAATGGCTCTTTCTCAGTCTCTTCTTTGTACATGCATAATTTTGAAGATAGCCCTGAACCGTGTTGGGCGAAAGCTTGGTTCAAAGGTTTAACACCTAAAATTAATGTGTTTTTTTTAATCTTATTGCAGGATAAAATCTTAACTATTGACAATCTTAGGAAAAGGGGTTTATACATAACTAACAGATGTTGTCTTTGCAAGAATGATGAGGAGAACATTAATCATATGACTATTCACTGTTCCTTTGCTAGAAAAATATGGGATAAATTTTGGTTTTGATGGATATGGATTGGGTTTTCCCACAGGGTATTTAGGAGCTTTTCACTTCTTGGAGATCTCCTACTAATAATAACCTTTTACTTTCCATATGGAGCTTCTTTCTACCCTACATTTGCTAGGGGGTTTGGAAAGAGAGGAATGATAGGATTTTTAGAAACAAGGAATCTAGTTGGGTTGTGATCTTCCACGAGATTAAGAGAACCCTGCTGGAAAAAATTGGGTTGATTAAAAATTATCAGGATTCGAAAGATTATTGGGAGGTGAAAGTCTACAAAAATTGGAAGCTTGATGGTACGAAGGTCCATGATATCAAGAGAAGTTTGAGGAATGAGGCCCGTTGGGACTGCCCCCCTAATGGTTGGATGAAAGTCAATTTTGATGGTGCCTCTAAGGGAGACCCAGGGATTGTTGGTTGTGGCATAGTTATCTGAGATGAATATAGGAATTGCAAAGGTGCCAAGCCCATCCCTATTGGCTTCAATACTAACCATGTTGTTGAGGCTAACGATGCTCTTTATGGTATTATGTTGGCTAAAAGGAAAAACTATTGAAAGTATGGATTGAAGGGGATTCTTTAAATATTATTAAATGTCTTAATAATATCATGACCCCTTCATGGACAATTGCTAATGCTATTAAAAAATCTAAAAACATTATTAATTTCTTTGATGAGTGTATTATTACTCACAATTTTAGGGAGGCCAATTATGCGGCTAACTGGGCTGTGAATGTGGCTTGCCATAGCCAGGCGGACATCGAATGGGATGATGGGTATGTCCTTCCTCTTGAAGGGGTATCATTAATCAATAAGGATTGATTGTATAGCAGGAAACACATTCTTAATGAAGGTCATATTAATGAGTAATAAGTGCATAATTTCGTGTGAGGATGGCGAAGGACATTGGGGTAATTTCAAGATGATTATTGTCTTCAATTAGCACGATTTATGGGTCTTTCAAGGTTTTAGAGGGCATTATTATGACTTCAAGCCTAATTTGCAGAGTGTTGTGAGAAATTTTGGGAAGGGTTTTCTTGACAGTTGCAAAGCCATGGGAGGTCGAAAGAAAAGGTGTGAATCATGGAATTGCAACAAGTGGAACCAGAACCTGGAGGTTTGGAACATTATCAAAGATGGGGGTCTGGCAGTTTATATGGAAAAGTTGTATGGAGGGAAGATTGTTATTACCAGGCATTTCATCAAGACCTATCCAGAATAAAGGAAAATTCAAGGTGGGAATGCAGAGCATGGAGGTGACTAAGGAGATCATTGCAGAGGTGACGGGTTGTAAGATAGAAGGAATCAACTTCTATAGGGACAAGAAGGTGTCGGATAAAGCTCTGGAGGTTTTTGTGCCAACGGATCAGGAAAGGAAGTGTATGGTTAAGGTGGATAATTCCTACTTTAACCCTAAATGCATTTCTAGGCTATGGAGACTAGTTCTCTTTGTGATCATTAGTTACATTACTTTGGATGGTAGATATACCAAAATTTACAACCACCATCTGATTTTGCTAAATCATTTTAGACATGGGGTTAAAGTGAATTTCCCCTTTTATCTTTTGAGCTCTTTAAATTCTACTATTCTCAGTTGGAAGAGGGACCCTGATGGTGACCTCGCCTATCATGATGGGCTGATGGTCCTCATTTATGAGGTTCTTAAATCTAAGAAGGTTGAGAGGTCTCGGTTGAATCGGAAGGCCCTCGAAGACTATGATACTGATGGTAAAGATTCAAAGGAACCCTTCATGGAGGATATTGAAGATGATGAGGGTGACTCTGAGAAAACTGACAAACACCTCAACAATCAAGAGTATGTGCTCAAAAGAAAAAACAAGAAGATCAAGATGGAGGATTCGTTTACTGATATGGATATGGAGGAAGAGGAGAGCAGGGGGGAAAGTGTGAAGAAGAAGGGTAAAAACAAAATGGAGCCCATAGGGAAGTGTACCAGAGCCAAAAAGGGGAATAAGAAAAGGGTTAAGAAGGTATTCATTACCTCTGATGATGACTCTACCTCACAAGAGAATAGCCAAGATAAATAGGAAAAACGGGTGGAGAAGGACCCTATTGTGGAGGAAAGTGTTGGGTTGGACCATAATGTTCTGGTTGATGATAATATTATGTAGGATGTTGCCCGAGATGTGGCCAATATGGAGAAGGATGATCAGGCTGATAATAGGGATAGGGTGGAGAGCTCCAAGGAGGAGATGGTGGGTGTGAATAAGAATTTTGAAAATCTGGGGTGTTTGGCATTCCTTATTAACCTCAGCACCATGAAAAATGACATCACTGCTATGAAATACCATATTCATCAGCTTCAAAAGGAGACTAGGATTCTTGGAAAAATGAATCTGGGGGAGAAAACCATGGGTCAATGTATTGATGAGCTGAAGGAGACTATTGGCAAGGCTGAGGGGCTTTCTGCCTTTAATGACAGAATCATTGCTATGGAGGAGAAAATTGAAGATGGAGAGGTGGTTAAAAAGAGAATCGATATAATGGAAAATAGAGTTGAGAAGTTGGAGAAGACGGTTGGTAATATTGTGGAGAAGATTTTTTCCATTCTTAAGGCTTCGGATGAGCATGTAAAGATCCTGGTGGACAAAATGGATCAGGGGAAAGGGGAGTAGATGCTCATAGAGGTCAAGGAGGATCATGGACCCAGCAAGAGAACTAGATCAAGGTTCAAAAATCTGGACGATAATAAGAACAAAGACATCGAGGAACACAAAGCTTCCTCTGCTAACATGCAGATGTTGGCTAAACAAGCGACAAATCTTATGAAGTGTATTTAGCTAGTTGGTTGTTGTCATGCTATCTTTTTGCTGTCCTTTTTTCTCTATCCTTCTGTTAAAGGACTTGCTCATTTTTTGTTGTCTCTTTTTGGTGTTGTTGCACTATTTCTGTTGGTACTTTAATGCTTATCTTGTAATCTGGATGCAAAAGGTTTCGGGTCCTTTCAAAACCTATTTTTACGTAATCAAAACATTAAACATTATTGAATATTGACACAAATTTCTCATACACTATTGACACTGATTTCCCAAACATTGTAGCCTTATAGTGAACTACTTAAAAACTCTTCCATACTATACATTCCACCAAGTCCACTGGTGTAGCAGAAAAGTTCCTTGATTCAACTATATATTTATAAGAAGACAACTAGAAGTATTTCATTTTCAACATGTTGGAACTGTAGTGATTTTAGCATGCCATATCAAGAAATATCACTTGTAGATGTAATTGTCCATCAATGTTTAGGGTCATCATAGGGATTGTATAAAATACAATCAATATTAGGGTCATCGTAGGGATTGTATGATTGAGAAATATCAATCATATGCATCAACTCGTCTCTAATAGAAGATAGTTTGTCCCTATTATGAAGGACGACAATATTCTACATAGTCCACTATAGTTGTGCTAGAGCGATGTGCAATCTCTATGTAGTATGTTGATGAGTCATCTCCCTATCCTTGGGAGTATTGTGAGAAGACCTGTGTGAGGTCTACTCACTATCAGGATGAACACTCTACTCAAATCCACTAGATGCCATGTGTGAAACATATGAAAATATATAAATCTACATGTGTGCATATATTAAATAGAATTAAAAAATAAGTTCATATGTACGTGTAAACATTCTAACCTAGATCCTAACTATATAAACATCACATAAACAATTCATTCAAGATGAGTTGGCTCTAAACATAAGCATTAAAAAAATCATTTAAATATTGAACATTAGATAAACATTAAATATTACCTATAAACATTAAAAACATGTTATCTATCTACATGCAAAAGTGGTCAGAATACAAGCACATTTGGATGCATGAAATATTTAAATTGCCACATTACAGTCATAGATGGACATTGTTTCGATGGGGATGGATACAACAATATCCCAATATCTAAGGGTTGAGGTATCCCTTTGGGCATTATACATGATCGATACAAGTTTGTTTAATAGTTTAATGGTTTAAGTTATATTATAGGTTTAACAGTTTAATGGTTTAAGTTGTAATATAGGTTTAATGGTTTAATGGTTTAAGTTGTATTATAGGTTTAATGGTTTAAGTTGTGTTATAGGTCTAATAGTTTGAGTAGAATGGTTTAATGGTTTAATTTAATATAAGTCACTTATGCTAAATATTAAATTTAAATCTATTCTAAACACTATATAAACATCAAGTTTACAAAAAAAATTAAAAATAAATATTCCTCAATAATACAACATTAAAAAAATATTTGTATACATATAGTTACTAAAAAAAGAAAGTGGTGCCCTTACCTAAGACTTGGCCGAGTACCCCTTCAGCTTCTCTTGTGCTCTGCAAGCCTCTCACTATGCAAATGAGGGGCTTAAACTGAGTAGGTGGCATATATATTTGGGGATTTTTGGCCAAGTAGGACTCAGTCAATGCTTACTCAGTCGAGTAGCCCCCACCACATACATACCACAGGATGCCTATGTCGCTTTGGTCGAGTATTACTTGGCTGAAATATCATAGTTAGCCCCAAATGTGATACAGTATTATGCTTTTACCCATATGCACACATACATTATAAGTAGTCTCAGATTCAATCCATAGGCCCATTCTACTACACAAGTAGGTTAGCCCAAAAATTTATCCCAAAAAATAATCAATTCAAAAAATAGGATAATGTAGTGTAAAATAGAGTGTATGCATCACTTGCAAAATAAATGTGGCATGTTAACTTATAGCTTCAAAATTTTAAAAAAAAATTGTTTATAATTCATAGATTAGGTTCACCAAAATGTACATCGTCTGAGTTGTAAATCACTAAAACCCAACTACAAGCCTAAATCTTCAAACTAACTTAACAACAAACCAAAGGAACATTAACTCATGAAGGTAAAACATAAGATAAAGAAATTTATACCATCACATTCAAGAAATGTTTGATTCCATTGTCATCCTATCCTCTAAGATCTTATACATGAGAGTAGGTTTCTCTCATATGTTTAAGCACATGCACAAGAAGACATATAGAGGAATGGAGTGTGGTTGATTGATGCAAGATGATAACAAGATTATAATGATATCAAGATGGTAAGAGTTCTCCAAAATCACAAGTATTCATCTTAGATTGCATTCGTTGTTTGATAGACTTCATTGTTCTTCCTTGTTGCACAATGAAGAAGAAAGATATCATTTTATCAAGAGAATCAAGGGTGGAGATTAGGAGGTTAAAAGATTAATGAAGGGATAAGATTACCTGGTAGGTAAGGATTAAGTGGAAATTAATGAGAAATAAAGAGATTCAGAGGTTGATGTAAATGAAGGGATGAGAATGAGCAATTAGAAAAGAGATAATATTAGAAAGAAAAGGATAATGAATTAATTAAATAAATTTAGTTAGTTAAAATAGTAGAAAAAGAGGAAAGCATAAATAAGATAATTAAATAAATAATAAATACTTATTTAATTAGAGGAGATAAAATATTAATAAGTCAATATTAGAAGAGAAACTAAATGGTAAGGTACCTAAGTACCAGATTAGAAGAGAAACTAAATGGCTTCCTTCAGATTCAAAATATGTCAAGTTAAATTTTGATGGGGTGTCTAAGGGTAATCCAGGGAGATCAGGAGTTGGTGTTGTCCTTAGGAAAGTGGATAGGACTATCATAAATGCATCTTTTTGCAGACTCCCAGATGGGTCAAATAATATTATTGAGGCAAGGGCCCACCTATGTGGGATTAAGATGGTGGTTCGGTTAGGTGTCAACTATCTCCACATTGAGGGGGACTCCCAGGTTGTTACGTCCTCTTTGTTTTCGAAGAAGGTGGTTAATTGGGAGTTGCAATATGTTCTACAAGAAGTCTGGAGACTTCTGCCATGTTTTTTTTTTGCTCGGTAATAATAATATTTTATTAATTAAATAGGAAATATACAATAGCTAGATGCCATTCCAGTTCAAACCATCCAATCAACTGCCAAAATTGATATATTGATCAATATTTATAGACCCTTACATAGCACTGTTATTTATAAAAACAAACACAACTACAAACACTCAGCTTTAACAAAAAGGAGCACGGTAGTTATAGGCCATTACTCTTACTATAATAAAAAAACAAAACCAGACCCTGTCAAAATTTGCGAAGAGCACCAGTGAAAAATCCCGCTAAGCCCTAACCAGTCACACCACTCGACCTCTGCGACGTGGGATAGCAGAGTGACGCTTGCGAGGATGACCCACTAGAAACCCACACGCCTTGCGTCGACCTGATTGTTCGAAACATTTGATCTCCTCCTTTAATTGTGCCCATTCTACCGCAATCCTTCGTTTATACTCATCTTTATCCACCCCTTAGGGCCACCATAGGAAAGAGAAAACTCCTTTCGCCCATCCTTCCACAGGGTCCTCAAAGAACTTGCTATAGTTAAAACCAAACCCAATAAAATCCCATTCCAATAAAGAATCCAAACCAACAATCAACTCTTTTGGAAATAAAGATGACACTACCCATTTCACTAAGTCCTCCTCACTATCCAACTCCAGTCCCCATGCTAGGATCATTGCCACTATGTCAGCATTTATTTTCCAATGGTGCTGAGCTTCCTGAAAGAGCGGCCCCAAGGTGCGTTGAACCGCCTTTATCACCCCATTTGACGGGCATTTGAGCAAATGCTTCAACCTCAAATCTGCCACTGGGCCATATAGCACCTTTTGTTGTAGGCCTATTTTGAAGGTGAAGGTAGGCTCCATTACCTCACCCGTCACATTCAACTTGAATAACAAAGCCAAAGCCTGCATCTCACCTTTTTTTAAAAAACTACACACGTTCCAACTACACCTGTACTCTACAAAACTATCCTTACTTACAGCTACCACATCGTCAATCATAAAAACATACCCTTCAAAGGATCCACCACAACACATCATAGATTTCCTACATCATCCCCAGCTCTACCAGCCCACGTCAACCACCTTGATGGCAAAATAAATCTTAAATTTTTAGCAAGAGTTGCTTCGACCACCAAGTGGGGTCCATTCCTGCATGAATTCCCAACAGTCACATAATTCAAAGTTTTGAACACCCGCAGGTTCCAAATTCACCGCGCATTTAGACAAAGAGTCTGCCTCACCATTGCCCTCTCTTCTAATGTGGCTAATTTTGAAATCTTCAAATTCTAATAGCAACATCTTTATGCATTTCACATAGTTACTAAGATGCCATGCCTCCACTTTATTTTGTCTGATAGCTTCCACAATTACTAATTAATCCTCCTCCAAATGCAACTTTGAAACAAAAACAACCTTTGAGCATTCCACCACCCATAAGGCCGCTTTTATCTTGACCAAATTATTTATCCCATTAGATAAACATTTAGAACCAAAGGCCAAAACTGCACCCTTTTCATCCCTAAAGATAATCCCTACACCCGATGGCCCAGGATTCCCTTTTGAGGCTCCATCGAAATTTGCCTTTACCCAACCACACTCCAGGACCATCCACACCACTTTCACCTTCCCCTTAGAACTTCCCCCATTGCTAGAGAAACTATGGGCATACCTTAACTTTATATTGGACCATCTATCTAACAATCTTCCATCCTCTTTAGTGAAAAGTAATTTTCTAGAGGATTTTCTTAAAAGTGCAGAGTTCGCTACCTCTGAGATTGCATGCTCAATTATCCAAAAAAGTCGCTCCACAGGTTCCACAGTATCCTAAAAAATCTGTCGGTTCCTCTCTTTCCAAATCTCCCACACCACCAAAGAAGGGTTGATCACCCAAAGACTAGAAAGAAGAGATTTCATCTTGACCCTAGGCCAACTGCCAAAGAAGTCCTTTAAGTTGGACATCCAAGGGCCAACCCAGTTTAATTTCTATTGGATCATCAACCAACACTATTTTTCTATAGAGCATCTCAAGAAAAGATGATCAGCTGATTCTTCCTAACAACCGCACATAACACATTTTGTTGGACCACAAAAACCAAACTTCTTCCACCTTTCTGCAGTTAGAACTCTATTTTGAACTGCTAACCAACAAAAGGCCCCTGCCTTTGGAAGAAAATCTCTGTTCCAACATAAATCCACCACCACAAACCTATCCCCCACCTCCATAGAAAGAAATTTGAAACCCAATTTAATTGAATACTCACCTGAAGATGATCCACACCAAAACATCGAATCTTCCTCATTTACCATACAAACCTCTCTCATCTTGAATATATCCTTAAGTAAACGTTGCTGGCCAACTAAGAGACCATCCACCCTAGATTCTTTCCAAATCCAACATCCCCCGCCAGGGGTAATCTTCCACCTCAAGTAGTCCTTGACCCTACACCCCCAGCTGTCACAAAGAAAATTTGCTAAATCTCTAAGTCTTTCATCATCTTTCAAAGCAAGATAGCCATTCCATGAGTCATTTTAGAAATGAGCTTTATCTCCATTACCAATCTTCCACGAGATGTGATCTGTGATGACATGCCTATAGGAAATAATAAAATTCCAAAAAGTTGATCCACTTATTGGATTCCTGATTGTGAAGATCCTTTCATCAGTCTCATTATCTAAATATTTTGCTTTAAGAATTTTCACCCATAACTGATTTGGACATTTATAAATCTACCAACAAAGCTTTGTACCAAGAGCCATATTCATAACATTTGAATCCCTTAGTCCTCCCCCACCAAAGGCTTTAGGATGACAAATCTTCCTCCATGCTATTAGAGGTGATTTCCCAGTTTCAGAAGAGCCACTCCAAAAGAATTTCCTCAACTTTTGTTCTATCACACCAGTCACCTTCTTCGGGATGTTCAAACAAAGCATAGAAAAAATAGGCACCATAGACACAACCGATTTAAGCATTAGGATACATCCTGTAGCAGTGAACCATCTTCCCTTCTATCCATCCAAACACTGCAAGTATTTTGACATTAAATCCTTCTAAAAAATTGCTTTGTTCCTTCCTTGAAACAGGGGTATACCTAAGTATTTCCCATGTAGAGATCCTTTTTTTATGTTAAGAATTCTACTAATCGATCTCTGTGTACACAGGGGCATATTGAAAAAGAAAATCTCAGACTTATGCTAATTAGTAACCTGACTAGAGACCAACCCATAACAATCCAGAGTCTTTTTCATAACTCTAGCCTCTCTTTCCGAAGCATCTCCAGCTAAAAATGTGTCATCCACAAATTGAAGATGCGTAACAGCATCCACTCCTGCTGCCACCATCACATCCTTCCATAAACTAGCACTCCTCTTAGAGGAGATCAGCCTCCCAAGAACCTCTGCCAAAATTATGAATAGGAAGGGGGAAAGAGGGTCCCCTTGATGTATGCCCTTTTTCAAGGAGAAAAACCCCTGAGGACTACCATTTACTAACACCGAGAAATGAGGGGTGCTAATACAGATTTTCACACAAGAAACCCAATGCTGATCAAACCCAAACCTCTGCAAAAATTTGATCAAAAAGTCCCTATCCACTTCATCATATGCTCTCTTAATATCTAGCTTCACCATCATCTTCTCCAATTTTTTCATCCTAATCGAATGAATTAACTCATGAGAAATAATTACTCCTTCATAAATAGATCGCCCTGGAGAGAAACCACTCTGCTCTGTAGAAATCACCACCTCTAAAACCTTCTTCAATCTATTGGCTATCAACTTAGAAATCACCTTATAAATTGTGTTGCAGAGGGCAATTGGATGAAAATCATCAAAAGAGGCTACCTTTCCCGCTTTGGAATAAGGGCAATAAACGTGTTGTTGAAATCTCTGAGAATAAAACCACCTTTCCAGGATTCTTCCACCACCGACCAAATGTCATCTCCTAAAAAGTCCCAAAATTCCTGAAAAAAGAGGGTCGGGAATCCATCAGGTCCTGGGGCCTTGTCCCTACCTAGCCCCCAAACAACATTTTTTACTTCTGCCAGAGAGATAGGGTCAGTCAACATTTTATTCTGGTTGATAGACACCCTACACGGAATGCAATTTAAAATCTCCTCTTCCACCAAAGGAGGGCAAGGGGGACATTATCTCTGATCATTAAAAAATTCAACTGCTATCTTATTAATACCCTCAAGATCTTCCACCACCAACCCATTCTTATCAGCAATAGAAAAAAAATGTTATTTTGAGCTCTACGAACCTTCACCGAGTTGTGAAAAAATTTGGTGTTCTTGTCCCCCTCGGTTAACCATGTCTCTCTTGATTTTTTCCTCCAAAACACCTCCTCCTTAGCAAGGATCTCCACATACTCATGACTGAGTTTTTTCTCCTCCTCAAAATCCTCAGCCCCCATGCCCTGGCTTATGATTTTTTCATTTAAAACCTTCAGAGCTTCCTCCAGTTTTAAATTTTCTGAAAAAAGATTTTGGAAGTGGACCCTATTCCAAATCTTAAGATGCTCTTTTAAATATTGCAATTTTTTTAAAAAGGAGAAAGCTAAATTACCTTCACATTCTGGAGACTAAAGCCACCATTGCTTCACTTGATCCTTAAAACCTTCACTCCTAAACCACATTGCCTCAAATTTAAAGGGGCATCTATCTGGCGTTGATTCTGCCTACATATTCAAAGCAATCGGGAAATGATCTGAACCATGAATGGGCAAAATGACTGCATCCATATTCCACTTACATTTGGACAAATCTCTAGAAATTAAAAATCTATCCAACTTCTCAGCACTATGAATAAAACTTGATCTTCTATTTGTCCATGTAAACTCCCCTTTCTTAAAAGGGACATCAAGTAGGCCATTATCAACCACAAAGTTATTAAAATCAACCTGGCTTGGGAGCATCCAGCCTCTTCCCCCTTTTTTCTCTATTGGGCAAAGAACCACATTAAAGTCCCCTCCAAGCACTACCACTTCCCTTGTTAACAAACCCATAAATTCTATGAGCTCTCACCACAGCAACCTCTTCTCTCTATTCTGAGTAGGACCATAAACATTGATAAGATTGAAAGACATATGGAGTTATTTTGAAGTCACTTTGCACCACTGTCAGTGTGGGTTATTCTGTAGCACAACCATCTCCACCACTTCCTCTTTCTATAAAACACCTAAGCCCCTAGAAGCACCTGCAGTAGGAACCCAAGAGCATTTCCAATGATTAAAACATCGACTACACCAATCTAAACTTTCTTGCTTGAACTTTGATTCTTGAAACATCACCACATTTGGCCTTGCTTGATCCAACCCATGCTTGATCAAGCGAAGCTTGTCAAAAGCATTATAGCCTCTGACATTCCATGAAAGCAACTTCTTTTTTTTCGGGAAGAGACATACTCTCTTCTCGATCTCAATTTTCTTTGACCATCCGCACTACCAGCTATTTGGATCAAACACTTTATGGACTTTCACCCTGTTTTCCTCTATTCACCTACCCTAATTTTTGAATTTATAGCCTCTAATTGAGAAAGCTTTCTAATCTCTGAGAGTCCTTGCAACCTGTCCAAACCAAGAAGGTCCTCCTCCTGTTCCCCATCCACCTCATTCTCCATATCAGATCCATTTTCCCCTCACTAGAATCTTGGCCAAAGTCCAGATTGCGGATAGGGGAGATTTGGATGTCTTTAAAAACCTTCTCATTAGAGGCATCAACCTCAGCAACCACCAAATAAGGAAGGTCAAGATCCTCCATAGGAATGAAACCAAATTGGCTCTCAGGATCCATCCACAAACCCATAACATCTACCTGAGAAAAACCCGCTTCCTCATTTTGCACAATAGGCATCACTTTATTTGTGTTCATTTCTGGGGCCATAGACAAACCTAAACCAGCCTCCAAAGACAAGGGAAATAGTTCCTAACTTTGAGCACTATCCCCAGTGAGAGGATCAGCCATGGGCTACTCCCTACCCTTTTCCTCCGCCACCAAAGGATCCATAGTGTCATTTAGCTGATAACCAAGAATACTTTGACACTCCCAAGCTGCTGCCAGAGCTAGTAGATCAATGCATGTTCACTCCTGAGCTCCCTCTTTCTTCTTTGATAACCTCAAAGCTCAATTTAATAACCTAGTCTCCTCCAGGGCCTTCCCTTTGCTTTTAACCAAATCCATACACCCCGAGGATTCATGGTCTTCGTTGAGGTAAATCTCACAAACCAGAAGCTCCTCTTCATAAGATAGAGGTTACCACCAAACCCCTTCCGTCGTGACCAACTCCATCATTTTTGGTAACAAGTGGCAACTATTCCAAATAATGCATATTCTTGGGAACATCTGTAGATAAACTTTATCCACCATTTCCACAGCTTTAACATAGGTTCCCAGCTTATCCCCTATGCATTGATAAGTTTCGGCATTACAGTACTCCTGAGGGAGGTTTCTCAAACTCACCCAAATAGGAAAGGTAAAAATGGTTTCCTTTTTCAGATCAAATTTAGGAACCCACTGCTTTAGATAAAAACCTTTCCCCTCTAAGAAATAAGGCCTATTACTAAAAATCCAATCTCTATCCTGGGCACTATCTACCACCACAACCAAAAACCCATTCTCTAAAACTTTTAGGTTTTTGACAGAACCCCACTATTTTTCACACCAAACCTTAATCTTGCTAACAGCAGGCCATGATCCTCCCCATTTTAAGAAAACTTACTGTTTCCAAGACCAACGGATTAGAGATATTCACACCCACCACTCTACATTGTTGAATCGTCGGTTCCTCATCTTTACTTTTATCTTGATTAGTTGCAATCTTAGGCCTCCAAAACTTTTGCACCACATGACTAAAATCCACACGCCAACCCAAGGCCGTAGAAGTGAAGCATCTGACTGAGTGGCTGCTAAAGCCATTTCCCTTGCTCCTATGCCTAAAAGAACTGTCCACCTTGAAATATTTTTGATCTTTGTGTGATCAATCCTACAATCTGTCCTTGGATAAACTCACAGATCTTTGTTGTGTAGAAGGGAAAAAAGGCCATCTGACATCTCTGTAATCCCTACCAGCATGTCTGCGAAAAGGGTCCCTTCCATTGTGTACCTTCTAGTTCCTGAAATCCCCCTGAAAATGATCCGAGTGTCCGTACCTGCGTGCGAGCCTAAGCATCGACCCTGGTCTCCAACGGTCCATTTAAAAAAAAAATTAAGCTAGGGATGTACTCCCTAGGTGGAATGCAAATGCCCCACTCCACATCCCATGGGTAAATCAAGATACAAGATCTTGGGGGCCTCTCAATTTTTTGACGCAGTAGAGAGTAACCCTGCGAGGTTTGAACCTTGGTTGTAGGCACTATAGGCAAGAAGCCCCACCATTTCACCAAAGGGTCACCCCAAAAATTTAAGCTAGGGATGTACTCCCTAGGTGGAATGCAAATGCCCCACTCCACATCCCACGGGTAAATCAAGATACAAGATCTTGGGGGCCTCTCAATTTTTTGATGCAGTAGAGAGTAACCCTGCGAGGTTTGAACCTTGGTTGTAGGCACTACAGGCAAGAAGCCCCACCATTTCACAAAAGGGTTTCCCCCAAAATTTAAGCTAGGGATGTACTCCCTAGGCGGAATGCAAATGCCCCACTCCACATCCTGCGGGTAAATCAAGATACAAGATCTTGGGGGCCTCTCAATTTTTTGACACAGTAGAGAGTAACCCTACGAGGTTTGAACCTTGGTTGTAGGAAACAGGAAAGAAGCCCCACCATTCCACCAAAGGGTCACCCCCAGGCTTTTGCCATGTTTCAACCTATATAAAGTTTCTCATTGTTTCCGTGAGGCCAATGGGGTAGATTATTGGTTGTCCAATTTGGGTGTTGAGCTGGAGCTGGGTCGCTGGGATGTGGATTTCAAGTCATTAGATCATAATGAAATGCCTGCTTTTTTAAGTGATGAAGTTCCATTGTGTTAGCATGACATTTAGATTTGAAGTATCGAGGTATGTGGTTCCTTGGCATTTATTTTGTGGAATTTTTGGAGTTTTGAGGCTTCCCGAGGCAATGTGTGTGTAACTTTCAGAATCATTAGTTTAAATTTTGGGTTTTCGTGCTTTTTGTACTCTTTTACATGGATTAAGCTAGTGGGTTGCACACATGGCTATTGGAATGAATTTTGCATGACATCACGCACCCTCTGTCAATTGTCCTTTGCATCATTTTATGTTCACTTGGTTTCTATTCATCCGTAGGAAGATTTGGGTAATCCTTTACACGCAAGGAGATTAATGCAGGGTTTTCACCCACTTTTGATAATAATAACATGGCAACTATATTTTTCTATCTAAGGTGACCCACCCCTTTCATCTTCTACAGTCCATTTTGAAGAATTTCCTCAGTTTCTATCTTTTGTTTTTATAGGGTTGTCAAAATATCCTTAGGGTAAAATGGATTATAGATGGTTGAATAATAGAATTTCCCTACGCCTTAAGGATTGGGAATGTCCACTATCAGACCCTTACCTTTATAGGCATATGAGGGTCCCCTTTAAAGTGATTCCTAAAGAGGTGCTTGAGGCAGTGTGTAATGTGGTTGGCGATGGCATTCTAATTCCAGAGGCTCTGCGTCACTTATTTCATACTCAGGTGGTCTCAATTTTCTTATCCAACCTATATGACATGCTGCTAGATTATAAGATTTTCATGCATATCGCTTCCAAAATTTTGAAGGAAGATTTTATTTCAATTGATGAACTTCATGAAGGTGTGAGGGGCTATGCGATGTGTGGGTCCAAGGTGTGGGTTGGCAGATTATTTCTAATCGACCATCTTGACAACAAGAGGGAGATCGACAGGCTATATGATGCGTTCAAACTATCCCTGTAGAATAGGAGCCAGTGTCAACTCAGAAGGGAGATGGCCAAGTTAATTAAGTTTCTTCAGCTGAATTGTGTTATTCTGAACACTTTCCTTCTTTTCGACAACTTATCGGTCATACTAGCCTATGTGGAAAATTGGGGTTTGGTCACTACCTCGGCTCCTTCCTCTCCGTCTACGCAGGGTAATTCTCTGAGCTCCTCTTTGAGGATTTTGAGAGCACCACCCAGGGGTGACAATTGTTGTGCATGTCATGATAAGAAAGAGAAAAGGCAGTTTGGGGAGTCCTAGACTCCATGTAAATGATCTTGATCCTCACGGTCTCTGTTGTTTTGCTGTCTAAGTGTTTCTTTCTCTCCAACCTCAAGGCCCACTAGTTTTTTGGGGGTTTTTTGCACATTTTTGGTTTATATGCTCTATTGTATTTTTTGCCCAACCAGGGATTGTTTTTGCATGGACTTTGAAGGCATTGGCACCTCTTTGTGTTTTTTGTGCTTTCAAAGTTCATCTCGTCTTGTATGTCATGTTTAATGTATGCTCCAACGATCTGATATTTTGGCAAGGATTGGGGGTTTTCTTCCCTACTTCTTTCCCCCTTAGCCCCACTGAAGAAATGTATTTAAGAATTTAAAATTAATAGATTATAATGGCTATGCTATTTTTGCCACAAAAAAAAAGTCAATATATAAATAAGGTTATTTTTTAAAATAATAGAAGAAGAGGCTAAGGAATTAATCAAGAAAAATTATTTAAACTAATTATTTAATAAATAGAAGAAAAAGATAAGGTAAAATAACTAAATAAAAAATAAATATTATTTACTTATATGATAGAGAAGTTTAATGGATTAAATATATGAATAAAATTATATATTTAAATTATGAAAAAGAGGCTAAATAATTATAAAATATTTATATAATCAATAAAGACAAAAATAAGGTTAGATTATTAAATATGACAAATAATATAATCTTAAACTAATAATTAATAATTAAATTTAAGATTAATACTATTATAATTATGATTATATTAATTTTTTAATTAAAGTAGAATTATCTAGCTTAAATTAATATTTGTATTATATTAGAGTTAACAAATTAGAATCACTCATAACATTAAGTTGTACATATTTATTGCTTGTATAATATCCAATTGCATAAATTGAAGCTTGTATTATATTAATTAAGATAATTGAACATACATGTGTATACAATCAAACGTGATTGTAACTTGATCCTAACTCATATAAATTTTCCATACATGTACACACAAACAAACATCATAAATTGTAAATGTGTACACACATTTACATGCATCCTAGAACTTTTTCACTTGATCATCTAACTTGATCCTAACTCATATAATTCCATCATGTACATACAACAAATAAACATCATAAATAATCTAATTGAAATCTAACACAAAAAATAATCATCAAGTAACACGTGAAATGGACCTGAGATAATCACGTAACACATGAAATGTCTGAAAATAAACATGCAACACATGAAATATTTATAATGTCTAAAATATGTCTACAAATGTCTGCAAATATGTGAAATGTCTAGAATGTATCTACAAATGTCCACAATGTATAGAAATATCTAGAATGTCTAAATATGTAGATACAAGTACATGTATGAAATATCAAGAGAGCAACTAACAATATCTCTAGCTAGCGCCCTAACCTAATCCATGATCTGATCCACCACCTTCTCGAGGGGCCTACATTGTATAGAAATTCCATGTTAAAATATTATAGTATACACATGTGTACATGAACAATTATTTACTTTATATATTTAAAAGAAAAAAAAATTAAAACACACATGTTTAAATATATATAAATTTACGGTGTATCCTCATGAATAGGATCACCAAGTGCCTACAAATCTCCATAGGTCAAGGCCATCATAATATCCTGTAATATATAAAATTCAAAAATTATGTACACAATCAATATTTGAAAAATATATATCGATCTATCTATACAATTATTATGAAAATCAAATTTTGGTTTCTCGCCCTATTTCTCTCCTTGAATGCATGCCCAATATCGAATAACTCGGAAGAGTGTAATGACACTACATCTGGATCAAGACTCTCATCCATAAGCAAAGATGGAAAAATATCTTGTTCGAACACCTAATGTCTCATGTATAGGATCAATTGTTGTCTACTACAGAGGAGTTGTAGGACATATCAAAATATCGTCTTGCCTCGAAGTACCAGGTTGTGCATCTCCACCTCCATGGCTTCTACCAGTGGAGGGTCTTTGAAGTACTTGTCTAATTAAGGTTGGCATCTCCTGGAGAGTGATCCCATGTAATTTTGTAAAATCCTACTAAGTGTTGATGAGATCAGTCACTAAATAGGATCTCATGTCTCGTAGATGATCATCAGGTAACCATGCAATCTCACTAGGTTATCGTAGCTCATAACGGATATACAGATCATAAAATGGAAATGAAGGATCAAAAATAGGGTTGATACAAGAGCGTTACATATATCTATCGACATGATCAGATGATATCTCATCAAATTGGGTCACAATGGTGGCAATGGTAGAGTTTCCAAACCTTTTGGAAGAATCAAAAGATTTGGACCCACTATTTCCCTCTTACTAGAGGGGTGTGGTACATCCATCCATCTAAACTTATCTTTAAATATCATCTCCCCTTCCTAGCATGTTGTGGAAAATCAATGTAATCAACATCATACCTCATATGAAATTTTGTAAATAATTTTTTGCAGAAACACAATGGCATCTCATCCTTTTACGACCACATATGATGTGTTGCCAACCATCTAGGGTATATGAATGGTGTGAAAATGTCATCCTCGCACCTAGTGACCCAATATCCTCTAACTATTATCTTCTCTATGTACCAAGGGAACATGGATTTGACATTGGCTACTGAAACATCCATATCAATCTATCTCCATCTAATAGACCCACTAATAGTGTGGGATAAAGAGGCATAAAATACATCAATATTAGGGTCATCGTAGGGATTTTATGATTGAGAAATGTCAATCATACGCATCAACTTGTCTCTAATAGAAGATAGTTTTTCCCTATTAGGAAGGACAACAATATTTTACATTTTCATCTTTATGTACCAAAAAGTGAGGTCACTTCTATAAACCATTACACTTGAGGGAATCCATGAAGAAGGAGATCTCAAGAAGAGGATTATAGCTTCCTATACATGATGTGCAAGAACCATATAGATATTATGAATGGTGTCTCTCAAATGAACCTTAAAGAAATACCCTTGCAAGGTGCACCATATAATGGAAGATTCAAATGATAATGAAAAGTAGATATAATATGAGATGCAAGATCTAAGCTAAAATTATGTGCAAAGAAAAATAGATCTAAGATGAGATGAAAGATCTAAGCTAAAATGATATGCAAGAATGCAAGAAAACTAGATCTAAGATGAGATGGATTAAGCTAGATGCAAGAAATAAAATGACAATGATGATGCAATGCTTCAATATGAAAGATCTAAGAATGTCATAGCTCCAAGATACCAAGATTTTTAAGACTCCAAGATTCCAAGTTGCTAAGATGCCTAGACTCCAAGAACCTACAATAAGATTTCAAATATCTCAAGAAGCTAAGAATTCTATGAGGATGGGAGATCTAAATGTGATGAGAGAGTCTCCTTTTAAGGATTTAGAAATGAGCAAATGGTCAAGATTAAGAGGCAAAAAGAAATGAGCAATGGTGGAGATTAAATCTTGGTTGATCCATATGCTCAAGATTCTCAAGAGGCAAAATCAATGGACATGATTAAGAGGCAAAATAATGTGTGGTTGAGATCAAGAGGAAAAATTCTTTTTCAAAAGTCAAAAGATTCCATCTCATTGGAAAGTGCACTTTTATTTTTATTTTTAATTTATTATTTATTATTTTTAGCAAAGTGGTTTCCATTATTTAATTAAAAGGAATTTTTATTTAATTAAAAGGGGACATGTTCTTTTAATTAAATGTGGCTTAGGATAAAGTGATTTTATTATTTAATTAAAATATTTTTTAATTAATTAAATAGGAGCATGTTTTTCGAGAAATCCCTAAAGTTTTAGGTGGAATGGGGATTGCAATCCTTTCTACTTATTATTTATTATTTTTAGCAAAGTGGTTTCCATTATTTAATTAAAAGGGGTTTTTATTTAAGTAAAAGGGGAGATGTTCTTTTAATTAAATGTGGCTTAGGATAAAGTGATTTTATTATTTAATTAAAATATTTTGTAATTAATTAAATAGGAGCATGTTCTCTTAATTAAATAAAGCTTAGGATAAAGTGGTCAAACTTTAGGATATCATCAAATAAATGATAAAATGATGATTTGATAAAGAAATAAGAGATTAAATAAATATGCAAAATTGATTAAGCACAAGATTTAGTCTACTATTTAAATTTTAATGTTAGAATGGAGATCAAGGTTTACTACCATTTTTGGGTGATTACACTCTTTAGCTACGCTAGAGCGATGCACAATCTTTCTATAGTATGTTGATGAGTCCTTACCCCATCCTTGGGAGTATTGTGAGAAGACTCGCGTGAGGTCTGCTCACTATTAGGATGAACACTTTGCTCAGATCCACTAGATGCTATGTGTGAAATATATGAAAATATATAAATCTACATGTGTGCATACATTGAATAGAATTCAAAAATAAGTTCATATGTACATGTAAACATTCTAAACTAGTTCCTAACTATATAAACATCACATAAACATTTCATTCAAGATGAGTTGGCTCTAGACATAAGCATTAAAAATATTTCATTCAAGATGAGTTGGCTCTAGACATAAGCATTAAAAACAGTTCATTTAAATATTGAACATTAGTTAAACATTATCTATCTACATGCAAAAGTGGTTAGAATACAAGCACATTTGGATGCATGAAATATTTAAATTGCCACATTACAGTCATAGATGGACATTGTTTCAGTGGGGATGGATACAACAATATCCTAATATCTAAGGGTTGAGGTAGCCCTTTAGGCATTATACATGATCGATACAAGTTTGTTTAATGGTTTAATGGTTTAAGTTGTATTATAGGTTTAATAGTTTAATGGTTTAAGTTGTATTATAGTTTTAATGGTTTAAGTTGTTTTATAGGTTTAATGGTTTAAGTTGTGTTATAGGTCTAATAGTTTGAGTAGAATGGTTTAATGGTTTAATTTAATATAAGTCATTTATGCTAAATATTAAATTTAAATCTATTCTAAACACTATATAAACATCAACTTTACAAATAAACATTTAAAAATAAATATTTTTCCATAATAAAATATTTTTAAAAAATTATTTATACATATAATTACAAAAACACATTAAAAATAAATATTCCTCAATAATACAACATTAAAAAATAATTTTTATCCATATAATTACTAAAAAAATAAAAAAGAATTTAAAAAAGTGGGACCCTTACCTAAGACTCGTTCAAGTACCCCTTCAACCCCTCTCATCATCTGCAAGCCTCTCACTATGCAAATGAGGGGCTTAAACGGAGCAGGTGGCATATATATTTAGGGATTTTTGGTCGAGTAGGACTCAATCAAAGCTTACTCATATAAGTAGCCCCCACCACATAGGTACCACAAGATGCCCACATGGCTTCGATCAAGTATTACTTGGCTGAAATGTCGCAGTTAGCCCCGAACGCGACACAATATTGTACTTTTACTCATCTACACCCATACATCACAAGTAGTTTTAAATTCAAGTAGTAGGCTCATTTTGCTACACAAGTAGGTTAGACAAAAAAAGTTATCCCAAAAGATAATCAAATAAAAAAAATAGGATAATGTAGTGTAAAATAGAGTGTATGCATCACTTGCAAAATAAATGTGGCATATTAACTTATAGCTTCAAAATTCAAAAACAAAATTGTCAATAATTCATACATTAGGTTCACCAAAATGTACATCGTTTGAGTTGTAAATCAATAAAACCTAGCTACAAGCCTAAATCTTCAAACTAACTTAACAAAAAAACCAATGGAACATTAATTCGTGAATGCAAAACATAAGATAAAGAAAATTATACTATCACATTCAAGAAATGCTTGATTCCATTGTCCTCCTATCCTCTAAGATCTTGTACATGAAAGTAGGTTTCTCTCATATTTTTAAGCACATGCACAAGAAGACATATAGAGGAATCGAGTGTGGTTGATTGGTGCAAGATGGTAACAAGATGATAATGATATCAAGATGGTAAGAGTTCTCCAAATTCACAAATATTCATCTTAGATTGCATTTGTTGTTTGATAGTCTTCATTTTTCTTCCTTGTTGCAAAATGAAGAAGAAAGATCTCCTTTTATCAAGAGAATCAAGGGTGGAGATTAGGAGGTTAAAAGATGAATGAAGGGATAAGATTACCTGGTAGGTAATGATTAAGTGGAAATTAATGAGAAATAATGAGATTAAGAGGTTGATGTAAATGAAGGGATGAGAATGAGCAATTAGAAAAGAGATAATATTAGAAAGCAAAGGATAATGAATTAAATAAATAAATATAGTTAGTTAAATAGTAGAAAAAGAGGAAAGCATAAATAAGATAATAAAATAAATAATAAATATTTATTTAATTGGAGGAGAGAAAATATTAATAAGTAAATATATAAATAAGGTTATTTTTTTAAGTAATAGAAGAAGATGCTAAGAATTAATTAAGAAAATTTATTTAAAATAATTATTTAATATATAGAAGAAAAATATAAGATTAAATAAATAATAAATATTATTTACTTATATGATAGAGAAGTTTAATGGATTAAATAAATGAATAAAAAAATATATTTAAATTATGAAAAATAGGCTAAATGATTAATTAAATAATTATAAAATGTTTTTTTAATTAATAAAGACAAAAATAAGGTTAGATAATTAAATATGACAAATAATATAATCTTAAACTAATAATTAATAATTAAGTTTAAGATTAATACTATTATAATTATGATTATATTGATTTTTTAATTAAAGTAGAATTATAGCTTAGATTAATATTTGTATTATATTAGAGCTATGAAACTATTTTATTGAAGTGAGAATTAGAATTAATATTACATAAATATAATTAAAATAATATTATTTTAAATTAACAATACTGAATAGTTTAAATTAAGAACCATAGGAGAGAGGGGGGAGAAGCACAATGATTCGGGTGGAAGATCAACCGTCTCTGCCCCTGATGCAACCCCTAACTCCTACTGTAATGAATGACAATCCCCAAGTCAAGGAGAATTCTCCTAATGGATTAAAGACTGAGGATTCTCCCAGTGGTGTAGTGATTGAGAATTCTCAAGTGAAGGAGCATTTATTCAGATCAAAGTTGTCGGACACTATGAGCCCCCAAAATTATATGAATAGATATAAGCATTTGATAACTATTTGACATAGTAACTTACAACCCATATGACATGCTTATTTCTTATTAAAGTTTTTCCATCTTGATGAAGGTATTCCTAACAATTGGATAGAACATTTCTTTATGTATTTTATACCCTTGTAATTTACCTTCTTATATTTATTTCTCTCCTCATCTTAAGTGCGCTTATATAAATACAAGGTTCCTAAGAGGCATTAGAGGTGCACTTATGATCCTTCTTGACTAGTAGTTTCATATGATTCACCTACCTTGGTAAGAGGGGTAACCCATCTTTCAACCAAATTTTTTGATGTTTTTATTCTTGAACCAAAATTTTGATTTTCCATAAGATGAATTGGTATTGGTCTCATTATTTTTATTATGTTTTTTAGTGTGAGAGCTCTTTCTACTTTTAGACCTTGTTTAGTAGGCTCTTCAAAAGTGTCAATGTGTTGTGAGTGTAGAGCATACATCATGTCCAATGAGTAATTCTCAATAAAAAGTGGGATCTTGTCCTTCTCTGGAATGTGAAATGGGGCTTTAGAAGCCAAGTTCCTCCAAAAATTTCACCATTTTTCTTCTTTGTGTTACAAAGATCCATGATTGTTACTTCATTGACAATGTTCTGAGAATAATTGGAAATGAATTTCTCAGCTGGTTCATTCCATAACTTTATGCCAGGTGGTTGTCATAAAAAAGACTCCATAGTTGGCCTACTAAGACTCTGTAGAAAGATTCTCAACAAATAGGTGTCATTATGGGCCACTTCTATACATTTTGTGAAGTATTATCTAATATGGTCTCTTGGGTCACCCTTTTCCTTATACTTCTCAAGTTTTTGTGTCTCAAAATTAGGAGGAAAAGGTGGCATGTATAAGGACTTGTCAAAATGACAAGGGCATATGTCCTCTAATGAATACATTGGGTTTAAGTGGGACATGTTTGTTAATTCCAAGATTAGGGTCTATAAAAGGATTCCACTATGATATGAAGGCTCCTAGTTGTAAGCATATGTTGATTGGTACATTGGGTTCACATGTGATGGTGTTGTGACTTGAGGTAGTGTAAAATAAATGAAAGTTAGATTCACCAACTCAAAAGGATTGAGTGTACCATTATGTCCACTAGGATTTTTCAATATCCTTTGGTAGCTCAAGTTTTTATTGCTTGATTGTTGATTAGGAGGAGCACCTTGAAGTATTACGTGCAAACCTTGGTTAGGAGGTTCTCTTTGTGAAGCAATATTGTGACTTCTCAGATCTAACATGGTACCTTGGGAGATCACATTAGTTTGATGATTTGAGGTTGTGGATCCCAAGGGATTAGATATGACCATCTGACTAGCTATTGTCATGATATTAGTGATACTTGTCATTGTAGATTGATGATTGATGTAGTCATGCTAGATTGTGACATGGTTGAGGACACATTTGCACTTGGTTTGGCACTTGTTGTCATTAGATTAATAGCAAGAGGGGATTGTTATATTGTGTCCCAAATGATGTTGTAGAGGTCATAACATGAGTAGCATTATGGGACATACTACTAGAGGGCATGCTTGAAGATGTTTGAGAGGATGTATATGTATGATCAACCCTGATTAGGTGTGTTTGATTTTGTGTCACTTGTTCTACAATAGTGGAAGAGTCAAATCTTGCTGGTAATTTTGCTTCGTTTTGTGCAAGCAAGTAGAAATATCAATTAGGATCGATAGATAATAATGCATTTATAACGACTATGGTCCTAGGGTCTTGTAGTGCATATTCAATTTATTCTTGGGTACATTGAGATCAAATATTTTCAACTAAAAATTCATCATTAGGAGAAGGTAAAGGAGGTAAAGGTAAAGTTGATCCTCCTCTATGTGGACATTTTGAGGTTCTTGGCATGTTAAAGTCTATGGATGCGAAATCTATATTATTATTTGGGTTAGAATTAGGGTCACTATTGGGATCCATTTGACCTTTTCCTTTCTGGGATTGTGTAGTTGCCATATGCAAATTCAATCAAATGACTCTAAGGATCAAATATAGGAATCTATGAATGACACTATGTTGTTTTTTATAAATTTTTGGGATGACCAAGGTAAAATGCAAGGACTAAAATAAAGATTATGATGTCTAGGAATGACACTAATTTTGGGTGGATTTTTTAATGTTTGGGAATGATTAAGGTAATATGCAAAATGCAAAAAGGTAGTATGGTGATTATGACAACTAGGAATGACACTAATTTTTTGTGACTTTTTAATTTTGGGGTGACTAAGTCAAAATGCAAAAAGGTAAAATGATGATTATGATGACTATGAATGGCACTAATTTTTTATTTTTTATTTTTTTTTGGGCGGGGGGGGGGGGGTTGTGGGGATTTTCATTTTTGAGATGACTAAGGTAATATGCAAAGGAAAAAAAGGTAAAATCACAATTACCCCGCCTAGGAATGACACTAATTTTTTTGGTTTTTATTTTATTTTTGGGAATGACCAAGGTAAAATGTAAGGACTAAAATGAAGATTATGATGACTAGGAATGGACAAATAAAACCCTAAGGTAAATTTTCAAACATTTCAAGGATAGAAATTTAGGAAAAAACCTAAATAATTGAGAGAATTTTCTTGACCTCCAAATTGTGACAAAAGTGACAAGTTGACAAAGTGTTGTTTGTGACAAAAAAGAATAATCAGATTAAAAGATGTCAAAATTATTCCAAAAATCACTATGGAAGGATCTAAAAAAATGTACCCTCTAGTTTTCAAAAGATAAACCTTGAAGGTAAAATGTTCAACCCTAGAGGATGCAATTCCTATGTTTTTGAGATTTCTTAGAATTTTTGGAACATGCAAAATAACCCTAAAGATGTATGCAAAAAGGAAATATGAAACCTTAATGAATGTATGAAACAAGAAAAGAGGAAACCCTAATGATGTATGCAACAAGGAAATATAAAACCCTATACATGAATGAAAAAAGGAAATATGAAACCCTAATAATAGATGCAATAAGAAAATAGGAAACTCTAATGATGTATGCCCTAAAGGAATATGGGAATCCCTAAAAATTCTAAAGGATGTATGCAATAAATAAGGATAACCTAAAAGGAATGCAAGATTTTGACCTATGAAAAGGAAATATGTAATTGGAACCCTAAAATTTATAAACCCTAAAGGATGTACGCAAACTACATAATACTAATACTATTTTTCTTTTCTAGACAAGTGTCATGAATGTGCCTTGTAACCCAAATTTTGCCTAATGGTGGGACCTAAAATGAACTTTGTCAATAAAATGCATCGCAAAGGTATAATAGATGCATTGCCAAAATATAATTAATGCAGTAAATGCTCCAAGATCATAGAATGTTGGTCTAGTAATAAAAGGAAAATCTATAGAAAAAAAACATAGATGCGGTGTAGAAATAGGGCAATTGTGGCCTTTAATAAGCGTATGCATAATAGAAAATACAATTGTAGTGCAAGCACTAGTAAGTAATCTGAGAAATTATGGGCACTGGATATAGGTTAATCTGTAGTCAATTGCATCTCAAAAATTTCCAATGGAGTTTATAAAGTGTCAATTGCATATCAAAAATTCGTCGATGCATCTTGTTGCTAAACAAATTTGTCACTACGATATTGTCTTGAAAACTAACCTTGTTTTCCTTGTGAGTAGTCACAACCATGCCAATAGTTTGAGAGATTACAACTAGATCATGATCTAATCACAATCTTCCTCTATGTTTGAGAGGGGCAACTCCCTCGTATGATGGGGGTATTTATGATTTTTTGTGTTCTTTTAATCTGAAAGCACATAAAGGAGAAAACATAAAACTAAAACAAGATGAGAAAAATAAACCCCAATGATAGACATACGAATATAAAATAGGATTTCATAAAGGATAAAAATTCCAATGATCACAAAATAATGGATAGCAAACCCTGGCATACAAAAAGATACACTATTGCAGTACATTCACATCAAGATACCAACAAAAGAATGTATTTCGCCAAATCAATTACATCTAGATTAGACAGACTATGTGATTCCACCATTACATAAGATATTACCAACTTAACATACGATAAATAAGTAATAATTATTGATGAACACATTCATGACAGATGACTAAATGCATTCTTCATTATTTCTTTGAAAATATACAACTTCAAAGATAGTTTTGTACATAATACAAATCCAAAATTCCATTTTGAAAATTCTCCATACTTTCCACCTTTTCCCAAAAAGTCCTTTGCATTTTAAATTACATAAGCCTTGTAGTTATAGGCTCTTTATGATAACCAACTTATAACTACTTAGCATAACCACCTAACTGCTTCATGTAACTACCTAACTAGGTGAGGTAACCACCTAGTAATTATCTGAGACAACTTCTTAGAATAACCATTTAGATTAACTTCCAATTTAAGAAAACACTTAGAATAACTTCCCAGCTTAGAATAACTACTTTTTGAAAGAAAGTTAGGGTTTACTTAATATTACAATGATGGATCGCAAAAGTTAGCTTTGATTATAATGAGTGACATAAGTCACTCTTATAAATAGGGCAACTTGAAAAGAAAGAACAAACTATTATTTTGTCGAAGTAATAACTTGTCTTCTTCCAATCCATGAGCTATTCATTTACCAAAAACTTATCCTTCAAGTACATGTATTGCAATTGCATCAGAAAATCATATTTCCTTTCTATGGAACCCAATTATTATCCTTTTTGCAAGCTTTCAATCAAAAAAAATTATTTTGTCTTTATTGTTCGGTAGACATCTCCGATGAACATGAAGTGGCCCATTTTGGTCTTGGAATTTTAGCGTGGAGGAATTTAATCCATTGATGACATTAAGTAATTAAAACATTTATGCATTCTATCTTTCTCTTCAAGTAGTTTTCCAACAATATTTTTGGTCATATGAATAAAGAAATCCTTCCGATTCATAGAGTTGCCCCACATGCAATTTATCCAGTTTTGTCTAACTTTCCTATCAGCAAAGCACCTTCAAGATAGCATTTCTATCATAACGAAATCTTACAATGTTAGGATGTGTTGAGGGTGTTGCATTATGTTTGTAAATCTTCCACTGAAGGTACTTTGATGCATGTTGACATGTTGTTGTAAAGATGAGGAGAATGATAGGAATGCAACTTTACATATGTTAACTTCATTGCTCAAAACTTCAGCCTTACCAAAAAATCAATTTATTGCAAAGCTTGCAAGCATGGAATTGGAATTTCTTTGAAACATTTAGCCAAACTGTAAACCTTTCCCATGTGTTTGCATCACATTATGTGTGTATTTATAAGCCCCTCGAATTGGTTTCTTGGGTAGTTATGATAACTAACTATCGGCCTTTTGAAATTCTTATCAAACTATGATTTTCTAACAAACCTAACTTTGTCGAGTTTTGAATTGCTTCTAGGATTTTTGGGGAGTTTTCCAACTTAATGCAGTTACCTATTGATGTGGAAAGCTCGATATTATTCACTTCACTAGCTACCCTAGTGATCAAATTTTTAATAAGATGTAATGATTTGTCGATATTTTAATTTGTCTTTGTCATGGGAGAATTGGGAATCTTTTCCAAAATACCAATGAATTAATCTTATTCTTCCTTTTCTAATGCATTGGTGATTTCATCAACTTCGCCAAGTTGGTGATATGTTCGACATAATGTTTTGATCAATTCTCAAATCCTTGCACATAGTATTATACTTATTTTAGAAAACATTAGTCAACTCTCCTAAACCCCACTAAATGGGGAGTAAGAATATGTCGATACTTTCATCAGCTTGGATAACTTCTCCTATCACCTGAAAAATGATTATTGGCTACTTTACCAACTTAAATCGACAACTTTATTGATTTGCACAAAATACCAATCCATTTCTAATTTTTCAAGTCACTTAAGTAGATAAATGAAACTTTTTCTATTAAAGTACTTTAACAAAACTATCGACATTTTGTGTATGATTTCCAAGTTATATAAAACTAGTGATGACTCCTTGACCCTTTTTTATATTTGATATATTGCGAGCGAAATGATGCATTGGTACTTGAGGAAACTTTCCAAACAATATTAAAAGGGTCAACATGAATATGTTCAATACGTGTCAAGAATACACATTCACACAACCTCCATATGTATGTTTTTGAGTATCCTCAAGACAATCAAATTTAGAAATTGTGATGTTACGTCTATTAATTGCATTCCATGAGATAGTGCCTTCTTCTAGAGATATTTCCAAACTCAAATTCAATTCAACATCATCAAGCTGCATTGACCAATTATACTTAGGTGTTCATGATGAACTTGATGGATTGAGAAGATGAGAGACATGTCAACCTATTTTCCAAAAGAATCACGATGAAGGTCTTTGACTAAAATCACATAGTGACCAATCATGGAAGTATTTATAACAAATGCACAAGACTTAGATTAGCCAGATAATGAATTTAACATGAAATTTTAAATTTTGGCTAGTTGGAAATGGGGGCTAACAACTAGCTCTAACTAGGGACAAGGATTGTAAGGAATGCAAGATGAACCCAAAAATCTTGAAAAGGACTAGTACTTTGTCCAATGGGAAATAGAGTCACAAAAGGGAGACAACATAGGGATTTTCTGAAGAAGCTCAAGGCAAGACAAAAATAGAACACACGAAAAAAAACTTCTACCTAAAATGTTTACAAGGTAGGCACCCCTACATCAAGCGACTCAAAGAGGATCATACAAACCATTAACAGGCTGTGAAAAATAGACACTTGTGTGGAAACAAATCATGCACCTATGTAACACTTGTGAGCTTAGTAAGTTGACCAAGTTGACATAGATGAGATGAGATAAACTTTTTTGTAGTGAACTATATAACCATTCCCCATCAACAATAGTTGAGCACTCTAGAGTCACATTGGTATCACCTTGTACGATACTGGTCATAACTTTTGGCATCTCACCATACATACCAATATCCTCTATCTGAGCATTCTTCTAATTTTTTGGCTTGGAATAAATCAAGTCACGAATTGGACAACCTTGATATAGTTGGTGATGCAAGGAAACTTGCACACATGCAAATTTTGAAATCTTCTCTTGGGAATCAATCGTGGAAACACACTCACCTGAATATAAAAGAGTTATTAGAGTTGATGAGAAAATAACCCACAGCTCCCAAGAACACCTGCATGCAAACACCTATCACATAAAGAGAGAAGGAAAAGCTATGGATGCTTGAACGCAAGGATCCACAAAAGAGGAGACATTCTTGATGTGCAAAAACAAAAGTTGTAATCAAATAAAATGAATGTGTTCTCAATAAGATTACAAGAGATATCAATCCTTATAAAATAAGATCAAAACCCTAAAAAGGGTGGAGAAACCTAGGTTACATGATAATAATAATTAATAAAATAATTAATTATTATATACCTAAAGTTAAGCTTAAGTAGAAAGAGATAATAAGTGACTTAATAATTAAATCAATATGATTTAATTAATAAGAAAACAACTTATTACTCTAACACCAACCCTTAGGATAAACTTTGGGAGAAGCTAAAAACCTAGAAAGAACTACTGAAAGCAAATGGGCCCCGACAACAAAGGCCTGATCATGTACCCAAGTACAAAAGAGAGTCTCTATAAAGAAAAGAAATATTTAAAACCACATGGGAAAAACTCTACTCCAAAAAGAGATAAAGACTAGTCTGAAGGACTGAAGAAGCCTCCAAAACTCAGGAATGTGCCAGAAAATAGGAACAAGGATGAACATGTAAAACATCACTAAAGCATGAAGCTGCAAACTCTATCAAGAAGTAACTACTGGTCTGAAGATCCTCCACTAAAATATGACCAAGTAGAGAATATTGTAATCTACATGAGTGCCCTCAAATGGCACTACTCGAAACAGGAGGCAAACAAAGGCAAACACCTGAACTCGAAGATACAAATGGCATAAAACACCAAAGTCTAAAGAGCTTATCAATCAAAGTTGGAAGAGTGCCTCCAAAAATAGGAAAGAAAGAGTGTCCATATGGTAAATGATCCATCTCATCAGAATGCATAGGTACCTAGCCACTGCATCCACCTAGTACATAAGAACAAATATTGAATATGTAGCTCACACTATCAAACCAAGGAAGCATAAGAACCAATAGTAGAAACCCCCCATAATACTAACAAGGGAGTAATGATAGGTATACTAAAAAGAACATCCAATATGAACTGAATGATGAAGAACTAGGAACATTGAAGGTGCAGAGAGAGTACAAACACAAATAAAGATACCTAAGACTAATGTCATTGGAGGAACACTCACTTGAAAAAGGTAGATGGAAAACAAAGGCAAACATCAAACCCCCCAATGGCACTTTATTATGGAGTGCAAGTACAAAGAGCACAAACATGTGCAAGATCCCATACATGCAATAGAAGGGTACTTTATCTCAGTGCGTGTGCATAAAATAATACTACAAAAATGAAGTATACACTATTCAAAGAAGAGAAAAGGTTGTTGAAACAAAAGAATAGCCTAAGAAGAGCCATCCCCTAAATGGAAGAGATCCCAGGACCTGAAACATCCAAGATATCCACCAAAGTGCAAAAATGAAAAAAATAGAATAAAATATACTTGGCGCATAATTTGGAAAAATGACTCATAGCACTAGAAAGATCACAGAATAAGCTTTCCAATGATATATTGTTTGCCCAAAATGGAGTCTAGATGCACAAGATAGAGCTCCTAGAGTGCAAAATTGAACATCTGGCTTTGACAATAAACAACACCATCAAAAAAACAAAATAAAAAATTCAAACCTCTAGATATGGATAGAGCTCAAAAAGATATTTCTGATGATATCTCATTTTCTTGATTTTGACACCGTGGTGCTCAATTTATGAGCAAAACACCACAATTTGTGCTGGAGGGAAGATAAAAAAGAAGCTTTTCCTTTGAACTCCTGTTGCGAAAAATGGAGGAAAAAACTCCAAAATCTAAAATTCCAAAAATATATGTCTTTGAACAAGCTTTCCAATGGTATCTTGTTTGCCGAAAAATAATACCACATGCTCAAGATATGAGCAAAAAACCACATGTAGCTCTAGAGGGCCCACAATGGTTTCAAAACCCTTGTTGATGCATGTTGATGTCATCAAATGAAGGGTCTAAATTTGACGGTCATATGGCTGTCACCACCAAAAACTAATTAGCCCCTAGGGCCAAAAAATGATCCTCTGGTCACGGGGGTGACCAAAGGGCTAGCTGGTAGACCCTAGCGGTTGGGGGCTGGTCCCCATATGACCCTACGACAATGTCACTGAGGGCTTCATGGGTGGTGAATGCCAATCAATAGCTGCACGACCATAGCCCTTCAGAAGTCACTTTGGTGGTAACCACGGTGTGACCGTGTCCTGCTCGATGGTGACACCGGCGGTGACCATGGGATCACCGTGGCCCGCTCGATGATGACATCGGCATGACCACGGGATCATCGCAGCACCGGTCGAGTGGTGCTTAGGTGACCATTAGGTGGTTCCTGGGTCCCCCCCCCCCCCCCCCCCCCCCGAAAAACTTTCTTTTTCCACATGCATCAGCACCTCCAAGTGCGTGCTAGGGTTGTATGACCTTGGTAGGCAAAAAATAGTTGCCTCAAAATGCAACTGCATCCAAATCAGACGTGCCTTATATCAAAATAGGGTTTCTTAGATGTTGTGAGCTCAAAGGTGAGGCTCATTTGAGCCAACAATGCTCAAAAAAATGGTGACTGCCTTAGGAACCGTGTCAGGAATGGGTGCAATTTTTTTTGCCACAGATTCCAACTTTGTCCAAAATGGAAAAACTTTATATAGATTTAGGGGTTCTTGGGTTCTCTGAACACAACTATGATGTTTGTTTGAGGCCAAGATGACCAAAAAGAGAGGTCCCCCCAGATCCAATAGAAAACCCTCTAAACTATGAATCTGATGAATACGACTGAATCTCTCAAGAAGAGGACAGGGGAAAATAGATCTAAAGCTCTGATACCATGTTGGATTTGATGAGAAAATAACCCATGGTTCCCAAGAACACTACATGCAAACACTTGTCGTAGAAAGAGAGAACGAAAAGCTATGGAGGCCTGAACACAAAGATCCATGAAAGAGGAGACATTCTTGATGTGCAAAAACAAAAGTTGCAATCAAATAAAATGAATGTGTTCTCAAGAAGATTACAAGAGAGATGAATCCTTATAAAAGGATGGAGAAACCTAGGTTGCATGATAATAATTAATTATTATATGCCTAAATTTTATCTTAAGTAGAAAGAGATAATAAGTGACTTAATAATTATTTATCAATATGATTTAATTAATAAGCAAACAACTTATTACTCCAACGGGATTGAGGTACACACCTTCACCATAGAGGGTTTCACCATATGAATATTTCAAACACCAATCTAAGATACAAATATCATGAGATTTAACTTCATTTGGATTCTTTATTAAATATCCACTTACACTTTATTTTCACTTTCATTGCAATATGTCTTATATGATGAATTAGCATGTTAAGGGATCAAATACTCACATGAAGCTCTAGGAGTTTCTAAAAATATATCTTCAAAATGGAAAGATTCAAAAGTTGTATGATTAATTTTCTCTCTTCTCAATTCTTTTCCACTGTAATCTTCATCAATGAATTCAAATGCTTTATAGTCGGGTTGCATGCATGACAAAGAGTGAAGAATGGATGTTTCATCTTCTATTATTTGAAGTTGATCTTTAAGTTTCATATCAACTACACTAGTCCTTAAGTGTTTATTGATATTTTCATTCTCTTCTTCATTAATTCTTCTTCATGACAACCTTCATGAAATTTGAAATTTTTACATTCTATTTTCATGAAAGTTTGGAGAAGATTCCTTAATGATTCATCATCTTGTACTTGGAGCTAAACTCCAACCTCCTTATTAACTATACTTCTCATTGAAATTTCATATAAATCTACAAAAGTAAAGGTCTCCATTTCTAAAGCTAACAAATATATTTGTAAGGGTCCACTTGTGATTTTATCTCCATCAATCATTGTAGTACAAGATTGTCTAGTAGTTATCAGAATTTTAATTTTATCACTAGTGCTTTCCTCTTCAATGATTACTGATGGATGAATAGGAATATCTTCTCCACATAGAAAATCATTGTCTGAAGCATCAAGACACCAACTAGGAATGAAAACCACATGGGGTTCATCTTCTAACACTCTTTTTTCCATCATTATCTTCAATCTTGATTTGCATGTATTTTTGGAAAGTAGTTGATGTTTCTTCTTCAAACTCCTTGTATTCAGGTTGGTGGAAGCTTTCTTATTTTCTAAGGTAATCTTTAACATATTCATAACATGCTTCAATGCAATATTCTTTATCTATCTTTTTCACTTCTTCTTGATCTTCCTCTTTCCATGCATACCTATGAGGAGAAATAATTCCATTTTCTTTAACACATGCATGTTGTGGTGAATCACTTTCAAGACTTGAATTGCAAGACTTCTCATCAAAATTCAATCTACTATCAAGAAAATAATTATTTCCCTCATGTTTTTGTTCAATATTTTGCAATCTTTCAAGCAATGAAGGATGAATTTTATTAGGTTCAAGCTACATATTTCCATAGAAGCTTTTGAAAAACTCAGCTTGTTCAAGGTCACCAAGATCTTGATTCCTTTGACAAGAAAGTGTAGTAGGAGGAACACCATCATTGTTGTTGATTACTAATTTAAGTGAATGATCATCTGAAAGGAACCAATTCTTTCCTCCATCTTTCTCTTAAATATTTTTTAGAGGTTGAAGTAAGGAAGGATGAATCTTTCCTGGGATAAGTTGTAAACCACTATAGTAACTCTTTAAGAAGTTGACTTGTTTAGGATTGTCAAGAGTTTTATCTCCTTGAGTAACAGGTGCAAGAGAAGGATCACTTTTTTTTTCATTATTTTTTCTAGTCATTGATTTATGCAAATCATCATAAGAAAGAAGGAAAAACTTTGTTCCTTCAATTTCTTCAATCTTTTTCAAAATTTGAAGGAGTGAAGGGAGTATCTTGTCAAAATAAAATTGAATTCCACCATAGAATCTCTTAAATAATTCAACTTGTATGGGCTCATCAATAACTTACTTCATTTCATTTGGAAAGTCTTCACCGTTACTGTCAGTATCACTATTGCCTTCCACTTTCCCTTTGTAACAAACCATAGTTTTTGAATTTGGACTTTTAGACAGAGTCAACCTTCACTCGAGAGAAGGTACCTTAAATATTTGAGGAATAACATGCACCAACATTTGTCTTTCCTCAGTAGAGTCACCCAAACAAATTTGGTAAATAGATTTTTCACTGCGATGTTGTCTTGAAAACTTTCCATATTTTCCCTGTGAGCAGTGACAACCATGCCAATATGGCGCAAGGAGGGATCCAAAAAGCTAGGGCCAAGGGCATACCTAACTATCTAACCACCTTGCAAAGTAAACTCAATGGAAGCAAATAACACAGAGAACAACACCAAGGATAGAAGGAACACAAAATGCTTTATTAATTCATCCAATTATCTGCATACATGCCCAACTATGAGGCCTTCCAGGTTATGGCCAATAAGAATTCTTTTCTATCTTCCTTCTATCTATCTCTAAAATTCTACCTCTTCTACACCTAGACATCCCTATTTATACTTGCCAAAATGACTTATAGATGATTCTAGATCATTACATAAAAGAAGGAAGACCACTAAAATGGTCTACACACATCCCAAGATAAGATCCTAACATTAAATTCACAACCTAAATTAAATACATAAGTAAGCTCCAACTAATAATCGATCATAGACAAAATCGGTCAAAGAAGAACCGAGCATCAACTAATATCAGGTTCACTGGTCACAGGAAGGAACACCCGGCCAACACTGGATATCTCGGCACATATAGAAACTCAGCCAACACTAGACAACTCGACACTTACTAGTAGAATGAACAAAGATGAGCAGGGTAGCAAGGCAACTCATGATGCTCATGCATTAGACAATTAGGGTTGAAACAAATGATTCTCCTGAATCATTAAGATGTCACAACCTGAGCTGAATCCAACTCAGATTGAGAAATCCATGTAGCATCTTCAACTGGTCTAGTCTTCCACTTCACCAAATATTCATAGTAATATTTTCATCTTGTGCTTTTACCAATCCTCTGATCTAATATCTAGTCAACCTCTTCAACCTACTTCTTAGGATAATCATCTGGTATAACAACTTCATCATTTGATTCATGATACTTATGCAAATCATCAATATTGAATATAGGATATATAGCCATATCATTAGGTAACTCAACTTCATAAGCATTACCACTACCAAATTTCCTCAAAATTCTACAAGGACCAAACTTCTTCATTTTCAGCTTATTGTATATTCCAATATGAAATATACCCTTCTTCAAATGAACCATCACCTCATCACCAACTTCAAAAATATGATGTCTCCTAGACTTGTCAGCATTTTCCTTATATTTCTGATAACTTTTTTCCAACTTCAACTTCACTTCCTCGTGTAAAGACTTCATAAAATCAGAAAATACTTTCCCTTCAGCACTTCTCTTTTATTCACTGACAATATCCCTCAAATCTGATACTCCTCTAGGCTGCATTCCAGTAACAATATCAAAAGGTGTTTTTCCTGTACTCCTATTCACATAATTATTATATGCAAACTCAGCTTGTACCAATACCATATCCCAATTACTCAGCTTTTCTCCAACTAAACATCTCAACAAATTACCCAAGCTTCTATTCACAACCTTTGTATGTCCATGTATATGTTAGGATCCATCTTCTTCCACAAATTCCTCCAAAAATAACTAGCAAACTTGCTATCTCAGTCAGAGATAATACTTCTTGGTAATCCATACAATCTAACAATCTCTTTGAAGAAAATCTCAGCAATATGCACTGCATCTGATGTCTTCTTACATGGTATGAAATGTATCATCTTAGAAAATCTATCCACAACAACAAATATGGAATCATACCCTCTTGTTGTCTTAGGTAATCCAAGAACAAAATCCATACTGATGTCACTCCAAGGTTTCTCAGGAACTGAAATGTGTGTATATAGTCCAGTATTCTAACTTACTCCTTTTGCAACTTGAAAAATTCCACAACTCCTTACAAACTTATGAACATCATTATACAAATGTGGCCAATAATACTTTTCTTTAAGCAAATTCAATGTCTTATTAATTCCAAAATGTCCATCCAATCCACCATAATACTTTTCCTTAATTAGATTAACTCTCATGGAACTTCTTGTTATACATAACTGAATTTCTTTGAACAACATACCTTCTTGGATGAAATTCTCTTCAAAATTACTCGATTGTTCTGATAGATTTGGTGCTATGCACTCTCTCCATGCCTCAAAAAAATCAAGATCAGTAACATACAACTCCTTCATCTCATCAAAACCAAGAACTGCAACATTCATCTTGGTCAACAAAGAACGTCTTCTACTCAGTGTATCTACAACTCAGTTAGTAACTCCACTATTATGCTTGATCACAAATGTGAAACTCTGTAAATACTCAACCCACTTCATATGACTTTGATTCAACTTATGTTGACTTCCCAAATACTGCAAAGCTTTATGATCAGTATACAACACAAACTCCTTAGGAATCAAATAATGTCTCCACTTTTTCAAAGCTTGAACAATAGCATAAAAATCTTGATCATACACAAAATACTTCTTTTTAGCATCATTAAACTTCTCACTAAAGAAAGCAACAGGTTTACCTTCTTGACTCAACACAACTCCTATTGCACTACCACTTGCATCACACTTAACTTGAAATACCTTATTGAAATTAGGCAAAGCTAACACAGGTAACTCGAAAACCTTTTGTTTCAAAGTCTCAAAACTCTTGTCAGCTCCATGTGTCCACTTAAAATTATTTTTATCTCCTCTCATAGTCTCAGTCATAGCATTACAAACAAAACTAAAATTCTTAATGAACTTTCTATATAAACTAGCCAAACCATGAAATTATCTTACCTCACCCACATTATCAAGTGTAGCCTCTCCAGAATTGCTTTAAGCTTCTCAGGGTCCATTTTCAAACCATTAGTTGGAATTACAAATCCGAAATGCATAATCTCTTCTTGCATAAAGGAAAAATTCTTCAAATTAGTTAGTAGCTTCTCCTCTTTTAGTCTTTTCAACACTTTTTGAATAGGTGTTCTTCCTTAGTCCTTATGTATATCAGAATATCATCCAAATAAACAATCACAAACTTACCCAAAAATCTCTTGAGGAATTCATTCCTCAACCTCATGAAAGTACTAGGTGTATTAGTCAAATCAAAAGGAATAACCAATCATTCATACAAACCATCTTTTGTCTTGAAAGAAGACTTCCATTCATCACCTTCTCTAATTCTGATATGATGATAACCACTCTTCAAATCAATCTTGGTAGAATACTTTTCCCCACTCAAACAATCCATTATGTCATCAATCCTCAACATAGGAAACCTATACTTCACTATTATCTTGTTGATAGCTCTAGAATCATTACACATTCTCCATTCTTCTTAGGTGCCAACATAATAGGTACAACACATGGACTCAAGCTTTCTCTAATCAAACCTTTCTGCAACAACTCATGCACTTGTTTGTTAAGTTCTTCATTCTCAGTAAGTGTCAATCTATAGGGTACTTTATTTGACAAACTAGCTCTGGGAATCATATCCATGCAATGAATTATACTTCTTACCAGTGGTAAACCATCAAGAATATCCTCTATAACAATCTCCTTGTATTCATTCAATAAGTTTTCAATTTCTGCTGGCACTTGGTCTGTATTGTCTTTTGTTGCTCAGCCATTACTATTTTCTATCACTCAACCATTACTATTTTCTGTCACTTGGCCATTACTACCCCAACTCAGCCCCTTAGGAATTAAATAAAAATAGACATGGTTCTTCTTCATGTCTCTCTCAAATTTCTTTCCATTAACCATGCAAATTATTACAGTAGTACAATTTATCTCATCTAGAACCTCAATCAAAGGTAACAATGTTTTCTTTCTTCCATTCACCCAAAGAGTATATTGATTTAATCTACCATCATGCAGAGTATGTCTATCATACTACTAAGGTCTACCCAACAGAATATGACAACAATCCATAGGCATAATATCACACAGAACTTCATCAAATTAATTTCCAATCTTGAATTTCACAATGCATTTCTCACTTACCAATAATTTATGCTCATCCTTGATCCATGAAACATGATAGTGTTTAGGGTGCCTCAACCTTTGCAATTGCAACTTTTTAACTAGATCCTCTAATGCCAAATTCACTAAAATTCCACTATCAATAATCACTTTGCAACATTTTCCTACCATCTTACACCTATTCTTGAAAAGACTTCTCCTCGAGATAGGTTCTTCATCAACTCTTCTATTACACAAAGTTCTCCTCACCTTAAGGTTTTCTCCAATCTCAGGTCTACTTGATGAACCCTTAAGATCCTCTTGTACCATAGCATTTCTATGACTTTGTTCATTTCCATCAGAGTATCTACACTCAAAAGATCTATGCCCTTCTTTGCCACATCTGAAACAATTACCACTAAAACCACCTCTAGAATAAGAATTACCTCTTCCTCGGTATAAACTAGTACCTCCTCGGTAAGAACTACCACCTTTCCACTTGGTTTTGCTTTTATCTTTAGTTTTCCACTTAGATTTTCCCTTATCTTGCATAGAATTATCAGATCTACCACCTTCACCATAGGATCCACCTTTGCCTCTCTAGAATCTACCACCTGTACTTCTTTGTCTTTGTTCATGCTTCTTTGTCAAGATTTCCTCAGCTTTCAAGGCATATTGATATGCTTCTTCCACACTATCCAATTTCACAAAACTTATTTCATCTTGAATTCCAGATCTCAATCCATTCAAGTACCTTGCAACTTTCTCAACCTCCTCATCCACATGTCCAGATATGATGTCTAATTTATAGAATTCCTCATTGTATTCCTTCACAGTCATGTCTTTTTGTCTAAGGTTTTACATCTTCCTCAATAAGCTAACTTGGTAATTAGTAGGAAGGAACTTCTTCACCTTGTTTACCATTTTTAATCAAGTTTTGATCTTTTCATTTCCTCTTCTTTGTCTATCAATTTGCAAATGCTCCCACCACAGTGAGGCATGACCTTTCAACCTAGTGACTGCAATTTTCACCTTCCTATTATTAGGAGTGCTTTCAAACTTGAAGAACTTTTTCATATCAGATATCCAATCCAACACAACATTAGTATCCAATTTTCCATCATAAGGAATAACTTCAACAATAGTCTTTGAATGTGCCCTAGTCAATACTCTCAATAATCTTTCCTTGTCTTGATCTTCCTCGGGCTCTGGATTAGGGTTTTGTGCCACTACTTCATCATCATTCACATCATCAATATGTTCTCCTCTCTTCTAGGCTATCTCCACAACATCTAATCTGGATGCAATTTGTCTTAACATGTCCATTATGGCATTATCAACATTTCCTCTACCTCAAACCATCTTGACAAATAGCTTCCTACAAGATCATAACACTCTGCAAGTTATAGGTCAAATTCATAGAGATGCCACCCTACAACCAAATCCAAATCAGGGTTCTACATGGTCCAATCTCCTCAAGGATGAACCTTCACTTTGATACCACTTGGTGTAAGGAGGGATCTGAAAAGCTAGGGCCAAGGGCACACCTAACTATCCTGCCACCTTGTAGAGTAAACTCAACAGAAGCAAACAACAAAGAGAATAAAACCAAGGAGAGAAGGAACAACAAATGCTTTATTAATTCATCCAATTACCCGCATACATGCCCAACTATGAGGCCTTCTGGCTTACGGCCAATAAGATTTATTTTCTATCTTCCTTCTATCTATCTCTAAAAATCTACCTCTTCTACACCTATACATCCCTATTTATACTTGCCAAAATGACTTATAGAAGATTCTAGATCATTACATAAAAGAGGTATGACCACCAAAATGTTATGCACACATCCCAAGACAAGATCCTAACCTTAAATTCACAACCTAAATTGAATACATAAGTCAGCTCCAACTAAGAACCGATCACAGACAAATTCGGTCAAAGAAGAACTGAGCATCAACAAATATCAGGTTCACTCAGCACAGGAAGGAACACCTGACCAACACTGGACAACTCAACACATACAGAAACTTGGCAAACACTGGACAACTCAACAATTACTACAACTCGAGACTTACTGGAAGAATGAACAAAGATGGGTAGGATAGCAAGGCAACCCAGGATGCTCTTGCATCACAATAGTTGGAGAGATTGCAACTAGACCATGATCTAATCAAAATATTCCTCTGTATTTGAGAGGGGAAACTCCCTTGTATGATGGGGGTATTTGTGATTTTCAGTGTACTTTTAACCTAAAAGCACATAAAGGAGAAAACATAAAACTAAAACAAGATGAACAAAAGAAACCCCAATGATAGACATATGAATACCAAATAGTATTTCACAAAGGATAACAGTTACAAAGGGGTATTTAATACATAATACAATGATGACAAGAGAATAGATAGTAGACTTTTCCATACAATGAGATACACTATTCTAGTACATTCACATCAAGATACAAAAGAAATGAATGCATTTCACTGAAATAATTACATAGATTAGAAAGACTATGAGATTCCACCATTACATAAGAGATTACCAACTTAACATACAAGAACTAAGAAATAATAAATGATAAACACATTCATGACATACAACTAAATGTATTCTTCATTATTTCTTTGAAAATATAAATTTTCAAAGATAAGTTTGTACATAGTTAAAATCCAAAAGTCCCTTTTGAAAATTCTCCATAGTTTCCCCTTTTTCACAAAAAGTCCTTTCTATTTACATTATATAAGCCTTGCATTTATAGGCTCTCTATGATAACCAACTTGTAACTACTTAGCATAACCACTTAACCACTTCTTGTAACTACCTACCTACCTCATGTAACTACTTGAGGTAACTACCTACCCACCTCATGCATTTATTTGAAAGTTTCTAACCAATTTTCAACCATTATTTTCTTGCATATCCTCCAATCAACTAATTTTATAAGACATCTCTTGGAGGTGGTCTGCACAAAAATAATTTAGGTCCTTTGTCTATGGTTCCACTTTTTGCATGCATTTCTATCCAAGCATTTATGTTTTGATGTGTGGAAGAGTTTTGAAAGTGATTGTAGAATTTGGCTTTATCACTACCAATTGCATTCTGGTTCAAGGTTTTTATATATTCTTCATCAAACCTTTTTCTTATGACCTTAGAATCATTTCATTTCAAAAAATAAAATCCTTTTTAGGTATTTTGAAAAACATAACCTTTGTGTTATCTATGATTCACATTTCCCATGCATTTATGGAAGTGTGTGCAAAAAATCTATCTCGCGACTTTAGATTGTGCCTAGTAAGAAAGATGGAAAAATAGTTGGTGGATGCATTTTTTACAACTACTAGTTGTATTTTCTCAAAAGCTCCCAAATCTTTTTCAACAATTATATTTTGTGCAAATAAGAGGCCATAAATTTCATGAGAAGTTGTATGCATGAGGAAAGCTTGAAAATAGTTGACACAACCTATTTCTCTTCTGGAGGATTTTCTAACCATAAATATTGAAAAAAATCTTCCACTGAAGGTACTTTGTTTCATGTAGATACTGTTGGTGCTCAAAGATGTTGGACTATTTTGAGGCCAACTAACAGGCACAAACAAGTGCCTCTGTAATTCTGACTCGATCGAGCCAAGGCTGGTAGGCCTGAATCAAAAGTGCTTTCAAACTGCACAAACACGTGCATAGACAAAAGTAATTCCCTCCAAAGGGGTTAATGATCCTTGAAGGAAAATAACCTAATCTCCTAATTGTTAAATAGTGTGATATCTAAACTAAAGCTTAAAATTAATGCTAAACCTAATTGAATGCTTTGTAAAGAAGATAACGGATATAATGTGCAAACTATAGAAAGAACAAAATGACGATTACAAATGAAATGAGATCAGTGCCTGATGCCAAATTGGGAATAGAGTCGATTACATTCAATCATACGTATAGACGGAGATGGTTTTAAGGTAACTCCTGTAAAGCGAGACCATCATCCTACAGGCTTCAATTGAAACAAAAATTTAAATAACTTATATAATTAGTCCTATGGATTTTAACCCAACTTAAGAGCCCGAAAGGAACAATAACAGGTTCTCAAACCATGCAACTGCTATTCAAATTGTATAAATTAGCCATAAACAATTGAATCAATGAAATAACACAGTAGGATACCCTGATTCATAGAGTAATCCAAAAAACTAATTGAAAAGTAAGAAACTATATAACCTCAAAAGCATAAACACTTATCTGTCATTCGCATTTGAAATTTTGGACATTAGGTTCAAATCTATAAGTTTGGAGAGTTTTCCAGTTTTTGTCGTGATGTTGATGATTGATGTCCTTAGTTTACAAATTGAATCAATATAAATACATTTCCCAATGGTTCCCTGCAAAAGGACATACCCTTTCACATGACCTAATCCTAGCAACTAACCCTAAAAATACATATTAAACCATAATAAAGGGAACTTAACCTTATTCTTCTTTAGGTGCTTCGTGCATTAATAATCCAATGTTTAAGTTCCTGCACAAAACACCTAACATTAGATAGTATTAAGAAAATAAAGAATCATTACATATATAAGGTTTTCATAAAAACTATTTATTAGTCATTCATTAATTAATAATAAAAAATAAATTCATGCCACACTTTATACATGCATTTGATAAATAACGTGAAGAATAAAAATTAAATATTAATTATATGTCACCCTCATTAATTATCAAAAAAATAAGCAATCACATTAATTGTTAAATCACAAGGAATTACATTAATGAGACAATATTCAAAAATAATAAATAACATGACATTATGTTTTAGCATTTTACTTTTATTTTCAAAATAAAACATAATGTATTTATATTTATATTTTTAAAATGTATCTACAAATATAATGCAATGTGATATTGAAATATTAAACATTAGGGTTAAAGGATTTTACAATTTATCCTTAGAAAGTGGCATTTATCCTATTACATTTTTATTTAAATAATTTTGACACAAGGTAAATGCAAATTCAATAACAACCCTAATATTAATAATACTTGTAATATAAAACCATATAGAACCCATTTTAAGGGTTTATGAAAAATATTCTAAAACAAAAACCCTAAACAAGAAAATGAGAAATCACTTAATTTTATATTTACAACTAAATTTCAATAATAATGTAAAATTACTAAAAGCCTTTTCACCTTTCAAAATAAAATTATTAATGTTAAAAATATAATAAGGTGAAAATACAAAATACATTTAGGGATATGAAAACCTAAAATTAATATTAAAAAACACATCAAAACCCTAAAACATAATAATATTTATCACATACATATTTACTTCATCATATATTTTTTCACTTTAGGGTTTTAGGAGTAAAACATAAATTAAGATTAAAACAATTATTAGTGATCACAAAATATAAAATTTCTATCTCATACACAAAATATTCATTTTCTTTAATAATTTATTTCAAAAGGAAATAAAATTATCTTTAACTTATACCTTTATTTACACCTACACTCTCAAGGAATAACATAGAGTAACTAGTAGGGGTAGAGTCGGGTAGTTAGGTAGGAAAAGGGATGGGTCAAGAGGTCGAGTGTTCAACTCCCTCTCCCCATCCTTTTTTCCTAAAATCAGAAAATAAATAATTTGTGAGAAAATAATATTTCATATTGATTTGAAAAAGTGATTAAGGAAGAGATTACTCCCTATGTAAAAGTTGTATTAACTTCTCACCTCTCACCTGCACATGAAAAACAAAAATAAATAAATTTCTCCTCCTAATCCTCTCGAAGAAAATAAATAGACTAACTGGTTAGGGGGTAGGAGGGTAGGTAGGTAGGAAAAAAGGTCGGCTTGAGAGGTTGAGGGTTCAACTCCCTCTCGCCACCCTTTTTCACTTAATTTATTTTATTCATCATTTTTAGAATAATTTTATTTCAAAATGAATATACATTAAATAAGTTGAAATAAAACAATTAACAACCTAATATATGAACATAGAAAATGACAAACATGCATGCCTTTTATTCATTTTAATTTTTCATCATAGGAAATTATATAAAACTGAAAATTAAGATCATACTTCCCTGATAATTTTGTATATATTTTGGCCTGAATTTTCAGGTGCCAACAGATACATTGTTGAAAAGACAAGGAGAATGATAGGAAAGGTTGTGGAATAAAATTTTACATATGTTAAGTTCATTGCTCAAAACTTTAGCCTTACCAACAAATTGATTTATTGCAAAGCTTACAATCATGGAATTGGAATTTCTTTGAAATGTTCAGCTAAACTATAAACCTTTCCTATGTATTCGTATCACATTATGTGTGCATTTATAAGCCTCCCAAATTGGTTTCTTAGGTAGTTATGATAAGTATCTATCGACCTTTTGAAATTCTTATCAAACTATGTGAAGTTGTTGACAAACCTAACTTTGTCGAATTTTGATTTGCTTTTGGGCCTTTTGTGGAGTTTTACAGCTTAATGAAGTTTCCTATTGATGTGGAAATCTCGATATCATTCACTTCAATAGCTACCTTGGTGATCATAATTTTAATAAAATGTAATATTTTGTTGATAGTTGTAATGCCTCACCAAGGAACCCAGGAGAAATTAACCTAAACATGCAACTAAGTTTACAAAATAATTTTTTTCTTAAGATTTTACAAACAACAACAATATTTAATAATGCAAAAGAAACACAATATAAGGGTAAGTGCACCAAGATGGTGTGCAAAAAAGTGGCCAACTCCTTGAAAAAAAATAAATCATAACCCACTTAGGTTATTCAAAATTTGAAAAACCAGGCTTGGCAAAGTCGAGCCTTTGCCAAGCCACAAAAGACAATAAAAAAAACTTATGTAATTCAAAACGCATATGCATTTTAACTGTCGTAGTTTTTTTTTAAAAAATATGTGTTTTGGCTCATTCTCTTCATGCCAAAACGGAGTTTGGAGGAGAAAGGAAGAAGAGAAATCGCCAAAACCCGAGTAGGTTCTTCTTGAAATTGAATTTACTTGCCATATTTTTTTTTGCAACCATGCCACGCCGTTGAACATGTAAGAATATGTTTTAAAAAAAAAAATTGTTTTAATTTCGATTGAGTAGGGTTTGTTTCAAACTGATTTTAGTTTTTTAATTATTTTTATGTTAGATTCAGAAAATAATCTTTGACCATGAAAGAGACAGCAAAGTCCTCCTCAAACACCTAAAAATATTGGTAATGATGGAAATTATCAACAAGAAAACCCTCCAAATGTAGCCCGCAACAAGAAAACCCACTGCCAAACCCAAATCCAAACCCCCGACGTCCTCCAATAGGTCACGTTGATGCCACACAAGAGGACCTTATCAATCATTTTCAACAAAACAGTGGCCACATATATTGGTTAATAGGTTGAGGTCCTCTAGTTTTTAGCACCTCTCATCCCTTGCCACTTCCTTAGAAAGAATGGCTAGTAGTGCGAATGAGGTGTCTAAGGAGGTTACAACATGGGGTTCATGGGGGGATAGATGTTGTTCATTTTATGCCGATGGATTGTCATATGATCAAGTGAAAAAAAAGGATACTTAAAGAAGACATATGTGCTTTTTTCACTGATCCTATTAGTAGTAACTCCCTAGAAGTTACTACGAATCGATTTCCCATACATTGGTGTGTTCATAATAGGAGGAGAGTTGCATTTTGGGATAGGTGGTATGTGGTCTTTAACCAAGCACCCTGTAATAATTGGGAGATACCTTTATATTTTTTGAGAAATCTATTTTGTGGGTTTATCATTGGTGAGAAGCCAAATTACTTTGACATCCGACAGCTCACTAGTACATTTGAGACCTTTTTCCAATGGATGACCATCTAAATTCTGACACTATACCGTCGATCACGTGACACCAACCGCTGTTTCAGTTTTACAGTCGAAAAAAATGACGGCTATGCTAGGCGTCGTAATTACGACCACCACGGTCATCAAAATATCCATCCAAAAAGGGGTTGCCAACATGGCGAACATACTGTCGTTCTATTTGTTGTTGTCACACTTCTGACGAGCATGTGTCAGAGATGCTAAACATGCGATGACTTATTGTCGGATGTTTCTGACAAATAGCTATCATTTGTAGTTTTTACCGATGGTAGTTGCTATCGCAATTCCGACGAGCCTGCGTCGGAGATGCTGAACATGCGACGGCTAGCTATCAGATGTTTTCGATAGATAGGCATCATTTTTAGTTTTTACTGACGATGATGTTGTACATGTGATGGCTAGCTATCAGACATTTTCAATAGATAGCCATTGTTTAGAGTTTTTTGTCGACGACGGTGCTGAACATGCGACGGCTAGCTATCGAATGTTTCCAACAAATAGCCGTTGCTTTTAGTTTTTTTCGATGGTGGTGTTGTACATGCGACAACTAGCTATCAGATGTTTCCAATAGATAGTCATTGCTTTTAGTTTGGTCATCATAGTTGCGATGATAATCACTATTTTTTAAAATATATATATATATTTATTGATCAAGGTTGGTATCAATTCAGAACAGTGTTCTTGTAGATCTGGTTCAAGTTAGTTGTAGATCTTATCTGAGGGGTGTAGTTCTTATTGGTGACTTGAGATGTTTTGTTGCGGCATGTTCAATGTAGATTTGGGGTGCGAAAGGTTTATCTTGACATGGATGGGATTTCCTTGCAGAAAATCAGATCGAGTTGATTCTTGTGCGATCTAGAGCCGAAATAGACATCTCAGGGAGATGGATTGTGGAAGCAATTTGAGTTTGACGTGGAGATCTGTGATTGATTTGATGCCTGATTGCGCTTGTGAAGAGCAGATGAAATTTGATGTAGTGCAGACTAGATGTTGGATCCAGATGCGTCGACTTGAGACTCATGATTTGTTTTGAGAGGCCGAGAAGCAAATCTATGCCTTGGGGGAGTCAGATCAGAAGTTTGGAGTTGAGTTGTTCAGCAATGCGAGATCGTGGAATGTTGATCGTTGCATTAATTTTGAATCTTGACTTGCAAGGTGGTTTGGTGAGTCGAGGTCTTTTATTCATGCTCTAGATTTGGTTATGTCATTCAAAGATAACTTTGCAATAAATTCGGTAGTGGCTCATGGATTATTGAGTCAAGTCTGGAGACTTGGATTTGGACTAGATCTGACCGAATCAAGATTTGTGATAGTGACTGCTCTAGCACAAGAAGCTAGTGCGGCGATTAGAGATGCATTGTTCCTGATGTGTTCGTGGGATGTGGACTTGATTTCATTCAGATATGATTCGAGTGACTTCTTGACACAGGTAGTGTTTGGTTTTATTTGGATGCTCTTCTTTGGTCCGAATTGGATGTGCTTTGTTCCTATGGAGTGTAGTAGTGACTTGAATTGGAGTTTGAGTAGACTGTACATTGATCAGCTTGAAGACAAAATCGAGCTACTCTTTGCATTGTTGTTGAGATCGGGTTGTGACGAATCGCTTGGATCATCTACCATTTTTGCCATAGTTTCGAATGAGTTAGATGTGATGTCGAGAGAGCGACTTGCAAAACTTGCACATTGGAGATTCGTAGATCACTATGGTGTCTGTGATGACTTGGGAGAAGTCTTCTTCTTGGTGAATCGAGATGAGAGACTTGGATTATAGATCACATCATTTGATGTGACTTATGAGACATTGGATGCCTATTCATAGCGGGTTCATAGTGCGGTCTATGGTGTTTCTTTGCGATTGGGTTCTTGGGAGAGATTCGTTGATTTGGTAGCCATTGAGATGGATCAATATGACTTGATCTTGGGTCAAGACTTCTTGAGGCAAGCTAAAGTGATCATTTCTCATTGAAGTGATTGATGTTTCTGATAGATAGTCATCTCTTTTAGTTTTGTAGTCAGTTATTTTATGGTTTCTATCGTAATTGCGATGACTCACACTATTTTTAAAAATATATATATATTTGTCGTACGTGGATTGAGACCTTAAATTATTGAGCTTCTCTTTGTTTCAAGAATAGTTTAACATTCTCTACAATAGGGCCAACCATGTGAAGGTGGAAGATCATCTGGCCCCTCCTAGGATCCTCTTATGACCCTTTATGATACTTTAAGACCTCTAAGATGTATTCTTAGGGATCGTAAAGGGTCATAAGGGGTCATGGGACACAACAGCTAAGAAACATAAATGTAGGCATCATGGTCACAATTATTTGGAGACACAACATAATTGAATTCTATACCCAGACAATGCAACACAACCACTACTCCTCCAGTTCTAAGTCAACACTGCGAGATCCAAAAACCAAAGATAAGGAATAAATTTGGAGGGCGTAGGAGGAGGGCAATAATGACTGAAATAATATAGGGACCACTATATTATTTTGGTTGTTACGGCCCTCCTCCACTCTCTAAATTTATTCCTTATCTATATATGGTTTTTAGATCCCGCTTTGTCAACTTAGAACTAGAGTAGTGGTTGTGTTGCATCGTCTGGGTATAGCATTCAATTATGTTGTGTCTCAAAACAATTGTGACCATGATGCCTACATTTATGTTTCTTAGCTGTTGTGATATCTACATTTATGTTTTGTAGTTGTAGTGTTTATTTGCATGTTCTTTATGTGTTTGGCTTCTCTCCCTCGCATCGAAAATAAAATTTTCCCAAAATGAATCGAGAATGCATGTGCAACACAACCAAAATATGCACAGATAGCAGGTGGAGCTGAGAAGACACGAAACATTTACATTTTTTTAATAGGTCAAAATTACAATGTTCACGATGGTCTGTAACTTAAAATATGCAATTAAAGACCTCTATCAAAAATGCAATCTTGTTGTGTCTTTTAGCTCAACCTAATTTCCTATGTATATGAATTGAGATTGCATATTGAACTAGGTGTCTCCTTCTGCATTTCCTGAAACCAAGAGATTGTCACAGTTAATATCTAAAACCATTATTGAACTTTTGTTATTAGTAAAAGTACACTAACACTTGCACCGAAAGAAGGTGCAAGGGATACGCGGATGATTTGGATGTAAATTATTGTTGTACTATACTCTTTGTAGGAAATCTACAAAAAATAAACTGTAGTCTTGAAATGCAATGGAATAAATAAGGAAATGATGTATGAGTATCAATGAATAGCATGTGTTTCATCCTTTTTTATTAGCTAGCGTGAAACTGTACAAGAGAAAAAGTTTAAATTATCAGGAAAAAGTGGATATTGTTCTTTATAGTTGCCTTATTTAGCATCCTATAGTCAATTCACATGCACAAAGTCTCATCCTTCTTCACATAGATGATTGGTACCACCCACAGTGGCACTCTAGGTATAATAAACCCTTGGTTCAAATCTCATATGATTCAACCTTCAATTCATGCATCTTTGTAGTGCTCATCTTATAGGTAGCCTTTGACTAAGGTTCAATTCTAGGTAGCATTCATGCTCCTTTGTCTCCTGTACACCATCTCTATCGACAATTTTCTTCATGGATGGCCTCCACTTTCTTCCCCACTATAACTGAAACCACTATTCATTCTCCCTCGGTCATTACTATCTTCTCTATTGATCAGACCTCCACTGCAATTTCTTTGATGATAATTTCCAAATTCATTGTTTGGTATTCCTTCATCTCCCCTCAACTCCATCACTTATGGTTACAAATCAAGTTCCAAGAATTAGAATGGTGCATCTCATCATCACAACTAATCCACCTTAAATAATTGATTAACCATTCTAGACAAGATGATGATTTAAGGTTTTTTGTAAAGCTTCTAACTTGGTAGTTGCAATCAACATTTGTATTACAAGTTTTGTTGTTGTTCAAGTAGTGTGTTTTAGAAAAGAACCCATTGAACTTTCTAATACTAATTTCTCCCAAAATATGAAATCCACTAAAATTTAGCAAAAACCCCTCCAACAATACAACATTGTATAAAAGGAAACTCAATGTTTCTAGTAGCGATAAATAGATTTTTTGAGAAGAGTAGAAGAAATAATAATAGAAACAATACGCTTGGAGGGAGAAAACCCTATAGACTTACGATATACCTCTGTATGTAGCCCATCCACATTTCAAATGCAAGAATGAAAGAAAACATGGAACTAAGCTCAAATACATGTAAATAAACATCGGCCACTATCAAATAAACATCGAGAAATAAACATAAGTCATTATCAAATAAGTTGCATAAATGAGAATCATTTTTTTTGTCTTTTTCTTTTTTTCTGCTTCCCTATATTGTTGCAGAGGCATATCCATGTCGACATCGTCATTTCTTCTCGGTCGTGCACGTGATCTCACTGTCCTTTACAAAGGCGGGTCCTCTACAATAACAAATAAAAGGCTTTAATTAAAAATATATTATCATAATTGGGGTTAATTTAAAAACATATTCATTATTGTTACAAGCATTTCAATACTTTAAAAAACATAAACGTGATGCTCTTTACCTTGTCCAACCACATCATCTTGCCCGACAATTTGAACCTCAACACGCTCATCGGGAACAACCTCTACATCCCCTGCAACTGCAATACAAAATGTTTTATTAATCCCAACACATTATAATTAGATTTTTATTACTATGCCAAATTCAATTTAACATGTTTATTGTATTAAATATTCATTAATCAAAATTTGAATAGAAAATGTATACCTTAAGTACTACAATTCACATTCGAATTGACGCCTCTGTCGTGCTTGGATGGTGCAGTATCAATATCGACAGGCTACATTCCAATGTAAATAATTAGTGCATTTATCAACAATATATACATATAAATACAAGACAAATACTGAGAAATGTTAATCATTTAGTTTAATACATATAAATATATTCACTTTAAAGTTTTAAACAAATATATAATCATTGTTTCCTTACTTAAAACAAATATATTCACTTTATGTTGGAACTTAACATCAAATACAGTAATTGGTAAAGTATTCAACTTGAAATAAAAATCAATTGGATTATTTACCTGATCAACAGATCTAGCAAAAGAACCTTGTGCATTCATTGCTCGATATCGTTCAGCCACAACTGTATAGCCTTGTTTGTAGCTTTTTTTCTTGTCCTCTTCTGTAATCAGTTTTTTGAACTCCAAGGCCTGCATTTTTGCTTAGTATCATGAATTTTTATTGTAGTGAATTTCATCAAAACTAAATTGATTGCAATTTATAAATATTTGCATACGATTTTTCATTTACTAATACTTACAACTCGTGCAACAAGTTTTGAATATCCACCAGAGCCAAGCTTTTGTTGCCAGTGATTTTCTTTTCTTGCTTCTGTTGCCTTTGAATACACGAAGAGAAAAAGCATATAATTTGTCTAGTATAAATAGCTAAGGATGTTGCATTTGAACTTCTAAATGAATGCATGTCGCTTGATCTTGTAAGTGTATAATAATATAGATGGTTTTCAATGTTAGATTCATGTATCAACCAAAAAAATATAGAAACCATAGAGTTATATGCATTACCTAGTCCCATCATAGAGTTACACCATTGCACAATTGTTTCTACATCTATTAACACTACGCCACCTTCGTACTTCAATTTCTGTCTAGTAAGAGCTCTTTTTACACATGCTCCTACACCATCATGCTCTCCCTTTTCATGCCTCGCCTCAGTGAAATTCCAAAAATGTTGTACACCATTTTTCACATACATCCTACTCAACTAGTATAATATCATTGCATTCTTGAATTGTGCAGTGCAATTATCTAACCATATTAAGTGTTGGTTGTATCTTATACCTCTTTCCCTTAAACTATCATAGAATACTGTAAAAAAATCCTTGCAAAAACTCTAAGGAATGAGTGTGACCATTACTAATATATAAGTGATACTCTCTTATAACCTTTTTGTCCTCCTCTATGATATCATGTGTATGTATGAATGCTATTGGTACAAAAATAGTAACTTGTGTAGAGTGGTAATACATAGGTTGCACTTCATTTTGAGGTTCCATTGTATAATTCTTAGAAAAATCAATGAAAAACACAATAGTACCAAGGGGGAAAGTGTCCTTACACAACTTGAATTTCTCATCTAATCACCTAGCTCTATGTGTGTGACCTATGTACTCGTAAACTAGTTTCTCTTAAAACGTCTTCATAAAATTAGCTATGCATATATCCCTTTTCACTAACTCACACCTCTTTAATTCTTTTCCATATTTCACACCATATGTGACTGACTTGTATTTTCCAATAGAAACTAGTGTCTTACCAATTTTATGTGTGTTATCTAGATGTAGGCATCTAGGCAATTGTTGCAAACCACCACATGTAGGAAAAAATCCTTTCAAACACATCATCTTATAGTAAATGCATCTGTCATATCTTCTACATAGTACACTTGAAATAAATTATCTCGGTGACTTAGGAGGTGCTTTTATACCACATTATTGTAAAACATCGTTAGTGTGAAAAGTACAACATATATAAAAATAAATATCATAATGCATGAAAATTCAACATGGACCCTATAACAACATGTAGTACGTGGATGATTAATCCTAACATAAAATGGTTTTGTCATCTCAAAAAATCTTTGGCTAATTTTAATCTAAGGAAATATTTGAAGAAACCTTTCATCAAATTGTGTTCGAGTCATGTCTAAATAGTGTTTTGGATGTTCTTCACAGTTTCAAAGTACAATTCACCTTCTAACAACATCTCTTTGGTTGTTCTTGATTCTTTCCCAGTTAAGCTTTTGAATCAGGTTTTTTAATTATATAATGTATTCAGTGGCTCACCCACTTTTGCCAAAAAAAAAAAAATCTCTTTGGTTAGGTGAAACCCTTGTGTTGTCATGCCAAAATTTGTCAATTAACATTCTTAGTGCATCAACAACAACCTTGTCCTTGCGTGGGAGTCTACCCAAGAATGCCCAAAGAGAATTATTGTTAGGATCCCCAATTTTCTCTCACCTCTCTAAGGCATTGTGTAATGTTTTTCTACTTATCCTTAATGACTTTCTTGTTTTTCTTATTAAACAAAAAAAATTCATTTCCTTTCCCATTATGGTTGATGTGAGGACATGTCGAGAAACATTAGCATCTTTTGTACGTGCCTTTATACCAATGGCTTGGTATGCATCAAATAGATTCCTCACAATAGTTCTTTCACTACTATTTTTGGTTGTTCTTAACCCCAAAATTATCATTGTCGCTTTAAATTTTAGATTTTTAATCATTTGAACAACTAATTGGCATCTTCCACTTTGGTTTAAGTTTTCAAAATAGTTATTCCAAATTATTTTAACCATTCTTCTACATGTTCTTTTAGAATTTTTATCATGCATTGGCCTCACAATATTTTCATCAATGTTAATTAGAAATTTTGGTTTTCTACGAATTATTCTAGGAGGTGTTAAGATACATGCATGCTCTTGGTTTTCATTAGGTGCATTATGTGTGTTGATCTCATCAAATTGAAGTGGTGTATATTCTTCAAATTCATTAGGTCCATTCATCACATTGATTTAAAATTGATTATGGTCATTGCATTCATTAGTTGCATTTGTCACGTGCATTTGAATTGGTGCATGTTGATCATTTTGATTTGGTGCATTAGGTACATTTATCATGTCAATTTGGATTGTTGCATGTTCATCACTATCATTATGATGCAAAGGAAGGGAGGAGGGGCCAAAAGAATGTCACACCCTACCTGATCCACCTTGCTCAACAACACGCGGAAGCAACAACAATGCAGTGAGAGAGAGAAAGCAAGATCATTCATTTATTATCATTCAAATTGATTCATACATGTCGGGTTGTAAGGCCTTCCCAGTTTCAGCCAGATATTACAATGAATTACAGAAGTCCTCAAACATGCAAGGATTTGTAGATAATCTCTAATCTTCTACCTTCTAACTTCTATGAAAACTGACTCCCTAAACTCTAACCAAACAACTATACTTATACAAGAGGCTACCGAACTGAGTTGGCCTTCAGATCCACAATCAAAAAAAGGAACGGTCAAATTTGGGACCACACGCTTCCCAATGATGGATACCAACATTAAATTTGTGACCCATAATCAATGCACAAGTCGGCCTCAACAGAAACTCAAAATAAACTACTCGATAAGAAAGGATGACCGAGCAATAGACAAGCATCGTCGAGTGCCAGTGAAACAACTGACCACCCAGGAGATAACCGACCAAATCGGTAACCAAAGGAAACCGACCAACTACCAAGCCAACTTGGTCAAAGAAGGAACCGAGCAACATAGACAAACTTCAAAATCTTTTTGGTGACACAGGATTGCCAAGGATCCAAGATGCTCCTGCATCACATTAGGTGCATTAGATGACATACCTCCACGTAATATCCTCATATGCTCCATTTGTCTTATCTTTGTTGCCTCTTGTTGTTCATTTGTTCCTCTCTTGTTCTTTCCCATTACATTAATATTGATTGTCCTATGTACATAACATCATGATGAAAATCCATGATAAAATAACAAGAAAAACAACAAATGAGCATAATTTTATTATAATCAAAAGTAACAAACCCAAAAATTAAAAAAATCAATCATTTCAAAGCAAAATTGACAAAAAAATGCAAACCTGATTGTTATTGTCCTGAAAATTGATGCCAAACAGTGTAGTGGACCTTCAAACAACTTGTAGTGTTGGTTTCTAGGTTGTTGAGAATATAATATATAGATTTTCTCATAACACATACGTGTTATGGAAACCTAAAACCAACATTAACATTTCCTCATAACCTGTACAGGTTATGAAAAATTAGAGGTTCAAATCTACTTCTCCATAACCTATACGAGTTCTTTAAAATAGGAACCCAAGAAGGAAGGTAGGAGAGAGAGAGAGAGAGAGAGAGAGATGCATTTATATGTATATAAAACTATAGATATGCATAAATACAAACATATACATATATTATATACATAAGTCTATACATAAATTTAGTGTTTTCTTAATTTAGTACCATGTGTTTTGATGTATTCATAACCTGTACATATTCTATAAAACATAAATTACATTTCTTTACATCTTCAAAACATGTATGAATTTTAAAAATTTTGAAATGTACTTTTTGCTTTTCAAAACTCGAGTGGGTTATGATGTACACAAAAACTCGTACGTATTTTAGGCTTGGAAAAAGGGTTATTAAACGTGTCTAAGACCTGAAAGCCCATTTTCCCTCCATTTTAGTCCCTTTACATGTTTTTTCATCTTCCAACATGAATTCTCGATTTCATCATCATCAGGTTTACAAATGATCAAGAGGGTATCTCTAAAATTACCACCATAATCGTACACATCTTCTCATCTTTCTAACAATAGAAATTTTTCAATTTTTGGACAACATTAACATAGTGAAATTTAATTTTCTTTACCAATGTCTTGACAGGCCTCACAAACATATGTCTACCATTTTTTTAATAACTTTTGATCTACTCAACCAATTTCAAAACAAATTACATATTACTATTTTACACTTGAAAATATACACTATTAAAAAAAGAAGATTGCATTTTTTATTATTTTGATGCAAGTTGTGCCCAGCGCACGAATAGGTACTAGATTTTCAGGATGTGGTCACTTCAAAAAATCATTAAAAAAGGTACTCAACAAAAAATTATGAAAAAATACACAACTTATAGATCTTAGTCTTACTTATGATCTTACCAAACGGTTTTTCAAATTATTAAATATAACTATATCTTTTGTTGAGCGCACGAAAATAACTATGTTATGTTTTTTGAAAAAATTAAGAACAATTTTTCATGTGCAGAGGGTTTGACCCTCTTAATATTATCCATTTTTATAAAAAATTAGTAGTTTAGAAACTAGATTTAAAGTACTACAATTCTGATTCTTTACGCATCTTCAGGATAACTTTAGAAACTTTATAAACTCGACGCTTGGGTCTAGAGAGACTAATAAGATAACCTTAGAGTTGGCTCATGTGATGACACTTCCCTTTATGCATCTTAGGTTTCCTACGTGTGTCAGTTGCCTCAGGTAGAGTATGTTTTACCTTGTTATCCTATTGTACTTTTTGAGTTAGAAAGCTTTCAGGATCCCTCTCTTAGTTTGTATTGTGTTGATTGTTGTTGTTTGATATCTGAGTGTGGTTTATTGTTATCTCCTCAGCATGGTGGGAGTGGACCATTTAGGTTCCACGAGGTCGGGTGGTAGTGATTCTTTTACCATTTGAGATTTTGATGTTTGTGTACCAGTGTTGGATTATCCTTGTAGTTGTTGTACCTTCTTGTCATCATTGTTAGAGATGTATTCTTTTATTTCTTATTCTATGTCCTTGTATCATCATATCAGTTATTCATGAGATATCATGTGGTACTTCATATTGTATTATTGTTATTACATACCTTGCGAGATATGTAGTGGATGTGGATTATTATGGATACCTTATGGTGTCAGTTGTATTTATGATTGCATGTATATGATGTTGTACTTATCATTCAGTTATATACATGAGATTTGTAATTATATATAATCTAAAGTAATGAATTAATATTTACGTAATCTACGTCAAGGAACCCTTGAGATTTGTAATCTATGTTTGAGTTGTACTTATACGAGAGTTGTAAATTATATTGTGTTGCTTCTACATTGTTAAATATTATTGTTGTTGTTTGCAAACTCTTAAGAAAAAAATTATTCTGTAAACTTAGTTGCATGTTTGGGTTAATTTCTCTTGGGTTCCCTGGCGAGGCATTACAATAGCTTAATTTGTCTTTGTCATCAGAGTGTTTTGCAAAATACCGATGAATTGATCTTATTCTTGCATTACTAATGCATCAGTGATTTCATCAACCTGACCAACTAGGTGATATGTCTGACATAATATTTTGAACAATTTTGAAAGGTTTGCACATAGTATTATCATTATTTTATAAAACATTAGCTAACTCTCCTAAACCCCATTGAATTGGGAACGAGAATGTGTCATTACTTTCATCAACTTGGATAACTTATCCTATCAACCAAAAAATGATAATCGACTACTTTACCAACTTATGAATGACATTCTTAAAGTCATAAATATTGTTTCTATAGGTAGGAGATGGAAATTGGGAAATGGAAAACTTATTCAATTCATGGAAGATAAATGGCTCTTGGAGGTTCCCTTGTTTAGTATTCCTTTCTTTTCCCCTTTCATAGACATATGTGAAGAGTAATTTGGTGTGTTTGTGATGGATTACTGGTGGGATAAAAAATGGGCTAACTTATCTGAGGTGAATGAAGCTTTGAAGCCTATCCATATTTCTCTCAATGCTTTGACCATTAACTTAGATTCTGATATTTTCCCCATCTAGTTTGGAACTTCCTCTAGAAGTTTCTCAGTTGCCTCGATATTCTCTACGTTGTCTCTTTCCCCCCTTCCCCATCCCTTTTGGGCCAAGGCTTGGGTGAAAGATCTTACCCCAAAGGTTAATATATTTTTCTGGATCTTTCTCAAGAATAAGGTTTTAACAAATGACAATCTTTGTAGAAGATATTTTATGATTCCTAATAGGAGCTACTTGTGTATGAAAGTGGAAGAGTCTACCCCTCATTTGTTGATTCATTGTAAGTTCACCAGGGATATTTGGGCCAAAATTATGTAGAAATGGGATCTTATTTGGGTGTTTCCTACGTCTATCCAGGACTTCTTTCACCAATGGTGTTGTTCTTCTTTTGACCAAGTAATTAAGGTGTTGTGGTCATTTATTTTTCCAAACCTAATTTGGGTTGTTGGGGAGGAACGAAACAATAGGATCTCTAGGGATGTTTCTCTGCCTCCAGATGTGGTCTCTGAGAAAATTGTCAAGGTTGTTATGGAGAATGCTAATATTTTAGCTAACAAGCTTAGTTTGATGCCAAGGTCCCAATGTAATGAAGGGGGTCTCAGAATTTCTAGGGGGTGGTATCTTAAAATTGACATTTCCAAGCCTACGAGTAAAGAAAAGAAGAACAAAGAGGGTTTGGTTTGGCTTTATCCTCCTAGTGGTTGGGTGAAGATTAATTTTGATGGGGTGGCTAAGAGGAACCCAGAGCTAAATGGGTGTGGGAGAGTGATCAGAGATGAGTATAACATCTGTATTATGGTGGTGGCACTTCCCTTGGGAACTCAGTCTAATCACCTTGCCGAAGCCATGGGTGCTTACTAATTTTTGAAGATTGATAGGCATCTAAATTACATAAAGATATAGATTGAGGGAGAATCGAATAATATTATCAAATGTTTAAAAGGGGAAAATGTCACTTCTTGGGATATTGACAATATTATTAAAGAGTATAGAGATATTATTCACTTTTTTGAGAAGTGCTATATTGCTCATGCCTATACAGAAAGAAATATTGTGGCAGATTGTTTGGCCAACCTTGGGATCAAATCTAAGGAAATTATAACATGGGAAGGGGACAATATATTGGGAAATAAAGTCATTTCTCTCCTTATATTTGATTATTTAAACAAGAGAATGGGAAACGTACCTTATAATCATGAAGATGGCATTTAATAAAAATGATATCATTGTCAGAAGTGGCAATTGTTTGAGCAACCTGTGTGTCATTAAAGCCTTCAAGTACTTGTGCACTTTCTGGGTGTTTTTTTGGTTATTTGGGGTTGTTGGATTTTTGTTCAGTAGTCATTTCTTTCTCAATCTTGGTTTCCTCTTCCTTGTTGTTGTTAATATGGGAGGTAATTTGAGAAGAGTGAAACCTGTGAGATGTGATGTTTGGAGGAGCAATGCCACAATTTGGTATAGGTTGTGAAAAGGTGGCATTACCTAATATCTTGAAAGACTCCATGGTTACGATGATAAAGTAAAGAGGGTTTTTGTCCAAGAGTGGAGAAAAGGGAAGATTAATCTATTAAAAAATAATGTGGTGGTTGATGAGAGTTTGGTGGTTGAGATTACCAGTCTCTCTTTAGAGGGTATCAAGTTTTTCAAAGATAGAAAGATGTCAAAGGAAGCATTGAATAAGTTCCCCAAAAATGAGGAGGAAGAGGATGCTTTGGTTAAGACTAATAATTCTTACTTTGAATCGAAGGAAATTAAGAAAATTTGGCATGAGCTCCTTAATGCTATCATGGAATACTTGACTTTGGATGAGATATTTATCTAAGTTTATGATTATCACCTAGTAATGTTGAATCATTCACACATAAGATTTGTATATCCTTACCATTTTATTTTCTCTCCTCAGTTAATGCTAGTATTATTGCTCATAATAAAAACCCTCTGAAGTACTAGGTGGTACACCAAGGGCTAATCTTTCTAATTTATGAGTATTTCAAAGCTAGGGTTGTTGATAGTCCTCCTAGGGCTCCCTCTGTGGTTAAAGAGATTGAGGAGGGAAGTGGTGGTTCTGATAATAAGGGTTGGGAGATGGAGGAGGATGAGGATGATGACCCTCCTCCCCTAGCGAAAAAACCTACAATTTCTCCCAAGAAGGGGTTGGCGGTGCAAAATAAAGGGAAAGGCTTTATGGAAAAGAATGTTGCTTCTCCCCTCCCAGCCAAAAATGTTTTAATTGGTAGTAAAAGGAAAGGCTCTGCTGGAGCTTCAAAAGGGAAGGGTTCTATTAAGGAAGATATTGCTTCTCTCATCATAGCCAAGAGTGTGATTACTGGTTCCAACAAGGAGAAGGGGCAACATAAAGCTTTGGTTCTTGTGGATTATGGTAGCTCTCACCTGTTGGGTCTGTAATATTAAATGAGAGTTAAATAATTAAATAACTAGTTAAAATTATTCAATTTTTAGAAAGTGGAGGGAAATGATAATTTCAAAATTTAAATTTAAAAGAATGACACTAATTAATTAAATAATAAAGATTAATTGATTAATTAAGATAAATATTAGTAAAAATATCACTCATAAGTGAGGATACATTATTTAGTGTTTACACCTACCACCATTCAAAGATCAACACATCAAGTGTATCCACTCTTGCACAC
>BSBK01002472.1:777500-1077500 GCA_027943335.1 Chamaecyparis obtusa | reverse complement strand
TGGTGCACATGAAATGCACAAGATAGTATAATGACAAGAAAAGGTAAAACTGAGAATTCTATTCATGCAAGGTAAAGAAAAATTTGCAGATATAGGGCATGGCCATTGCAAATGAACCATAGAAGAACAACCCATAAATTATGTACAAAATTTGCCTTTATAGAGTTCAACCATAACTCTAATTTTTATGTTTGACTTTAAACCCCTCTAGGGTTGAGTCAAGTTACAAATGCATAAATAAATGAATATCAGATACAAAATTTGATCTTTGCATGAACATTCTGTAGATCTCTATAGTTTTGTTGACCATTAGTGCTTCACACTTAGTCATATATCTAGGCAATGATGGTCGGTCATCACTGCGACCGAGTCATTTTGTAAAGGTCGAGTTATGTATTGTATACTTACCGAGCAGTAGTAGTGCCGAGTAAAGTCATGGTCACTATTTGTTTGTATTATGTCGAGTATAGTTTTTGCTGAGTTACATATACAATGATTACCGAGCGATAGAGAAGATTAATAGATGCCAAGTACAGTTAATGTCAAGTACCAGGAATAACTTTTGCCGAGTTAGCCAGGAATGACATATAAGTTTGAAATGGCACAATGATCGAGGTAAACCATTTTTGGTGATAATGGTGTTTTGTATTTTGTTTGTTGAGGTAATTACGCATCCATCTTATAATCATTGATCCCTATGTAATACCTAGAGCCAATCAGAAAATTGTATAGCTTAAGCGGCAATAGAAATAAATTTGAACCGCAGATCTTGAATCGGTAAGACATTTTGGTTATTATATAAGGTCAAGATCTAAACCAAGAGAAGTGTGTGAATCATAGAGAAAAAGAGATATTGAGATCAAATGAGTATGAGAGAATGATCAGAGAGGTATATTCAGAATAGTCAAGTATTCAGACAGAGTCCAGTGACTGAGCTAAGCAGTGAAAGGACATAATCAAGAAAGATTAGATAGAAGAGATCACCAATATTCAGTAAATAGGAGATCTGTAATCTGTATACAAGTGCAAACTGAAAGATCAGGTACTAAGACATTTTAACTAGTGTATCAGGGTAAATCTCTTAATCGAGTAGTCTTAACAGACTTTATGTAATCTCTTTACTGAGTGCTTACTTTGTTGTAAGTTTATAAATCCTTTAACAAGGTAGACTGCATAAGTCTTTTAGCTTTTAACGGAGCAGACCTTTCACAGGGTAGATCATGAATTGATCACATGTTGTAAGCCCTAACAGGAAAAGCTTATTACTGCAGTAGTGAAGATTTGTGGGTGTCATCCCCACCCCAGTTTTACCTTTCAAGGGTTTCTGGGTTACCAAAATTATGGTGTTATGAGTGATTTCATGTATGATGCTTAATATGTTTAGTTGCTTACAATGATCAAGTTTTGTTTATGTCATGCATAAAGTTTTATCAGAATGAAAAGTTAAAGTAGGTAATATCTGATTCACCCCTCCCTCTCAATATTACTTTCCCACTTATATTTCCAACAATTGGTATCAGAGCAGCAAGGTTTCTCTTAAGGAAGTCTAACCACTTGAGGAAAAAGATCTTAAAATGGAAGCTTATAAACTGGGGAAGATCATAGAGAATCAAAATATTGAAGTACAACTAGCATTACAACAACTGGAAGTAGCCAGAGGGGAATTGAAGAAATCCTTGAGCAAGAGAAGAGAGATTGCAATTCAACAAAATGAGCCATAGTACAAAGAAGAAGACATCTCTCGACTATTTGACAATGGTAACTCTGCCAAGAGTGATAAAGCTATAAAAGAACTACTGGAGAAAAATACCATACTAAATGATGACATCATAACTCTAAAGAGAGATCAAGAAATTCAATCTATCAAACTTTGTGAATTAGTGGAACAGAAAAAGAAAGTTGAAGATGATAAGGCAATGGCTGAAGAAGACAAAAGATAAATTGCAATCAGGCTAGATGAAAGAACAAGTGACGTGCAAAGGTTGACTAATAATCGACTAGATATGGTAAATCAACTACTGCTGGTTAATTAGGAATTGGGCAGGAAAGATATGGAAATCAATCAACTAAGGTTTGAAAATGATCAATTGAAACATGAATTGAGAACTGAAAAGGAAATCAATGAAAGGATGAACAAACCCAATGAAGCTGCAAAATATTTTAAAGAGCTATTAAGATCACCTAGAAGATCTGGTGATAGATCTGGACTTGGACTGAATGAACATTCATCTACTAAAGAAGGAGAATCATCAAAGAATGGAGAACAGAAGATTGCTAAACCAAAGAACACCAAGCCCACATGTCATCACTGTGGAAAGCCAGGAATACAACCAACATATGCAGAAGCAAACATGGTAAGTCTGATTGTAAACCTAAGTTTAATGGGCATTGTTTTAACTACAAGAAGCATGGACATCAAGCACATGAATGTAGATCTAAGGCTAGCAACTCATCCACCTCACCTAAGTTTCAAGGAAGTTGTTTCAATTATCAGAAATATGGGCACAAAGCATTTGAATGCAGATCTAGACCCAGGTGGTCATCAAATGAACAAACCAAGCCAGTCACAAAGCACAACTTATACAATTGGGATTACAACACTTGGTATAATTGCCATTATTGTGGTAAATATGGACACATCAGAGCAAATTTCATGAAGACTCATTTTAGAGGCAACTCTAAAAGCTAGATGAATGGAAGCATGGTTTGTTACAAATGTAATAAGGTCAGTCACTTAAAGAAATATTGTAGATCACCCATGCCGAGCAATGATAATAACTTGAATGAAGATATCCGTAAGAAACTGAAGAATCAGATGGAAAAGACATGGAGGAAGAAAGAAGAAGGAAACTCAAGCAAAGCTAGCACATCTGTGGTCACCCAATCCGATGGATCAGGTGATCACACCTCTTCTAATTAAGCTTGGAAGGTATGTTTGGAACTGAGTCTTGCAAAGTCTTATTTCTCATCAGTTCCTAACATAGAATTGAGCAAAAGTCCATATCTGCATAGATAAAGATGCATTAGACATATCTGAGCAAAATAGAGAATTTCATTTTGATGTAGAGCATCAATGTCTTGACCGAGCTATCAATGTATGTCGAGCACCTGCTATGGCCGAAATGCTATGTACGTTGAGCTGTGTCGCAACGGTTATATCGATCAAGCTTGTGAGTTTGCCGAGACAGTTGTATACCACCAAAACCTGTACGAAGCATTTATGAGGCCCTAATTCTATTTTTTGGATTCTATAAAGTGGAAATTTGCCGTTAATTTTATTTCACTAGGCTATTTGAGATTTCAGAGAGTGATTAAGAGTTTGTGAAACCAGTTTAAGAAAGGCGATTCCGAATCTTCTAAACGTGCCGTCGACAAAATTTATCTACAAGGTTATTGACGAAAAAGGTACTCTGCCGAGTAAATTTTTATTTTTTTTCAAAAATTATTGTTTAAAATGGCAACATCTTCATCTGCACCAGTCAAGAAACAAGGGATGGAATTTTTTAATGTGCAATTAGTAAGGAATGAAGTTTGCAAGCCGAAGGTATTCAAGGCAATATCAGAGAGTGCAATTAAAGGAGATTTAAACAGAGCCCTATCTTCCATTCCAGAGAATGTGTTATTAATGAACAATGTTAGGTCTTGCTACATGTGTAAAATTGGAGAAATCGATGATTACAAGATCAGGGAAGCTTATGATAAACTATATGTCAACAGAGTGTTGAAGCCGGAACATAAGGTTGTTGCTGATCAAGGGTTAGTGCATGCCCTAGATTTCCCGCAAGATTTTAAAGTGGAATGGATAAAGATCATTTTGATTCGAGTACATGACATGCATTTATGGTTGGAAGATGGACCAGTGAAGATTACAAAGGAAATGATACGGGGAAAGGAGAAGCAAATATCAAAGGAAAATTCATTGAGGAGTAAGAGCCAAAGGAGCAAGAGGCAATAAAAGCTCTTGTACAGATGCCAAGTGGAAGCACCCAACCGAGAGCACGTAAGGAGAAAGATGAGGTAACAATTGATGAGGTTATTGTTATTCCTAAATGGGATACCAATAACCTCTCTTATGAGCAAATGCAGATATTGAAGGATTTGCTGACGAGGAAAAGAAGGCAAGCAGAACTCTGAAGGGAACATCAGCAGAAACAGGTCCTTTTTGAAATAAAAGATATATTTAATGAATTTTATGACTTATCAGATGTAAATAGTTTCGTCCCCATATTGGAACAACTTGCACACATTGTTCAAAAAGTAAATAATGAAGTTAACTGTGCAACTGATAAGTTATTTGAGTGGTCAGAACAGAAGTTTGAGACCAAAATGATCGAGAAAATATCTATCGAGATAGCAGTGAAACATGTTGAGCTGCCTACTTTGGTGAAGGAGACCGAAGAGCTAGTTGTGAATGGACAGTCTCTGTTGGCCAAAATCTGTAATGTTGAACTGTTCACTGATGAGAATCAATGACTGCTTGATACTCTAAAACAAGAAATTAAGGCTACAAGTCAGTCCCTGAGCTTGGATGCAGACACCAGTGCAACACATTATGTCAAAATCATGCAAACCCAAGGTAAGTTAGCCGAGCTAATGGCTAATGATGGCAAGATTCGTTCTCGCCTACTCTCTATCCAAACAGCTTTGATACCTCATCTAGAGGCCATACAGAGAAAGTTAGCAAAGGCTAAGGAATTAACGCAGAGTAATCCACATTTGTCCACAGCCGAGAGCCTCATCAGTTTAGCTACCGATCTAGAAGTGCAGAGAAAAGTTTTAAACATTGCTTCAATAGCTTGGGCGAATGCACTCTACATGATCATGGTGCTGCATAAACCTTTTCTGGAGAAATTTTGTGAGCTACCTACTGATGAAGAGATTCGTCGTGTCAAAAACAAGGGGGAATCATCATGACATAAGTAAGGACAAGGACAAAATAGGGACATGTAACAAAATTTTTGAGTGTATATATATCTCAGGGGGAGTATTAGGCTAGTACAAACATACTTTTGTAATTGTAAGTACAAATGTCATGACAAAGTGTTTTTGCCACTAATGTCAAAGGGGGAGATTCTAGATCTCTATAGTTTTGTTGACCATTAGTGCTTCACACTTAGTCATATATCTAGGCAATGATGGTCGGTCATCACTACGACCGAGTCATTTTGTAAAGGCCGAGTTATGTATTGTATACTTACTGAGTAGTAATACTGCCGAGTAAAGTCATGGTCACTATGTGTTTGTATTATACCGAGTATAGTTTTTGTCGAGTTACATATACAATGATTACCGAGTGATAGAGAAGATGAACAGATGCTGAGTACAGTTAATGCCGAGTATCAGGAATAACTTTTGTTGAGTTAGCCAGGAATGACATATAAGTTTGAAATGACACAATGATCGAGGTAAACCATTTTTGGTGACAGTGGTGTTTTGTATTTTGTTTTTTGAGGTTTACAAAGGTAATTATGCATCCATCTTATAATCATTGATCCCTATGTAATACCTAGAGCTAATCAAAAAATTGTATAGCTTAAGTGACAATAGAAATAAATCTGAACCGTAGATCTTGAATTGGTAAGACGTTTTGGTTATTATATAAGGTCAAGATCTAAACCAAGAGAAGTGTGTAAATCAGAGAGAAAAAGAGATATTGAGATCGAATGAGTATGAGAGAATGATCAGAGAGGTATATTCAAAATAGTCAAGTATTCAGACAGAGTCTAGTGATCGAGCTAAGTAGTGAAATGATAGAATCAAGAAAGATCAGATAGAAGAGATCACCAATATTCAGTAAAGAGGAGATCTGTAATCTGCATACAAGTGCAAACTGAAAGATCAGGTACTGAGACATTTTAACTATTATATCAGGGTAAATCTCTTAACCGAGTAGTCTTAACAGACTTTATGTAATCTCTTTACCGAGTGCTTACTTTGTTGTAAGTTTATAAATCCTTTAACAAGGTAGACTGCATAAGTCTGTTAGCTTTTAACAGAGCAAACCTTTCACAAGGTAGATCATGAATTGATCACATTTTGTAAGCCCTAACAGGAAAAACTTATTACTACAGTAGTGAAGATTTGTGGGTGTCATCCTACTCCAATTTTACCTTTCAAGGGTTTCTGGGTTACCAAAATTATGGTGTTATGAGTGATTTCATGTATGCTGCTTAATATGTTTAGTTGCTTACAATGATCAAGTTTTGTTTATGTCATGCATAAAGTTTTATCAGAATGAAAAGTTAAAGTAGGTAATATCTGATTCACCCCCCCCCCCCTCTCAGTATTACTTTCCCACTTATATTTCCAACACATTCATCCATGAAGTGACAGGAAGGCCAATGAATGCATCATGTAGATGGAAGGGACAAAAATATCCCTGCAAATCAATAAATAAGCATGGGGATGCACTGACGTCATGTTGTAGAACCAAGAGAAGTTGCTTGGCATTTAATAATAGTTCGGGTGTCATGCTCGAGCTGTAAATAGTCAAATCAGGATATTGGCAAAAAAATGTTGAGATGGATTAACAGGACGTGTTAACCCACCTTGCACACTTGTAAGAAATATTACCGCATGTGAAAAATAGACCCATGCCACCAGTATAAATGAGAGTTGTCGATGACGATTCTGATCAGAATGAGTGGCCTAGATGCATCACAAAACTCCCTCAATGCAAGATTAAAACACAACCATTGATGAAGAGGCTCCTTAATTGGATGGTTGGTGTGGCTCCACAATAAATAACATTGAAAAGAATGGATAAAATCATGAAATAGAAATTTTTTGCCATTTCTCAAGCTATCATTTTACTCCTCGTGAAACCATGAAAAGGGGATAACACAACGTGTTAACCCACCTGTGATTTTGATGAAACAAGGGAAACATAGCCACATGAACCATTCCCAATAAGGAACCTAAGAATCACTTGGCTGCTGAGCTAGAGGCTATATACATACATGCACATCCATGCACACACGCACACACACACACATTATTAGTGGCTTAAACCATCATTAAATATATACATTTACCTTATCAATTTTGACCAAATAAAGTAATAACATTATCAATTAATCTAATTAGATATAAATATGGGCATCTTCTAATAAAACAATTATGATGATTATACAAAACATAGTCATTTTATGCATACAAATTAACAAAATTGCATATGCATAAACTAATTAATTAAACTAAAATACTCATTTCAATTATTTGACCATATCATCAACTAACTATGATTCCATGAAAATCATTCATGCAAACTAAAATCATTTCAATGCAGCTATGCTGATAAAATTTTCCTTATAAACAAATAATTATGTTAATCACATAGTCAAAACCATTCTAAGCATACAATCATAATGAAATTGATTTATTAAACTAACATATCTATATGATCAACAAACTACATCTTCATGAAAGTTATGCTATTGAAATATTTAATTTGATAAATGCAACTACTTATGGTCTATATGGCGTGTGTGTCAAGATCCCTCTAACCATTCATTACCCAGATGGCTAGAACACTCTCTACCTCAACCGTGTTCTCATCTTCAACAATACCTGCACTTAGTTGCACTCAAATCTCCATTAGTAGGCTAGTCCATAAATCACAACTAAAGCAAAGATACATACATTAAATCAACATTTCAATTTTTATATTTTTCATACAATTATAAATAATAAGTAATTTCTAAAATATATTTATGCACAATCAATAATCAAATAACAATAATTACCATAAAATTAATATATTTTCAAAGCAAATAAAAAGACGAGATGTGAGATTTCTTTGGATAAAAGGTGATCGGGTGAATTGATAGATGCAATTTTAAAATTTGGTGTATTAATTGTTTGTTTTGATTCAAGTGGTGAGCTTGACATCTATTATTTATTTTACAAGAACTAAATATTTTATAGTTGAATTCTTTAATGTGAACATTCACTATTTAGTATTTATAAGAGATGGGTAGAGTGTGATAATTAAAGAGTTTTTATTTGTGTAAAGTTGGAGACATATTTAATTATGTAAGATTGTGCAAATTGTAATTTAATATTTTATAAAGGAAGGGTACAATAGTTGTAATAGGAAACTTTGTGCATTTAAGCTCCAAAATGGTACATTGGATTTTGACATTTTTGTTGTTGTTGTTGTTGTCTTTGTAGATGACTTGGTGTTTACAGCTATTGTTTTGGTTTTTGGGTAGTTACAACTAATATTTTGGTATTTGTTATGCACACAAGGGTCAAAAAGTGATCATTTTGAGTTGATGTCCCATATATATTCCCTATTGTCCTCTTAATTGTTTATTTTGACCCGCACAAAATTTGTTCAATCGATTCAACACTTATGCACAAATTCCCCAATATTTGTGCACTATTGATACCGATAAAGTTTTTTTTTAGTTTTAATTTTTATAACTTGGGGGTATCCCCACAACCGGTACACATACATACATACTGAATAAAACTCTATTTTATCTTGCATAGATCTTCTCATGTGTCAATGATATATATGACAATAATTTAAAATAATTAATACACAATACTTGTTAATGTAAAAAATAAAGAGATATGCAATACAATTTATTAATCAGTCATACAAAAGGACAAATACCATCACAACTCAAGGTAAGATTAGAATTTGGAAACAATAATATAGTCGACAAACTCTAAAATTATGAGATAAATTAATAATTAATTTCTAAAATATATTTATTCATAATCAAATAACAATTATCCATAATTACCATCAAATTAATATATTTTCGAAGAAAATAAAAAATCTTGATGTGAGAGATTTCTTTGGATAAAAGATGATGCCCGGTGAATTGATAGATGCAATTTTAAATTTTGGTGTATTAATTATTTGTTTTGATTCAAATAGTAAACTTTACATCTATTATTTATGTTAGAAGTACTCAATATTTTATGGTTGAAGTCTTTAATGTGAACATCTATTTGGTATTTATAAGTGATGGGTAGAGTGTGAGAATTAAAGGGTTTTTATTTGTGTAAAGTTGAAGACATATTTAAGTATGCAAGACTATAAAACATGCAATTTAATATTAAAGGAAGGGTACAATAGCCATAATAGGTAACTTTGTGCATTGAGTTCCAAAATGGTAAATGAGATTTTGACTATTTTTTTGTTGTCTTTGTAGACAACTTAGTGTTTATAGCTATTGTTTTGGCTTTTGGGTAGTTACGATAAATATTGTGGGATTCATTATGAATACAAGGGTCAAAAAGTGATCATTTTGAATTGACGTCCCATATATATATTCCCTATTATCTCCTTAATTGTTAGCTTTGACCCCCACAAAATTTGATCAATTGATCCAACACTTTTGCTTAAATGCCTCAATATTCGTGTGCTATTATTAATACTAATAAAATTGCACAATTGTTCTAACTACTAATTTTTTCCGAACTATTAGATATACAAATAAATGGCTATATTTAGTGGACTTTTTTTTAACGAAACTCAATAAATCGTAATTGTTATATGTGTTAACTAAACAACTTCAACTATTAATTTCTTTATATTTTAAAAAATAATTTTAGTTAGTACAAATAAAACTTTATTTTGTCTCATATAGATCTTGTCATGTGTAAATGATATGTAGGAAATAAATTTATAATAATTAATAGACCATAAAGATTGATTTTAATATGCAATAGATTTTATTAAAGAGTGATGAAAAAGGACAAATAGGGTGACAAGTGAAGGCAAGATTGGAAATTGGAAACAATAATATAGTGGAGAGAGTCTAAAATGAGGGGGTAGAAATGGGAGCACATGGGTCCTGACCGGTGTGAGTCCTTGGGCGTTCAACCTAGTGGAAATAGCGAAGGCGAAGGAGACAGTTGAATAGACGGTCAGCGGGTCCACCGGTCGTTGTGTTGCTTCCAATTCCACCCACCACGTGGGCACGTCACATGCATGCTTTGGCTTCTCTTCTCTCTTCTCCGTTCCCCACTGAGCAAGGACTGAGGAGTGAGCAGAGACAGCAGGGAGCATTGCATTCCATCATCCATTCATGGCATTACTACTGCTGCTACTCACGTACACCAATGCCATCAATCGCTATGTAATCACTCACAACACCCATTTTATTCGGCACCTACCTATGCACATAAGCATACCCACTTTCCTCCCTTACCCTGCCACATTCCGCTCTTCACTCTTCACTCTGCATTCCCCTAAAATTCTAAAAAACATTTCTCGAGGCGCAACACGTCAGAGGGGATGGCTTTATCGAAACCAACGGAGGGGAGTAAAATAATAGCATTTTGTCTCGGCATGCATTGAAGCAAGGGTTGAAGGAGGGTGGGTTTTGGGTTGCAAGTACCTATCACAAGGGGAGGGATTTGGAGGGCTGCGGCTTGCATGTTATATTTCCAGGCATTGAGTCGAGGAAGGATTCTCTTGTCAGATCAGGCAAGCAAAATCTTCACACTCTCTTCTCTGTGATTCTACTTGCCCCATTTTGCTCTTTTATTTTGTAGAACTATATATGTTAGCGGTGACACAAGGGAAGAGAGAATCTGTAGAGATCTTTTGAGTTCGCACAAGGACATTAGAGTGTTAGATGCGAGTCCCTCTGTTTTTGTTTAATGGCAGGAGAAACAAAATAGTAGTGTCAGGGTTTTAGAATTAGAGCCCTTTTTCCGACAAATCTGTCAGCGCATTTGTAATAGAAGTAGACGATGTTTATATTATAGGGGGAGAGTTGTTGGGGAAGAAGGCTAGTGCAGTGGCGGCCAGTGAAGTGAAGCAAGGTTAGTAAAGCAGATCCTCAAGTTTTGGGAGGGCGTAATGAGTGACTGATGTTAGTTTTAGGAAGCCTCGCAGTCGCTTACAGATCGGCACTTTTAATGTCTGCCTCCGGAGGTTTACGTTTTTTGTGTTTATTTTCAGGACAAGAGAGCATTTAATGTGATCGCGTGTATGCCAAGTTAGTGATCTTATGTGATTTGGTGTAGAGAGCAAATAATAATGACGGAAATGCAGAATCCACTGATAGTAGATGGAAAAAGCTGCGGCTCCCTACTGCAGGAACTACAGGTGAGTTTGAATTTGTGTTTCAGTTTTAATGATTAAGTTGAGGGTGGAACCTCACGGTTGAAATACCCTGCAACAATGTACTAACTTTCCTGCTTTTCTGCAAACCCCTTCGTATAGTTGCTTTGTTATTTCTTATGAATCGGTGTAAAATTGCAAAACTGTCGTAACATCATGTGGCTGGCAGATTTGTTGTTTATACACATATTTGTACTTTTTAATTTATTCTGAAATAGAGGTCAGTCAAAGCATTTTTGGAACTGATTTTGAATGTTTGGGAAAACAGCAAATATGGGATGAGGTTGGAGAAAGTGACGCAGAACGAGATATGATGTTGCTTCAGCTAGAGCAAGATTGCTTAGATGTGTACAAGCGTAAGGTGGACGAAGCAAGCCAGTCAAGAGCTCAATTGCTTCAAACCCTTGAGGATTCCAGAGCTGAACTCGAAAATCTTCTGTCTGCACTCGGAGAGCACTCTTTTCCTGGCCTTGTAAGTGTTATCTCTTAAAGCTACTTTTGGTAGACTAGTTGGTTCCGAATACTTTTAGTGTGGCTTGTCGGGTTAACTGCTTCGCCAACTGTTCTTGTAAGGAGTCCATGGGTTTTTGACCCTAACTTATAAGAAACATGTTTTTTTTTTGTTTGATTTGCATCTTTTCAGTCAAATTACATTATTAATTAGGTGATTCGTCTGGCACTGTCTTTTCAGCCTGAAAAGCCTACAGGGACATTGAAGGAACAACTTTCTGCAATTACTCCTGTTTTGGAAAAGCTTTGGCAGCAAAAGGAAGAGAGGATCAAACAATTTCTGGATATTCAGGTGCAAATCCAGAGAATCTGTGGTGAAATTTCTGGAAAGTTGCAGCTGAATGAAACCGCAGCAACTCCCAAAGTTGACGATCAGGACCTGTCCATGAAAAGGCTTGATGAGTTCCACTGTCGGTTTCAAGAGCTTCAAAGGGAAAAAGTAATGCACTTTTCTCCGTGTGTTTACACTTGATGTAACAAAGATTTAGTTAGGAATTAATGGTCTTTGCTTGTCTTAAGCCACCTCTGGGGCTGGAGGGGTTGAGAGCATCTTTCACATTCTGAGGATTGTTCTTGGCCAATTGAAATTAGGCTGCCATTGGTCATTTCAATTGTGAACGACATGAATTGAATAATTTATATCAATATGTTTCATTAGATGTTTCTTAATAAGCAATGCACCACTCTATATTAGATTAACTGTACTAATGTATCATTTAACATTTAAATCTGAAATATTGATTCTTGTCAGAATGATCGACTCCACAAAGTTCTTGACTATGTGAGCACTGTACATGATCTTTGTGCTGTCCTGGGGATAGATTTCTTTAGCATTGTTATGGAAGTTCATCCTACCTTAAGTGATTCAGTGAGTATTCAGTCAAAAAGTATCAGCAACGACACTCTGGCCAAGCTAGCCAATACAGTGCAGTCTTTAAAAGAGGAAAAATTACAGAGGCTACAAAAGGTAACAAAGTTAACATCTAGATAGAGTTTTTTTTCTTTAATTTCCTTTCTATAGATTACTCCGAATCTAGATTAGATATGAAATCTGAGTGGATAAATATGATCATTTGGTCTGCTTCAAGGTTTCATTGTAGAATTTGAACATGCAATATTATCCTGACTTATATCCTTTATGTTTGTATACAATTCAATAAAATGCTTAACAAATACCTCAAAACCAGATGCAAGTATTTGATGATGATTTGATCATTTGAATGGGCAGTTAAAAAAAGATATGCTTATGTAGTATGGAATAGGGTTTACTAGGCGGTAAATGATTTTTGATGCGTGAGCTTTGACATTATATTTTGTTGAAGTCCTGAACAAGGTTCTCTGCTGATGAATTAAGTTGTGTTTTCTTTATGGACGTATGTTGTCAGCTTCAGTTTCCTATAACTTATAGTTGAGCGATTATAAGAGAATGGAAGTTATGTCTGCAACATTCATGCATCCAGTGTCCATATTTTCAAAATCGTATTTTTCCTACAGAGCAATTTTGTTATGTTGAGTAGAGTAGGGCCCTTCCTTCAACAACGCCAGGCATCTTTTTCGGGAGTGCTTTTGCTTATCAAGGAAAGAGCACTTTGCCATGTACTGCATATGGGATTGATAGTAAGGTGAGTGCATTTGATCCATCATGATTGGGCCACATGCATGTCTGATCTGCCTAAATGAAAGCACAGCTCTATCTATTCTATCTGTTCCGAAAAGAGGGGATGGCAGTTTGATTGTACAATAGGTAAGACATCTTTGAAAGGACAGCGTGTGTTATAGAGTAAACTGCTTCGAATGCTTTTGAAGTGAAAAGTCACCATGTTTCTTATCAAGAATTGGGTAAAAGTGAAGTTTTGCTTTAGTATTTAACTTTAATTAGAAGCATTGCGTGCCTAGCCAATTTTTTCAATCCTATGGGATGCACATAGGCTGACAAATATATAAAAGTCAACAGGATTTCAATAAGCACAGTTATCGCTAACAAACTTTGGTCACATATTTTTTTTTTGATAAGTGATAAAGTATTTTATTGATTTAAAGAAGGATTTACATATAAGCCACTGAAATTGGCTGATTTGAAATTGACCCAGTATCTACTATCCACTGCCAACATATCAAGACACTAATTTGAGCCTACTGGCATACATTCTACCATGACAAAGATAACCCCTGCGACGATCAATACTACTAATACCCACTTACATTCCTGATTCTGACTAACATTTCTGGGATACATAGCAAAAATAAAGCTCATATTGCCAAAATTGGGCAACACCAATTACAGACATCGATGTTTCCCTCAAAATTATAAAAAAACTGACCAGAACAGGGTATTCATCCTACCCATTTCTTCATCATTTCTTCCCTGGATTCATTCCTAATGAACCTTCTACCCTTTGTGTCGATCTTGCTCCTTTTCTTCTCCCTCACTAGTTTGGCTGCAACCACTTCAGCATCATCTGGCTTGAGCTTTGCAATAGACTTCCGTGGAGTTGACTTCATCTTTCTACGGCGCTCTGTCTCCAATTGTTCCATCTCCGCTTCCACCTCAACCAGGTACAACAGTAGGTTTTCCCAGCCCAACCTAGCTTCTGCAATTTGCATGTCTGTGGGTTTGGACGAGCTCCAAATAATAAAGGGTTGAAACTCCTGGCACGAACCCTCCACCACACGCCAAGGACCTTCACCTGTAGCAATCCCAACCCCAGGCTTGGTGTTTCCAACCAGAGGAATCAAACCCCCACACCATTCTCGCTTCACACAGAGCCGCATGACCCTCAGCACCTCTTCCCTGCTGCCCAATTGAAATGCCCACGCACAGATCAAAGAAGAAATGTCAAGGTTCGTCCTTGGCCTAATGTCTTTTTGCAAATATTCTTCACCAAAGATCTGCCTGATACATCCCCAGAACTTATTGTCATCAAGTTTGAATACACTTCTCAACCTACGCTAAGTAATCTCTCCGTTAAAGCCCGGGAGCTGGTTTGGCGAATTCAGCGAAAAAATTGCTTACATACTCACACTGTCTTTTCCTTGATTCACCAAGTTGCTGTCAAATTAATTGCCACAGAAATAAATAAAATTGTTGTCCCTTTCCAGATTGTTCTGGCTCCACGCTGATGTCATGTCACACATTTGAAGTGACATGTGCAGCATATTGCATCGTGAAAGATTAAGTTTGGGCTGTTGAAATGGTATCCCCGTCCATTAATGATTATTGAGCCCACTCTATTGTTTCTGGGCAAATGACTTCGTGGGTCCGACCACATCACAATCTCACACTTCGCTTATACTCACTTTCCTTGGCCACTGAAGTATACATTTTAACTCGTTATCTGATCTAATCTTGTGATCCCCTAAAATCTTCGATCCGCTCATCCTTGTTCTGGTCTGTTAATGCTACTCCAACATTTGAGAGTTTGTCAGCAACATCATTGGCCTCCCTCAAAACATGAGAAACTCTAAACTCATCAAAGCTCTCTAACAACACTTTAATTCTTCTAATGAATTTATTCAAATGCCATTTCCCAGATTCACCTTTTGCAATCCCATTAACAATGACGTGTGAGTCTCCTTCCAAATGCAGTTTCCTCACTCCCATCTTCTTTGCCAAATTGATTGCAAATATCGCGGCCAGGCTCTTTGCTTCATTATTTGTGCCATCAGGGAGCCTTTTCGCCTCAATCATCTGTATTACTCCTTTCTCATCCCGTACTACACATCCAGCCTTTGATGGATCCAGATTCCCCTTAGAAGCTCTATCAAAATTGACTTTTATCCACCCCGAATCTGGTGGCTTCCATTCCTCATTCCTAACCATAGAAGAGAGAGGAAGAACCCTCAATGGCCGCTGAACAGGCCAACTTTGGTCACATTTTTAATTGCACTATAAAATATAAGTCTTATGATTGTAATTTTCTTTGGAAAAGATTCAAATGGAACTGAATTATTGCCAAATGTAATTGAATATACAAGAACCTCTCACACAAAATACAAGAACCTTCAGAGCCTTAGAAAGATGAATAATGCATTGCTATAATGGCTCTAATGGGGTTGTTCTACCTTTTGCGTATACATAAGCATTTCAATAAATAATTATTCAACTTAGCTCATTGGATTAGAAAGGTCATTTCTCAATCAATTTGAAAAGGGCAAATGGGTCATTATTTCCCTTTTCTTGGGGGGCTTGGGGTTTACTTTGTTCAGCTATAATCCCTCCAGAAGAAGACTTTCACAAGATAATTTTAGTATATACTGACAGAGGCAGACAAAAATTATGGAATTCTCCTGGATTTTAGTTTTGGTTGTGGCATCAAAGCTGAAGGACATTCCAGAAGGGGAATTTACTAATTAAAATAACATGCTATGTAGATATGTTTGCTTTTCAAAATCTGCAATAATTTTAAGTAAAAATGCACGAATTTTAAGGACACTCCCCTTGGTTGACAGAAGACATACACCCCTTGGTTGTGGTGTCATAGCTGAAGGACATTCCAGGAGGGGGAGTTTACAAATTAAAATAACATACCATTTAGAGAAAGATTACTTTTCAAAATCTGCAATTATTTCAAGTATAAATACATGCATTTTAAAAATTTAACAGTATTTTTTGAGTCACCTAATCCTCTCAAAATCTGCAGTTGAATGATGCATCCTTTCTAGTGGAAAAGATTACAGATACTTTTAGATTTCTTTTTTAAGACAACTATGTAAGATGTTTAGGTTTAGGAGATGATTTATATTGAATATTATACAGAATCTGAGAATATATATATATATATATATATAGAGAGAGAGAGAGAGAGAGAGAGAGAGAGAGAGAGAGGTCTCATACTTTTCTTTAGAGGAACATCATTGAGCTGAGACAGTCTCTAAAATGAACAGGTCCTAGTCCCTGAACGTGTCATTGTGTTTGCATTTCTGCTGAGCTGTGGGTTGTCATAGTGCAATGTGGGGATTTGAACTCAAGTAGCTTCCTTTACAAATTTACCTCTTTATTGTTGCACCACAACCATATAGACAAACAAATGTAGTGTGTGCTAAATTTACATTGCCAATAAGACATGTTTATGATCTTAATGTGCATTATTCTTCAGAGAGATATCTACTGTGCCTTTCCAATGCTTGCTACGAGGACATCCATATAAATTTTAAACTGTTTACTGGTTTATAATTTTGAGATGGTTATGTCAATGTTTTCTGAGGTTTTGCTCAATGATTTCAGTTTTCAATTTCTTCATAGTTTTCAAACTTCAGTCTTAAGAGATAATCTGTATTTGAATTAGCTCTGCAAAATCTGTTTCTCCTCCTAGAGTGTGATATAGATGTGTGCCATCAATCTTTAATGCCTTATTGTGGCTTTCACATGTTACTTCATTTCACAAGTACACATACAAATCCAAATCTAAATTCTTATTCATTAAACAATCTAAATTGGGTATAGTACAATTGTTTGTTGGCCATAGAAGTGGTCAGTTATGTAAAGCCTTAACATGTTGACAGGCAAGTTTGTCTGAAGTTGTGAAGAGCAAGGTGCAAGGTGTTTTTAAGCGGGACGATCCCCTCTCATTTTAGTGGAGTACAGATTCTTCAAGAAGGACACACCTCTTTTTGTGAAAACCAGGCTTACTAGTTTGAATTAGGGTCTTGAGTCTTTGTGGCCTTTGGGTACAGGCCAAAGTGCCACTCTTTTGTTTAGGGCAGAATTTCTCTTTTAATTATGTTGCTAAGCTGAAGTAATACTCTTGTTGCGGGGTACAGGCCAAAATGCCAATATTTTCTTTAGGGTTTCATTTCTCTTTTAATTATGTTGCTAAGCTGAAGTAATACTCTTGTTGTCAGGTTCAATATAGGATACCTTAAAAAAATATTGGTGGCATTATGATCAAACAGATAGACTCAATGGTATTTTTTAAATATTAAAAATTTATAACCCATTCGTATCTTAGGCCTTAGTGTTGGGAGAAATACAGATAATTTGTTGTCAACTAAGACTCAATGTTCGAGGCAAATGTTGTGTTCCCAAAATCTATGTATACCAAGCAGAGTTGCTGGTTGATGAAAACCACTGATGGGGTTGGATAATAGGCATGATTGATGTTGGAGATTAAGTACCAATTTTCTTAAGCACATCTGCATTATGATTCTGTGAGCAAATTAGTGCATTTGTAGTCACTGTATATAGATAACAAAATTTTATGTTCCATTTTGCTACATCAAACCTAACCTGCTTTAGCTCCAAATTTATAATTGTAGGGACCATATTGCCACACTTTTCTGCAACAACAGAAATGTGTGTGCGTGTTTGACCATGACAAGTATGTTTCTCTGAACTCAAAAGTGCCTGAAGAAAGTCTTTTAGTCGCTTATCTAATTTACCACACGTTTAAGCAATCAAGTAAAGTAGAAGCTGTCCAGTATGTTCCTTTAACATTTGAAATGTTTATGCATTCAATTAAAAATAACTGAGAAGAGGATTGCTCAATAGTTGTTGCAAAATCAAATGGAAGGTTTGGATTCACCTTCAAATTGTAGAGAGTGACATTGGTGCGTCACCCTTGACCTAAGTGGGGTACTTGACCTAATCTAGGATAAGTGTTAAGTAAATGTGTATATCCAGTCCACTGTTCAAACCTTTGATGTATTGATGTGTAGAGTATCTGCTTTCAATTCTAATTTGTCTACACTCAATTTTCTCATACTAGAAATTAACTTGGCAAGAAGGGTCTGACACAATATGTAAACTTTTAATGTTTCTTGATGCCTACCACTCTTCCTCATAAGCTGCCATAAGTGTAACAGAAACTGTTCTCATTGCAAGAAAACATATCTCCTCAGTTACTAGGTTTTGCAAGTTTCTGCTGTGTTGCAATATCAGATGAGATGGGTTTAATTAGGGTATGGCTTTGCCATCATGGGTACCTTGTGGGAACATCTAGTAGGGTACATGGGTTGCACCTTGGCCAAACCCACAACATACCTGGCTGTTTTCAAAAGATCCCATGTGTAGGTTAAAAAAGGGCCTGAAATTATGAAAAAACGGCTCTTCAAAATGTATTTTTTTCATAAAGTAAACCTAAAATATCTTTTTAAACTGTAAATATGGATAAAATTGGGCATTTTTATTCTCAAAGCTTGCTGTTTCTATTTTAAATGTAAAGGATTTAAAGGGTATGGAGTGTCTTTGCTAAGTGTATAGAAATGTTTTGAATGTTTTTTGATAAAAAAATCATTTTTTTGTTATTTTTGAATATGTATTTGGGTCAGTTTTATTTTTTTGTTTCTCTAAATTAGCATACTCATTAGGGTTACATTTTCAATTTTTATTTATTATTGTTATAATAAGGATCCATATACAATGGCTACAGCTAGGACATTTAAACTTGATCAATCATAAGTATGTTATGATGATTTAACAACTTCTTGGAGGTGGGGATTTTCTTTGGCATTCTAGTAATTGTAAGATCTATTATAAGCACTCACGAGTGAAAGCTCATCTATTTGCCACAAATGGCCAAAAGGACTAGAGTTTGTCAAGGGCCGAATAAAAGGGGTTGCCAAAAGAGCAAATTCTCTCATATATCAAAGAACAAGATGAAGTTAATATTGTAAGTGAGAGAGTGAAATTAAGATCTCATTCTTTTTTGAAGAAAGGATCACTTGGGCCACCTATAGGGTCATCTCTAATAGTGGTTGCCCCACATCCTTTCTGTGCAACATCGTTTTTACAAGAAGAGGATCACTCTATCTCCCACAAAAGACTCATTGGATGATGCATTTTAAAATGAGGTGGGGACATTGCAGATGAACACATTGCATGTTGCATTTATTTCAATGGGTTTCCCTTCAATTAAGTGAGATTGTCATGTTAGTGGGAAATGGTGTATGCAGTCAATTAAACACCTTGGGTATGAGAAGGCACCCATTGCCTTGTTGGCAAAAGAAAATTTTGTAGAGGTGCCACAAAAACCAATTAGGAATTCATGGGTTGAAACAGAAGTGTCCATTTTTTGACGGATGGGAAGATTCAAAAAATCAGCCTTAAAAAAATCATTGCAGTGTTTTCTAAAGGGGCAATGTTTTTGAAGGTGGTTGATAGAAATGATAGGTGTTAAAGACATTGTCCAAGTAATTGCAAACACGGCTAAAAATTGCAGTGCAATAGTTTTATTTGTTGAGGAAAGATGGATACATTTTTTCAACACCATATACCATCCACTTGCCCAACTTGGTGATGATGATTGACACAAAGTGATGCAGATCAAGGATGGAGGGTCTTTTTGGACAACCCATCCAGGCAGCCTATACCGCACACAAACCATCAGTCTTCAACTTGCCATTTGCCAGCATTTGCAAATAAAATTCAATTCAAATAATTTAGATTTATAGCAGCGCTCACTAAACTAATAGTTTGTTTAGACAACTATTCAAATGGAAATTTCTTTACAATAAAAATTTACATCAAAGCAAATTAAATCTTAAACAAATCACACAACACCTCCCAATCCTCTGCAATCCCCAACCTGGGCGTTGGATCCTTCTTTACTTGCAACTGGTCTTTTGAAACTTCAATTGTATAACCCTGCAATCAAATTTTTTTCTTTTGCACGGGCTGCAAATTAACATTAAATAGCTGTAACATGGGTTTTAAAAACCTCCTAACACCCACCACTGTCAATTTGGCAAATTGCATCAAATCTGTAACCACTCGGCTTCATAGCTCCTCCTGCAAGTGGGTTTTGTAACTCTTGCTAGCTGGGCATTCAAATAATGTTGCCTGGCTGTATGGTGGTGTTGGATTATGTGTCAAGACAATATTTATCGAACCAACAATGTCCTAAACATGGGAACTAGTTATCAAATTTTCAAATTTTTCTTTTTTTGGCAGTTTAAAATATACATTTTTTGATTTCCCAATTATAAATGTTTTGCTTAAAATAAAAATTTATATTTGCATATATTGAACCTCCTATTCCATACCATGGATTGATATTCAAAACATATTGGCCAGCCAAACTGAATATTTAAAGGGAAATTGTCTCGTGTGTGCTTAAATTGGAGTCAAAGATCTTGCCTACAACTAGAAATCACATAGAACACAAAAATTAAATTAAATAATTTTGTGTAATGTAGGATTGCCCAACACCCTTGGATGCCTTGTATCAGACACTTAAGGTAAGTGAAATGTTCGATGAGTTGAAGCTCATGAACATTTGAAAATCATGTGTTTTCCCTTTAACTACCTCTCTTTCTTATCCGCTTGTTCCTTCTTCACCTTTCTTTGTATCTTCTTCTCTGTCCTCTCTTGCATCTTTCCTCCCTTTCTCCCTCTTATGAATTTCAACTTACTATAATATTAACCCCATCAAGGCTTATCTTCCCACTCTAGCAAATTTGTCAAAAATCTCAAATTCTTCTTCTTTACTTATCAATCTTTTATCCTCAGCTTCTTGCATATCAACAAAATGAACCATACCTTGTTGCACTTAACCTCTTCTCTTTCCCACATTCTTTTACAATTTCATTAAAACAAAGATCAGCTCCAATATCAACATTGATAAAATGTTAATAATTGATAATTGCCTCTGCGTTCTCCTCTCTACTGCCGCAACATCTCTTCTAATCTCTTCATATCCTACCATTCTAGCCATTTCATTTACATACTAATCAACACCATTAAAGTTTTTGAAATTACTATTTCATTAAAACAAAGATCAACTCCAATATCAACATTGATAAAATTTTAATAATTGATAATTGCCTCTGCGTTCTCCTCTCTTTTGCTGCAATATCTCTTCTAATCTCTTCATATCCTACCATTCCAGCCATTTCATTTACTTATGAATCAACACCATTAAAGTTTTTGAAAAAATCAGACTTTCCCTTGTCATTCTTTGTTGCAACTTTTGCTCCACCTGCTGGCAATGCAAGCCATTCTCTCTCAGCTGCTGCTTCGTGCATTAGTAAACCATCTTCTTCGTTAATCTTTGCTGCCTCTTCACTTCTCATTAGTTATCCTCTGTAGGTGCCCCAAACTTTTTAATATTTCCATGTCCTCCACAGGTCCAAGCCTTGCTGCAGCTTCACCATTCTTCACCTTTGCAACTTCACTGTTATCTTCAACAACGATTCTATCCTTTTTATCTTTATCCACATCCATAAGTGTATTTGTATCATTTTCAAATAACTTAACATCATTCAATTACGCAAAACTCAGACAAATGATCTATTACCTGTGTAATCTCTTGTTTTTTAGCTGCTGTCCCAACTTTTCCTTCTTGATTGTCTGCTGCAATCTTGTTCTTTTCTTTTTATACCTTATCCCTTGCACTCAATTTTGCCATTTTCCTTAAAACTTTGTGTTCTTCCAAGGGCTAATCACTGCACCAACTTCACAATCACTTAAACATTTTTCTTTATCTTTCCTACATGCAAATTAATATTATGCTCATTTTTGCAAAATTAATAAAAAATGAAATAATACCTTTCTTATCTTATTTTCTTCTCTTCTTTCTATTGTTCTATTGCCATCCTTGTTCTCCTTACATCCCCAACATACCCTTCAGTTCAATTTTCATAGCCATGAACATTCTTGCTATTGTTGCAAGAACTGAAATTCCAAAGGCTTTGTTGGAGCTCTAAATTTCTGGCAAAATTTGGAGTTCCATATAGTGATAAAACCCTAAAAATGGCCTCCTAAACTCCATGCCAAATAATTTATGAGATGATAGATCACATGACATTATATTATTTTCAATTCAAATCTAAAGGATTAAGGAAAGAAGCTTTGTGATAGGAACAATCAAAATTTTGTGAGTGAAGGTTTTAGAGATGTTGGAATTTCAAGCTACTACAAAAATGGTATCGACAAAGGATGATAACAATCGAAATTGAAAATCTAAAAACAACCCAATTCAGAAAATCAAATTTCCAAACTCCAGTTAAAATCTTAGCTTTTCATCAAGTGTTTTGGGTTGCCGACCAAATCCAAATTCGAAAGATAGGTAGTTATTATTTAATTAGTTGATTAGTTTTTTCTAAAAAAAAGTTTTTAATAGGGTAGTGTCTTCTCACCCTAAAAGGATGTGAAAACTGTTCAACCACATATATGTGTGGTGTAAAATGTAAAGAGAGAAGCATTTAGATTTAATTATATAATATCATATCACAATGTAATGTGTTTTCAAGTGGAGTTAATAAAAGTTCCAGTTTTCTTCTTTTCAATCCAGTTTTCTTCTTTTCAATTGAGCAGTGAATTATCTCATTTTTGAATCAGTTCTCTATTATAATTATCTATGGTTGATAATTGCTACTCTAAGTCATCGTGTGAAGAAATTGTGTGTTGTTACATAGTTGGAACACCAAGATACATCTGAGATTCATTTAGCTTGTTGTGTCTTGTCTAATTTGTCTTTCATAGGGAAAGTTAAATTCAATTAGACTAATTGTGAAGATATCATACGATTATATAGCATTAGAGGTTGGGTAGTTGACACATCCATCCAAGGGAGGATTTAAAATGGTCTTTTAGAGTTATACGTAGGGTTTGAAAGTGGATGACTCTATTGCCCAAGTGAAGAGAAGGCATTGGTCTATCAGATAAAACTTATTCAAAGAATAAATCAAAGTTTAGTAGGAGAATTACAGAAGAAAGTGTAGAAGCAGAAGTAGAAGATAGATAGAGAACACAATCTGTTATAAAAAGCTTCAATTGAAGAATAGGTGTACCTGCCTAGGTCCTACAGAGCCTGAAGTGTAGGGGAAGTCAACCATAATTTGGTTGTTCCTGTTTGTTGGCCAGATCAAGTGGAAAGTTTGAACATAGAATCTAGTGTAATCTTAGAACTTTCCAATCTATTGATTTGGGAACCAACATGCTCTTCCCACGACAAACCTCATACTCTTTCTTTTTGCCATCTTCAAACATATTCAACTCACACAATCTACAACTATCCTCTACTCAACAAAAATATAGAAGCTGCACCTCTCAAAACCCTCTCCATCCTTCTACCTAGGTCTTATCTCTGTTGGAGGATAGCCAGCATTATCACACATCTATTTTTCAAATTCTCACAACTTTAATCAAAACTGAAAGCAAACATACCTTTTCTAGCCTTTGATACCTTCTTTACTCTCTCCGGTTATAGGCATCTCTTCTTACTTTCAAGAAATCCTCCTAGGGCCTTTTGAGACACCATCTAGCTTCCAAAGCTGCAATTTATTCTCTCTTCAATTTCCTTTCAACATTCTTCATACATTACAGCAAACAACTTCATCTCATATAAGTCAACAAAATCTACACATACATTCCATTTCAACACAACTTAAAAAACCTCCAGCTTCGATACCAATTGATGTAGATCAAGGATGGGGAGTCTTTTTAGACAACCCATCCAAGCTGCCCATACCACACACAAACCATCTTTTAAGATTCAATTCAAATTACTTAGATTGTTAAGAACATAGACTAAAACAACACTTGTGTAGGCAACATTCTTCTTATTCAAATCAAATTTTTTATACAATAAATTTTACATCAAAATGAATTAAATCTAAAACAAATCAGCAAAGTGCACCAAAGAGTACATCTCCCAATTCCCTGTGATCTCCAACATGGATATTGGATTCTTTGCTTATAAATGGTCTTTTCAAACTTCAATCTTGGAATCCCATAATCAGGTTTTCTTCATTGCAGCGCTTGTGCATTTTATTTCTTGCATGGGTTGCAAATTAATATCAAGCAATCCCAACATAGGCGTCAAAAACCTCCCAAGACCCACCACTTGTTCTCTAACAAATTGCATCAATTTTTTTAACCTTCTGACTTTTTAATTGCTCTTGCAAGCTGGGCGCCAAAATGATAGTGTCCGATTGTAGATGGGCGTTGGATTCTGTGTCAAGACAAATATTTTCAAAACCACCAAGTACTAACCTTGGTTTTCAAAGTTTACAAGTTCATCTTTTTGGGCAAATTTAAAATATACATTTTTTTAATTTGCCAATTTTTTATATGCTTGGACCCAAAATAAAAAATTCTATTTGCATAAATTTAACCCCTTATGTACCCCATGGATTGATATTTTAAACATATTGCCCAACCGAATTAAATATTAAAAGGAAAATTGCCTTGGGTGTATTGAAATCGGAGGCGAAGACTTTACTTGCAACTAGAAATCATGCAAAAATGTTTTTGGTTGATGTAGGATTGCCTAACTTTCTTGGATGCTCTTGCATCACAAAGATAGTTTGGGTGAAAAAAATACATGTTGAGGGTGAGGAAATTTAGATGTTCATGACAAACCATCATATGTTACAAAGAATCTTTAGGAGCTTCTCCAATTTGAGTTTGTTGAAGGCAAGTTTATAAAATTTGAATACTGATTTTATATTACTTTACTTTTGGAATATAATTTTATTATAAATTTATATGATCTTTTTAAATTTAAATTTATTATTTTTAATGCTATGTTAGGTTCTTGATGTTTGATTCAATTTGCACATAATTGTTTTGAAACAATTTGTGAATGCATGAGAGATGTTGAGTGCCATGGTCATTAGCCACCATTTAAGTGTTTGGAGGTAGATGAGTTTATAGAGGGCCTAAAAGGTTAAATTGTTGATCTTTGATGATGATTAGTGGGTTTGTATAGATTACCTCTTGAGTTTCATTGAGTCCATTATGAGTATGATTAAGATGCTTATATTGATTGACTATATTTGCTAGAAATGTTTGATGACATGAACTCCATGATAAAAAATATAAATGTCTTAATTACAGAGAAGGAGAATGATCCTACAAAAGCATTTTTCAAAAAGGGGAAAAGAATCATTGTTGAGCATTCAAACAAGATGACCACACCTTTGCATCTCCTTGTGTTTGCTTCAAACCCCAAATATTACAACACAACGATACTCTCTTTGCTTAAAGAGTGGCACCATATCAAGACACAAGTTTTTGAAGTGTACAAGGTTACATTTTGAAGAATCTTCGTAGATTTAAGGTGTGGAGGATATTCTTCTGAAATAGTTTGACAACTTTATCTTGTTGAAGAATCATAGTCTTAGCGCTCTAGCGCTCTTCAGGAAAAGTGCAAGAAGGATGCTCTACATGGTTGCTTCATGGGCAAGGCTCTATTTTCATCCAATGCTTTGCAATCAAAACTGTACAATAAATAATCATTTCAAAAGTTTTTTCAACATTTTTACTATTCTTTCACATCACTCATTACGTATTATAATTACAAAAGTTGTATTGCTTTTGTCTTCAATTTTAATAGCTCACAATTTCAATTTCTTTGGTTCATAGAATTGGAGTGTATACTCCTCCTTTATCCACCTAGTTAAGTGTAATGGATTGGTTGTTAAACAAATAGAAGATTTGTTCTACGTGCATTCCAAGTTGTGCCTCATGTCATATAAGGAAGTTGACTACAAGTAAAGTGTAATAAAGAATTGGCATGTTATCTCAATGTGTGTTTATTTGGATGCATTTGTTGCATGGCTTGCCATTGTTGGCTTAGAGGATGAGGAGGGCTTCTACAAAAGATATAGTTAGTAGGAATGGCATTGTAGTTGCTTGTGGTTTAAATGAACCAAGAAATGACTTTGATGCTCTTGATGAAGAGCAAGATGTAGGTAATTGATTGTATAATTGTATTCACCATTGATGGAAAACTCGACAAGCTCTTGGAGGGCTTGTTGCGGCTCATGAGCCTTTTAGCTTGTTATGTTGAGGCAACATGATTCATGAACCAAGTTAGGGGGAGTCAAGCCTAGTCCTTCACGGGTTTTTCTTGTGACTTGATTGAGTTTTCAAGTAAGACTTCTGAGTTATTGGTGCAAATTTTCTTGATGATGTATTAAAACAAAGCCCATGCAAATTGTTTTTCAATTCATTTTTTGACATTTTGTGGTCTTATGCCTAGCAGAACACGTCTTCAACATCCATGTGACAAACATTGTGAGGGAAGGGATTGTAAGAGTGAAGATTTTTATCAAAACTTGTGAGGACTTGGGGTTGGAGAAATGTTAGAAATGTAGTGATAAAATTATAAAAGGTGATGTTGCCCCTCATAACCCATTGGGGGTGCAATCTCCAGATACCTACCCATCACTGCCCCCTTGTCCCCAAATCAAAGCCGTTGGTCCCCTAGTTCTAAGACTGAATGAAATTATGCCATTTATTGATTTTAGGGTCACATGACATAAATATTTGAATTATTGCAAATTGACGACTAGAAAGACTTGTGTTCTCTAAATGCATTTTTTTTCTATTTTTGTGTATAGATGTGTGGTCGAGTCTTTTTAAGCCTCAAGTTTGAGTCAATATTTTGGGTTGGAGGAATTAGATTATCCACCCCTAAGGACAACTTCCTCCACCGTTAACACTGCTTGAAGATGTACATATGAAGGGTTAGTAAAGAGGTTTCAAGCAAGTGTTGTTTTTGCTTTGAAAGTTTGAAAAGGTGGAGTGATGCACCAAACCGTTGGAAGTTGATGAAGATAGACAAGAACTGCATGCTAAAGTGTAGTTCTATTTTCTATAAATAATGTTTTTTTGACTTAGGAAGAGATATTGATGAAGGTGTATTGTATTCCAAAATGCAATATGATAAGGCAACAAAAAAGTATTTGAAATTGGTCCAATTTTTTTTGCGTGTAGTGGTGAAGACTTTGGAAATATTGCCATCAAAGGGGAAGCAAAAAGTGAAGATGGCTTATCCAAGAGAGGAATATTTGTTACAATGGGAGGATTTGTAGCATTTACTTGAGCTACATCTGTAGATGGAGGATCCACAAGACAAAACGAACAACTAAATGGAAGAGTTGATGGAGTTCCATGAACATCCATATGAGAATTGTCATTAATTCGGATAACAATATCTACCAAGAAATGAAGACAATCAAGTTGAAATTCTACTAAAAAGAAGACCATCATGACATAAGTAGTATTCCAAAATAGATGGCTTGTTAATGTGTGGATCAATAAGTCAGAGTTAAAACAATATCTATATGTGAACTCTTATCCCAACAAAATAAATATCTTCTAATGAAATGAGGACCAAGATGGGATTCTAGAAAATAGATGACTTGAGTTGCATAAACATGAATCTCAAAGAGTTGTCTCTTTGATGAGTGGAAGATTCTATAAATAAGTATAAAAAATTGCATCACAAACTAGCAAATTTGATGGAGTTGCATGTAGGTCCTCATGATTTGCATCACTATCATCAAAATCATTGGAATTCTCAGATTTGAAAGGCACGTTGAATAGGCCAAATAATTGAGGGGGGGGGGGGGGGGAATCAATTATTCACAAACACTTTCTTAAAGTTTTATTGATCCGGTAATTATTGAAAGCAATCAAAAACTTATAACAGATATAAACATGAAAGCACAAAACCATCAACACAATGAACACTAGAATTTAGGTGGAAACCCAAATTGGGAAAAATCACAAAGAAGTTAATTCTCATGAAATGAACACCAATTAAGGTGATTTTTACAAGGGCTCATTGCCGGTTTGCTTACTGCTGTTTGACTCACAGCTGGTCGGGCTAACTACCTTGAAATATGAATAAGGTTAACTGCCAATACAAATAGGCTCTCTGCTAGTACATATAGGCTCATTGCCAGAATATAGGAAATGAGATTGAATCCACCACTGAAACTACTGCCATTGACACTTTGCAATACCGATTGCATCAATGTTGATCTTCCCTTGTCGGATTCACATTCACTTCGCATATACTCACACGCAAGCATCGCACCACCAACAAAGATTATTGCTTGTCTTATACTGCTTGATGCCATCAACCAAGTCAGCCTAAACCAATTTGAATTAGGTCACACCAAAGCTTCTGCGGTGGTAAGGAATGAAACATGGACCACCTTGCTAAATACAACATGCCTCATGCAAATCAACACGCTATACCATCTTTGAGACTTTTAGTACCAATGGATATGAATAGTGCATCACACGGTAATTGCTAGGACCGAAACACATCGAACACGCTCCAAATACAAGCGAACCCAAATAAACATTCCACCATATGTTGCACACATAATAGAATCATCACTAATACGGATAAGGAAAAATATTAAAACACATCCTTTAGTGAACACTTCTACCGATACACTTGAGGTATTGGTACATACATCAACCGATACAACAAAACAACCAAATCATAAATGAACCATATCTATATATCGGATATGTTGACATCAATGACAACCATTAATGACAACATGAATAGCATCAACCTCATATTCTAACAAGGTGTCATCCATCAAAACATTAGGCAATGATAAGTTGCCACCAAATGACTATGGAAAGTGACATATGTGACCATAGACAATGTTACAGTCATTGAGCCACTCATTGTGCTTTCCCGATCTTATTGGTTTAGAGAGTTGTCCCAAAATATAAGGATATAGAGATTTTCTTGAGTGGAAAGAATTCTCCATATACATTCTCCATTAGAGGTAATTTCTTCCATCTAGGGTGATAATAAGAAAGGATTGTGCCAGTATACTGAAAAATTAAAATAAATGTTCCTCATGTTGTGTATGCAAAGATAAAAGATTCTCCAGAATGGTCTCATAAAGATGCACATGCCAAAATATTTGACACTTCATGAAATGACACATGCACACCAGATTTGCCCTCTAAATTACTTATGTGGTTTAACAACAAACTTTGCCTTTTTATCCTTTTTAATAAGATCTTTGTTTAGTTTCTATTATAGTAAAAGCGAACGCTAATAGAAGATATGGAATCTTTATATAAGACACATTTAAAAAGTGGCACCAACAACTATGTCCCGGGTAGGAAGATATTATTGTTTAAAGTCATCATTGTGAAACTACAAAATGATTGGAGGAAATAATTTCTCTATAGCTTATTACATCAAATTGCTGATTTATCTTGTACAATGTTTCCAAGAAGGCCAAAAATTATGTTATGAGAAATATTGCTTGTTGGTTTGAAAGACAGGAGCAACAAGGATAAGTTGGTTGGTGTTTGGGTGGGCATTGGAGGTCAGTTCCATAGAATGGGCATCTGACTGAGGTTGGCTCTAGCTAGTGCCAATGCATCTTAAAAGTGCTGTTATGGTCAGTCCAACAGCCATTGTGCCCTTAAAGGGCCAAGTGAGGTTGAGGCCCAGACAATCTAGGCTGGCCTAATTGAAACTAGGGTGGTTGACCTTGAAGGATTTTTCTTTTTTTCTTTTCTCCAGTAAGTTCTTAATTCAGAAATTGGGGGGAGGCTTCTTTATCACTTTAAGGATTAAAAATGACCCATTTTTTGAACAATATAATTCTCCATAATTTGAGTTATTTGAAAAGAAAATAGATTCTTGAATGCTTTTGGAAATCCCCTACAAAAGAGATGCCCTTAATATTTTTCGTAACCCGATAACCATTATTTTGTGTGAATGAGAAGATCTTTATAAAATTGAAAAATAGGAAGGGGAGATGGGGAGATCAATTGGGTGCCCCAAGTACTCATTTCCTCAACTCTTTAAAATTCGATTTTGACAACATGGTTTTTGCAATAGTTTGACTCTGATAGCATGTGCGAAGAGGTGGGAATTCATAATGTCAACAACCTGCTTATAAAACAGCCATGATTATAACTTCTGCAAAGAGTAACCAAAAATTTGTATTCAAAAGCTATAAATTAGCACAAAGAGAATTATAGACACAATTTCGTCATAATACTACTTTCTATTCATTCTCCTCTCAGAAGCTCCTCTCATGGAAGTTCATCACATCACTGTCTTCTCATTATTTCTCTTTCCTTTCTGTTTTCACTTCCTATGAGAGAGAGAGCTCAAATTTCTAGGATATCTGAAGCCAACCCCAAAATGATCATATTGGCCAATTATATTGCATTTGATTCTGATTGGCCCGTTTGGGTGCTGGAATACCAAATGCCAATTCCAGTCAATTCTGGAAGATGCTGCAATTCTGGAAGATACAAATCCTGAAAATGATTTCCAGAATATGGGCTAACCTGTTTGGTTCACCTGGAAGATGACTAGGAAGATGCATAAGGAATTTTAATTCTTTATTTTAATTTCTTTAAATTCGGTGTGTATATACACACATACACGTGTGTATATGTGTATACATGTGTGTATATACACATATATACACATGCACAGTGTATATACACACACGTGTGTATGTCTATACATGTGTGTATATACACACATGTATACACATGCACACGTGTATATATACACATACACACGTGTGTACATGTGTGTATACACACACACACATATACACGCGTGTTTAGATATACACACATGTATATATACACTCGTGTATATACACACACGTGTGTGTATATATACATGTATACACATATACACACGTGTATATATACACACATACATGTGTGTATATACACACATGTATACACATACACGTATATATATATACACATACACATGTGTGTGTATATACATATACACATTTGTGTATATATATACACATACACGTGTATATATATACACACATGTATGTATATACACATGTATATATGCACACATGTATATATATACATCCTTACAGCAATATAATATACATCCTTATAGTCACGGATCCCACAAAATATTAAATTTGGTTTTATAAAAATTGGAATTGGAATTCGAAATTCCAATTCCACCTATTTGAGTGGACGATGAAATGTCCATTTTGGGGGCAAAATTGGAATTTCGAAATTCCAATTCCAATTTTTTGGATGGACACAAACATGGAATTGACATTATCCGGAAATCTAATTCCGGAATATCTAGTCTAATTCCAGCACCCAAACGGGCCTTAAATTAGCCTGGAATTGGCATTTGTTATTTCTCATTTCGTCGAATCCTTAGTTTGGGAGTGCAATATGAAAATAGAATAGGAATATGAAAATGCAAAAATGAGCATTTACATCTTCCATCTGAAAAGGTGGAATTGGAATTTGAATGGGGAAAACAAATTTTTAAATTTTTCATATCTACACTTAATTTTTTAATTTTTTATTCGTGTGGGGAGGGATTTAAGTTATTTTTTATTTGTCTGGGTGGTTTGTAACTTTGTTATTTATTCAAATTTTTTCGAAAAAAATTCAATTTTTTTGCCGATTTTTTTTTTCAAATCTTTTGACGAATTTTTTTCAATTTTTTTTTAAAAAATAAATTGATTTTTTATTTTTTTGAATTTTTTCTCGACTTTATTTTCCAAATTTTTTGTCGAATTTTGGTTGCAGTGATTGTAACTTGGTTGCCTATCACCAACTTTGGCTGCCTAAAACGGTCTGTGATTCCATTTTAAATTCAATTCCATTAATAAAAATGAATTATTAAATTCAAAAACATTAAAACAATTCAAATTTAAAAAAAAAAAAAATTATACTCAAATTCCAATTCCAGTTTCAAAAAGTGGAACCAAACGGTCCAAAAATAATCCAGAAATGAAAAACCGGATTATCAAATCCACGATTTGACCATTTCCAGCATTTGATCAAATCCATCATTTCCTAATTCCCGCTACCAAACAGGCCAACGAATTGCTTGTACATCGGACTTTTTTATTAATTACTTAAAATAAGAAATTAGTTGCAGTTTCTAACATAGGATAAACTAACTACCTAAGTATGCTTTAGTAACATGATGTGTCCATAACTACAGCACTCAAGATATTTTGCTAACATGCTTTGAAAATTCTCTCCGAAAACTCAAAAACCAAGACATATGCAACTATTCGCAAAAGCTAAATTGAGAAAATGCATTATAGTTCAAACTTCGTCACAAAATCACAATTGGTTTGCCCTGCTGACTTGTTTACCTTGTGAATTTTTCAAAATCTCATGCTCTCCTGCAAACTATTTTTTTCTTGTATTATCTTTTATTTACCATGGTCATTTTTGTCCATTGATGATATATGTGGGTCCCTTTTCTGTTATTTGCGTCTTTTAGTTTTTTTTGTTTTTTCAAAATTTCATTTTTCTGTAATTTGTCGTATAGATTTTGTAGTTCTCAGTCAGTTTGCCTGAGACTAAGTTTGCATTTCCAAAATATCCATGCTCTGGAATAAACTGACAAGCAACTCTGAGCATTCCGGTGCTAAATATCATATTATTAGATATGACATATAATGAATCTAATAAAGCATTGATATCACCAGATTGAGAAACACCAGATAGATCATTCACCCCTCAGAGGAATTGATCGTCACACCACGTCCCTTCTGTTCTATTCTATCATCAAACAGAAACATCAACACCTCATTGTCAAACTTGGTCCCACAAAACTGTTAAATTATCATGATAACAATTCTATGATGAAATAGGATGCTCGTTAATCTTGTCATAACATGGCCCAAATAAACTGTCACCATGGAATAAGTACAGTATGTGAAGTCTAAACAACTCATAATCCAATAGAATAATATCTGAAGGTGCAGCTTTGTGGGGTACTACGTATAAGGTTTAAATTTAAAACATGGTAGAGATTTTGTATCTATTTGTTTGAAAGAATGAGGAACAATCAATATCACAATATAAAGTTTCAATGGAATTGAGGACGCAAGCAATCTGTTTTTCTGTGCATTACATCTTAATGATTTTGATTAATGCTTTGTTTAGGATTAAATTTTGTATGTGACTGTTGAGACTGAATTGAGGACTCAAGCAATCTGTTTTACTGTGCCTTACATCTTTGTGATTTTTGAGTAATGTTCTGTTGAAAATTTAATTCTTTCTACTAAATGTATTCACATAATAGTTCTTGGAAGACTCTTCAACATGTAAAATTCATAATCTAAAGGTGTTGATAAATGCCATAAGAAAGAATGGATGTGTGAAGAATTTTTTTCAACTGGTTTTGCTTGACATCAATTTCTCTGGTTTATTTACAGCTCCAAGAACTCGGAACTTCACTAACAGAATTATGGAATCTAATGGATACACCTATGGATGAACGAAGATTATTTGATCACGTGACTTGCAATATTGCAGCTTCTGTTGATGAGGTCACAGTCCCTGGCGCACTTGCCATTGATATTATTGAACAGGTGAACATTTTTGTTTACTTCCATTTGGAAAGTTGCTATTTTCACAACACTATTGTACGTGTACATACCTTGCATTTTAAAATGTTTAATGTCATATGTCTTCTTGTTTATATAGGCTGAAGTTGAAGTAGAGAGATTGGATCAGTTGAAATCTAGCAAAATGAAAGAGCTTGCGCTTAAGAAGCAAGTAGAGCTTGAAGAGATATATAGACGGGCTCACATGGAAGTAGATTCTGAGTCTGCACAAGAGAAGCTAATGGTTTTGGTTGATTCTGGTTTGTTTGCCTTGGTCTGTTTGGATCTTCATTTCTTTTATTTGTTTTTAACATCTACTGATTCACTTGGGTCTTCTATAAAGGCAATATCGATCCTTCAGAGTTGCTTGCTAGCATGGAAGAGCAGATCTCCAAGGCAAAAGAAGAGGCATTTAGTAGAAAGGAAATAATGGAAAAGGTAGAGAAGTGGATGTCAGCTTGCGAAGAGGAAAGTTGGCTTGAAGACTATAACAAAGTAATTTTGACATCCTTTGAGTTTTTCTTTTTAGTTTTCACCTGTTTCTGTTATAAGTTAGCTTGTTCATTCTGTCTACATTTATAAATAAGGACTTCACAGAGTTAATTGCCGTGCTTCCATTTTTGTTTTGGAATTTTGGAGTCTTGTGTATGTCTTTGATCGTTTTCCTGTTTCTGTCAGACTATTTACTTCTCAATGTGGCCACAATTATGAATATTACAGTTAAAAATAGGCCATGAGGTGTTAACTTTGTACTACTTGCTCTACAGGACGATAATCGCTACAATTCCAGTAGAGGTGCCCATTTAAATCTAAAACGTGCAGAGCGAGCTCGAGTGTTGGTTAACAAAATACCCGGTATGTGCTAGTGCAAGATGTATGTGCAATTTCTTTGTCAGAATAATAACTCCTTGCAAGTGCCAAGAATAATAACTATGACAACCATGGTGCTGTTTTGTATGTAGCTCTTGTGGATACACTGATTGCAAAAACAAGGTCTTGGGAAGATGAAAGGAAGACTACATTTTTATACGATGGAGTAAGAAACTATTGTTTTGCCCCTATATGATATGGCTGTAGTATATTCATAAGTTAATAATTTGTGAAGAATTTTTGCTACTAATCAGTAGATGCCATCACTAATCAGTTAGGTTTCATTTTTCTTGTTGGAAAAATTGCACAGGTACCCCTTTTGGCAATGTTGGATGAATACACTGTGTTAAGGCAAGAGAGAGAAGAGGAGAAACGAAGATTCAGGGTATGCAAATTTGTAGTTGTCACCCCCTTATAGTGCTTTTGAATCTTGATTAACCATTGATCTATTGAATGCTAAGACAAACCCCTGTTCTGTTCAGGATCAAAAACGTTTTCATGAGCAATTGACGACTGAACAAGAAAGCATGTTTGGTTCAAGGCCAAGTCCAAGCAGGCAACTTTCTTCAAAGAAGGGTGCTGCCCCACGAACCAATGGGAGCAGTGCAAATGGAACTCCTTTGAATCGACGTCTCTCACTTGGTGTGCAGCAAGTTGGAACAAATGGAGTTACTCCTGTTCGACAGGGCATGTCTGCAAGCAAGGAGGGCAAAAGGGAGCATTCTAGGCCAGGAGGTCTCGTCAATTATGTAGCTCTTGCAAAAGAAGACTCAATTTCACAAGTTTCTGAGAGTGAATCAGCTTTTTCCTCCCCATAATAGAAGAGTCTCATTTGTTCTGGCCTACACATTGAAAGGAAAGGAACTGTTGGGAAAGAGGTGGTTGCTTTTGCTGAATTCAAGAGTGTTAGAGTTTCGTCAGTCAATAGTTGAGGATGCTTGATAGACAATCCATTCCGTTGAACAGGGCTGATATGAACTGCAATTGTATGCACCAGACCTTACAAACATTCAAGTTGAATCCAGACATTTTCTGCAATTATTGCAACTATTTGTAAACCATATTTTGTTAGTATCTATTTCAATAATGGTGCATGTCACCGGGTTAATTTTATTCCTTTAATTCAAAAGACTACAGGAAGTCTATTTTAACTCAGGGAACACTAACTCAAAATTAACATCACTTGTAAGTACAAACTGTCTTTTGTTTCGTGAAATGGAATATTGTCCTTCAATTGAGTACTTTTCTCTTCATGCGGTACTTCGATTGAGAGGTTCCATGTTTCATATCATTGTTTAATTCATAATGGAGAAATTCTAAGTAATCAAGCATTTGAGCAAACTTGATGATTGCCCATATTATAAGGTGAACTTTTTTCTACCTATATCTTTACTGGATTCATAAGGAATAGGGAAAGGGTGTACATAAAATTACAGACTGCCTCAATTTGGTGACAAATGCTACAAATACAACTGTTCCTTCCCTGCAACACATTTGGAATTTTTCTGATGATTATTTACTAAGCTTTGTTTTCATTTTAATAAATCATTGTATTTTAACACACTTGTTTCATCTTCGATTTCAAGTATATTCATGTATATTTCTTTGTTAATGGTTTGTGCCATTTGTACATGATTGTTGCATCACAGGCACGCTTTCTTCTCTATACTTACTTCGACCACTGTACCTTAATTTCTGCTTCTTCCTTTGACATGAAGGGTATGCGTTTGCTTCAGAAGACCCAATTCCCTAGCTTTTTCTTTTTAGTTCACATACATCTCTTCCCTTAATCTTGGTTTCTCATGCCTTGAATTAGGATTTACAATTCTACTTATGTAAGTTGTAATCAAATTTCTCGTGCATCAAAACTCAACAGTTCTACTTATACAAGGTAAGTTGTAATCTTATTTCTCATGCACTAAAACCTTATCTTTTGCATGGTTCTCATTGTTTCCAACTATGTATATTCAAGAACAGCCAATCCATCTTTAGGCATGGTACTTAGATTTTTGAACCGTATTTCCCACGTACCTAAACTTATCGTATATGGCTCCTATGGTTTCTGACTATGGGTATTCAAGAACTCCAAGCCACCTGTAGGCATGGTATAGATTTTATGAACTTAAAACACTAGCCATTTTGACTTTAAATCTTTAAATGTTTTGTAGTATGTATCATAATGCTAGTTTATTGATATCCTTGACATTCATTTACTCATAGGAGCCAATGATGAAGTAGTTATATTTGTTGCTAAGATAAAGGAGATCAAACATTCTTCATTCTGAATACATCTTTGGACCTGGAGTCTTCTTGCTTGGAGAAACATCCTTGTACTTTGTTCTTGCCTTTCTTATTCAAGGACATAGTTTCCTCTTATTTTTCATTGTTTTGTTCTTTCAGTTCAACGGGCCCAGGAGAAGCAACATTTTGTGTACCATATTTTCACTGTGCTTTAAAACATATTTTATTTTAGCTGAAGAACGCAACAACTTGCTGGTTCTCGGCAATTGATACCTCGAATATTTTGAACCGAAGCCTCTTCCTCTAGCCTAGTTAGTGATTGTGTAAAAGATAATGAAGGGCATTCAACTTGAATTTTTTTGTATTAACGAGAAAAGACGTTTGATTTTTTCACCTGGATTAAAATATGCAAAGATTTTCGTCTCTTGCTAGAGCTTCAATTGACAAGTTGTACGTAACTTACAATCATTAATTTGCGATATTCCTGATAACTCTATTTCCTATTTAGTTGAGTCTATTTTAAGAAAATGGATAGGTACATTTATATATTGACAACTAATTTAATTTTATGCAGCTGAGTTCTTTTTTCATATCGTTATTCATATATTTTTACATTCTTATATATTTAGTCTTCACTTTATTCATATACACACATTTTAATATGGTTATTGAGATTATTCATTTATTATGTCTATCCATGTACCAATCCTTATATGTATTTATTAACCATTTTGATTCCCATTTTTGTGTTGTCAGCTGATATTGCAAGGGTGAAGTTAATCTTGCGCTTAAACATTTAAATTCAAGTTTTGGTAAACATGTATCCACTCATTTTTTTTGTTTAGAGCTAACTAAACACATAAATTCCATGTTTGTAGGATTAAATTTCAATTTATAATTTGGTTGACTTTTGTCCATTTGAATTTTCCCTCAAATGCCACGTTCTTTTATTTCAAGGCATTCAATTGCATTCATTTCATCATCTTATCTCATTCAAACAGCCAATCAATACTCTTAGATCAACGTTCCTAGCCAATCAATCCTCCACACAAGCATGCTAAGAACACTTTCAGCGGAGTAATAAAAGTAATTTACTATTCATTGTTTAACCATTTGCATGGTCATATAGTCGATTTCTTCCTAGGTTGACAAAGAAGAACAAGTCCCCTAGTAGTCGAGCATCCATTCGATCTCTTCCTAGGTTGACAAAGAAGGACAAGTCCCCTAGTAGTCGAGCATCCATTTAAAAGTATTTTTATATATTGCTAATGTTTAGAGTAGATCATACATCAATGAATTAAGTGAGACAAATAGAATTGCCTATTGTACTAGATCAAGTCGATGGCTAGAGATTAGATTTATCCCAATGGAAGTGAACTAAATTTGTGGAGTCAACCCCTTCATATAGTTGATTGATGATTGATTGCTCAAGTCTAGAGGCAATTTATGAATAATGATATTCAATTTCTAATATTAGACATCCATAATTCAGTGCATCAATAGACACATTTAACACATCTTTCCATTAACCTTCTTTATACCTATAACCTAAGTTAACATTTAATTTATTCAAATATCTAATGTTTATTAGATGTAGCCCTATCATTTAAATTAGTCAATCTATTTATTGCTCACATTAATTGATGAACCTATATAACACTTTTAGCTTAGGGATATGCTATTTTCCTTTACATTTTTGGTGAGCTCATCTACTCTTAACCTCATTTCCTTTTAGGGTCCTTGATCACTTTTAGAATTTTTGAATGTAATATTACTATTCTTTTTCTCTTTTTGGATTTCCTAGGTTTGACTTTTGTATGCAAATATTCTTTGCTTAGGATTTGGATGTACACAATGTTTTACCTCCCCCACCATCCTTCTATTCTAGGAAATCCTATTATTATGGCACATTTTAGGTTCTCCCCCATCATCCTTCCATAGGAAATCCTATTATTATGGCACATTTCAGATTCTATTCCTTAGTGGATTTATATTTACTTATTCTAGATTTTGACACATTTATCTTTCTATTAATCTATTTCTACCCTTCGACTTAAAAGTAGCCATTAAATAAGACATGCTTGTAGTTTTAAAGGGGATGCACACACACATCCAAGGAAACACATACACATGAATACAAGCATAAACACATACAAGTATACATATTATATACATACAAGAAAATATTCATACATGCATGCATGCATGCATACACATATTATATGTTAAGACTTGAAAATAAAGAGGCTAGAAACCACAAAAAACATGGCAAGATTAAAAAATACTTGTAATTAAAGAAAGAGAAGAGAAAAAATGTGTTATATAATAGTAAATGACTCAAGAGTTAAAAAATGAAATTTAAAATCAAAGTAGCAACAAAAAATCAAAAGAAAAAATCAATTAAATCTATGAACTACAATGAAGACAATTGAAATTGAAAGATTAAACTATAGAGGTAACAAACTAAACCAATAGAACTAGAAGACATGAAGAGAGAAAAACACCAAGAGAGGGAGGGAGGAAAGAGAACAAGCGAAGGAAGCTTGCTAAGGGAAAGGAGAAACATAGAGAATGGTCAAGTAGGGAATTGGCAATGTCTAAGGTTAGATAACAAAGGTTGTTAGGTAAGATTAAGACTCCACCCTTCATCGCGATTGAGGTTAGAGGGATGATTCTTGATAGCAATGACTTACTTGAGTTTTCTATTTAGAAATATGTTCCTAGGATCTTTTGCAAAGGGAAAATGACTCTCCAACATAGAAAGTGGCTTGAAAGCATGATGAAGACCTTTCTTAAGAAGGATCTTGTTGATTTTATTGGAAATGCCTTCAATACAGGGTAAAGATCCATTCAGTGGGATGGAATGTTGGACCAATTTTGAGTTGGATAAGGACTAAGGCTTGTCTTGGTGGAAAGCTCTAGATATTTTCTTACTTGAGTACCCATGTAATTTGAAGGTGTTACAAAGATGGTTCAACTCGGATTTTAAGTTATCTTAATCATAAATATGATAGTCTTAGATGGATAGGGTGTTAAGGACCCCCTATTTTTGACCAGTAAGGTGATGATAAAAGGAGTGCAAGTAGAGGTTTGTGTGGGTAGATTTGCAATACACATGATGACCTAGCGAGACATAAATTTTTGATGAAAAAAATGTCAAGAAAAGGAAGTTTCTTATTTGATTCAAGCTCCTTTATCAATGATATAGATTGAGAAATGCTATTGAGGTGTGTATGGAATTCCTCTAACTTTTCAAGGTTGTGAGGCCGAAAATCATTAGTATCATCCACACATCACTTCCACTACTTTGGTTTGAGAGGGAAAGAGTGCATAAATGTTTCCTCAAATTTTTCTATGTAGAGAATTGCTATGATTGGAGAAAATGGGGAGCCCACAGCTACACCATCTAGTTGAACATAAATGATGCCTTGAACAAGAGAAGTAAGTGGATCTAAGGCATAATTCTACCAAGTTGGAAACCTCAACACTAGATGTAAGAACCCTCTCCAGATCGATTCTTGTAAATACATATTTTTTGCCTTGTTTGTGTTTGTTTTGATGAATGAATGTGGTATATTCATAGTGTTTGATATGAAAATATAACACAAGTAAAAGATATAGCAATAACAATTTTTCCAACTCAAAACTTAAATTGCCTTGAAAATACACAGTTGAAAACTCTTGATTTTTATGCCAGCTTGAATACTTAGAATTTTCACAATATAATGACAACCCAATTCATTAAATAACCCCTATTATCTAAAACAACAATACCCAAAAAATCTAGGAGTTACAATCAATGAACTCACAGGTAATACATGCCTTGAAACCCTCTGAAAGGATGCATATCAACAATAGATGAATTCTTCAATAAGAAAATGCAACAATCTTATATCAAACCCTTAGACACCCAAAAAAGAGCAACTTTTAGCTCCAAACACAAGTCGATTCAACTTAGAGAGAAAATGCCTTGCATAGAAGATTGTATGACTTGCATAGTACTGGATTTCACAATCCAACAATGGCAGATTGTTCAATATTGACCATCAATAAGGGATCCACTGATTTCAACCAAAAATCTACTGAAAACCCTTTTTAAATTGTATTGACAATTTCTCCCATTATGAACATGCTGAAGAAGAATGACATACATCCAGCAACAAGTATTCTCCAAAAATTAATCCTCGAACTTCTGATCAACAATTAAATATTCTTCAAAACCCTTGATATAATCTCTAATGAAACACAATGTTGACTTTTGGATGAAGCCAGTCTCATAGGAAAACTTCAATTGGTATTTCACAACCTCGAAATACTAAATGATGAAGAATCTTCTTTCTCCAATGCCAATACTAGCAAACCCTAGTTTCTACTTCTCCATGAGAAGAGCATAAGCAAAAAATTCAAAGTTTTCAATTGTTAAAATGAGTGAATGCCTTCTCTTTTCTTTTCATAAGCCTTATATATTTTCCTCAAGAGGTCAATTTCCTTCATGTGCACTTTAGAATAATTTAAACTGATATAAATTCTTTTCATTTCAACTTCATCAAATGCTTTAATAAATGAACCCTAAAAAGTAATGTTTTAATAATAATTTTAAAAGATACTTTATATTTTCTTTTTGACTTTATAAAGTGCATCAATAAATAGGTCTGAAATATTAAAATCATTAATTGTACTTTAAGTCACTTAAATGAAGGTTCATGGCCCCATTGTATATAAAGTACACATAAAAGTTTATATTATGCCTTTTATGAATAATCATTATTAAAGTTACCTTTACCAATAATTAAATGATATAACTTGTACATTAAACCTTTTTTCTCCATGCCAACTAAAATCAGGGATTAACATTGAAATCAAAACATGTCCAGATGCCTTACTAAATATAGAAATACTGGACTCTACTAACAAGATGGCTTACTATAAATAGTCAGTCCTTGAATACCTGATCAACCCAAAGGTGCTAGGGATTGACACTCTAAGCATAGCTCGTTTAGGTGTCCTTCTATAATTAGTAATCCCAAATTTTCTTGAAATAGTCACTTATTATAAATAGTAAGTGTGCCAAACTGAACCAAATGAAGAGCAATCCTAAACACTTGTGCAATGTGAATAAACCTCTTGCACTACCAACTAGGACCCTCTAACCATTAGTCTTAGCCTATGAGGGCCAATAATAAGACAATCCAATCATAAACCATATCATCCCAAAAATGGGACATTATAGTTTGCCCTCCCTAAAATTGCTTGTCCCCGAGAAATCTTAGAAGCAAAATAACACACTAGTCCACCTAGATCCCAAAGACAAAACTGTGTAATTTCCCTACTGATACCAATTAGCTCTTGTAACACCAAAACTAGAATAAATGAAAATACCTACCGAACCAAACCAATACCAACAATAAGTGTCACAAGAGGAAATAAATCAAAAGGAAGTAGCTCAGAAGGTTGGCAATATTTACTTCCCAAAACTATGCAAGGTGAACTGTCATACATGTTACCGAACACATGTGCAACTAAGCTATGCATATAAAAGAGTTAGTGCAAATGAGGATCAAATGTAAAACTGTAGGCACTCCTCACTATACAAATACATGAAAACTCCCCAGTGAGCTATGTCTAAAATCCCAATGCATTGGAAGGATCCCAAACTTTGGATAGAAGCCTACTGAGAAGAACATCCTCAGACTTCAATTTATCAACTTTGAACTCAACTTCATCGTGCCAAAAGTGGTGAAGCCAATCAATAGGACCCACCCAAACTGCAATGCTAATCCTGTTATCACCTGGGTCCCAAAGAACACTGAACTTACATCCTTCTTCTATGCGGAGATACAAATCATAAAAAGTGTTAGCAACACCACAACTATCTCCCACCCTTTCTAGACTCCCATGAATGTGATGACTTTGCAAGTAATTCCCCACCAAAAATGGAGTCAAATACTCATAACTACTACTTCCATCTACTAAAGATGGTGAGTACCCATCCTACAAAGGATCAAAGCCAATTTACACTGATGCACAATCAAATCCTTTATGTGTGGATTAGAAAAGAAGTGATGAGTACTCCTCCTTATGCAGTCATAATAAAAATATCCGAACTTGCTCAATGGTTGATTTTCATAGTTCTGAATATAACCCCCGTCATCTGACTCATCACCAACAACACTTGCGATGAATGTAACCATAGGATAACCTGGTGCAACATGTGGTTCTCTTCTTCTCTAAACAAACACACTCATCCTATCTGTATCATCTGCACCTGTAATTGTGATAGGTGTAGCCACATCCTCAAATTTCTCACGACCTTAATCTGTGGATATAAGATCCCCACCAATTGATGCCATAGAAACCTGAACTATATCTAAAGATGGTGAAGATTGTACCTATAAGCTCAACTCCATAATAAGCTCATTAATCCGTAACTTAGATTCCTAAAGGGCCGATTGTGTGCTCTTCAATAAGTCCATGGTAACCTCAAGCTTAGAGGTGAGCTCATAAACCGCCTCCTCCTTTCCCTTTAGAGCATCATAATAGATTCTATCAAGCATGAGAACATGATCTCTATCTGATAAAAGTTGCAGGTAATGATTTTTCATTATCCCCAATGCATCTCTATGTGCCTAAAACTCTGCAATAAAAAAATTACTACCATGGTGCTCATCAGTTTCAAGAGTACTCCAACCATAAGTTGCCAACTATTAGGAACAATGCAACTCACACAATTGAGGGGTGGGAGAGGGGGGGGGGAATCAATTTTTTGTACAAACTTACCAACTTATAAACTTCAACACTTAGAACTGAAAGATAAGCAATAGAGCACAAGAGAAAATAACACCATAACACATAAAACCATATTTTTTTTCGTGGAAACCCTGTTAGAGGAAAAACCACGGTGGGGATCAAACCCACGAGATATTGTACTAGCACAAGAACATTGTTAAAGGTACAAAGGGAATGCACATGCATTCAGGCTCACTGCCTAGAGCTCACTTCTCAAAACAAAAAGGGCAACAAACCTGAGGTAAACAACCCTGATATTACAAGGGCAACAACCCAAGGTGGACTCAAATCCATTGAATTATGAACTGACTGGTAGCATCTGATATGCCAGAATAGTTCCAATGAAACACAAATGAATAATCAATAGATTCCACTCATACCTTTTCTCAACAACATTGATACACCATCTTCCCACCTCACACATGCATCAATCATACCATGTATCCTTCTTGCTCTCTTCACATTCAAAAATCATTATAACTTTATACTCATCTCATCAACTTATTCCACAAGGTAGGCCAATGCAACCTTCATTACAAATGTTAAATAAATATATAATACTTAACGAGATGATCCAAAATATGTCACTAGGGACATAGCTAGGACCCAAACAAACATCCTCAAACACACCGCGATCCATAGATTACGTCATAAATCTTCACAATATTCTATCTTACCAAGTCAAATAAGAACAATAGGAAACATCAACATGTTACACCAAATCACCAAATCTGATCAAATAACCCAGTACGATTCAACAACATGAATAAGAAATGATCTAGAAACATTAGAAAGCAACTTGAAATAGCATGCCAACACCAAAAACATCTTTGACTCAAAATATACAAACATCTCTGTACTATTCACCAGGAATACTAACGAACATCCTCTATCAACCAAGAAGAATAGGTTGCCAAAAACTAAATTACAAACCACTCGAGATGAGGACATACATCCATGTACTGGACACACCACTAGGTTAGCAACCAAAGATATTACATAACCTAGCCACACTGATCAAAAAATAGCAACACAATCTCAGCCAGAGCACTAGAAAACTATCTCTGATAAATCATTTGTAACTCACTCCAAACATACAATGATTCTTTGAAACTTAACCAAGATTAAGGACAAACACATCTCAACATATTTGAAATATCACATCTGAGACTCACCACAACTCTCTAACCAATCACAACACTTGAATATACAAACCAAGATCACTGTCCAAAATAATGTAATATGTTGACATCAATGACAAAACATCAATGTCAACACATATGCAATATATACCAATAATCTCCCCTTTTGGCATTGATGGAAACATATGTGAAAAACCCAATCAATGCACAAAAAAACAACATTACCAATTGTATCCTCAACTTCAACAATCTCCCCCTAAGTATGATGTCCAATCTTAAACACATCTATCACTGCAACATCTATTTTTCACATAGACATCTCCCCCCCTTTGACAAGAATGAAAAATGCACATATATGCACTAAGTCATAGAGGCCAAAATAACTAAATCATAAATTAAACTCCAAAACTCTTCAACACTAACTACTCCCCTTGAGTAGTAGCCACCAATACATCAATCTATAATATAATAGTTCTCTTAAATCACTAGAATGATTCCATGGATCTCTAGCTCTAATCAGGAGGGGGCATAACCACAATTTTATCATGAAGATACTCAAAAGTATCCTTCGACAAAGGCTTTGTACAAATATCTGCAATCTATTCTTTAGTAGCCACATATTCTAACTTCCCTTCCTTCTCACTCACCTTGTCTTTCAGAAAATGATATTTGATAGATATATGCTTTTTCTTTGAATGCAAAACATGATTTTTTCAAATATTGATAGTACTAGAGTTATCACAGTAAATGGTAATAGGCTCATCAATACTCACACTTATGTCTTTCAACATTTACTTCATACAAACAACTTGAGAACAATTAACAACACCATTAATATATTAAGCTTAAACAGTAAATTGAGATATACAATTTTGTTTCAAGATTTATTTCCCATGCAACTAACCTCTTACCCAAAAAGAATGCTCCACAACTGGCAATTTTTCTATCATCCACATTTACTACCTAATTAGCATCAGTGAAAGAACTGAGTGTAAAATTCTATCCTTTCCATACCATAAATCATAATCAACTATTCCCTTTAGGTATTTGAATATCCTTTTCACTACAACATGTGATTCCTCCAGTTCACTCTGAAATGTGGCAATTATACACACTACATTAATTATATCAGGTCTAGTCCGTGTCAAGTAAATCAATCTAATGATTATTGATTTGTATTTGGTCTGATTTGTATCAAGTGAATCATATTTCTTCATCATCTTACAACTAGTAACCATAAGGGTTCCAACCGATTTGGAATCCTCCATCCCAAATTTCTTCAATAGCTCCTTCACATATTTTGACTGTGATATGAAAACCTTGTATTTGATTGTGTAATTTGAATTCCAAGAATTTTTTTTTATCTCACCTATCATAAACATCTAAAACTCTTTCTGCATTTCATTTGTAAAATCTCTTCTCATCTTGTCATTTTCACCAAAAATGATATAATCCACAAATACTTCAACAATCAAAAGATTATCATTGTCAACTTTAAAATATAAGTTACTATCGGTAGTACCTTTTCCAAATCCAAGTGTCAACAAGTATTTATCCAACTTTTCATACTAGGCTCTTGGTGCTTTCTTGAATCTTCAATCGAAAAACCATATTGCTCTAAACTATCAAAGGAAAACCGTCAAGCTGCTCAACATAGTCTTCCTCTTCTAATTCTCCATTTAAGAATGCTAACTTGACATCCATTTGATATACCTTGAAGTTTTTGTAAGGAGCATAAGAAAGAAACATTCTGACTGCTTCAATTATAGAAATATGGACAAAGGTCTCCTCAAAATCAATACCTTCTACTTATGAGTATCCTTTGCAAACAAGTCTATCTTTGTTCCTTACCACAACACCATCTTCATTTAATTTTTTTTTCTGAATATTCATTTAGTTCAAATTACATTCTTATCCTTAGGTCTGGGAACTAAAATCCATGTCTTATTCTTCTCAATCTATTCCAGCTCTTCCTTCATAGTATTAACCCAACTTTCATCAAGTTACAGGCTTCAACAACATTTTTAGGCTCACTTGCAAGATTAAATAAACTTAATTCCTAGTAAGGCTTCCTCTAGTCATTATACCTGAATACTTATTACTAATAACTTGATTCTATGAATGATTAATCTTTATATACGTTAGAGTCTTTGGGACTTCTCTTGTAGTAGACTCTTGTGTTTCAATTTCAACATCAATTGCATCATCTTAAACCTATTCAACCAATCCATTATGATTCTGATTTTGGATCTATACAAACACAATAAGATTCTCTTCCTCATCATTTGATTCATAACTAGAAAATTTTTTCTATTTATGAAAAATTTCATTCACTTTGACATTTTCACTTTCAACAGTCTTCCTCAACCTATTATTATAACACTTATATGCCTTACTCTTCTTAGAATATTCAATAAAGATTCCTTCGTCACACCTAGGATCAAACTTCCCTAGGTTTTCATCCCTCTTAATGTAGCATTTACTTCCAAAAAATTTAAAATACATCACAGTAGGAGTATGACCATACCAAACTTTATAATGTGTCTTACTAGTTCCATGCTTAATATGAACTGGGTTCAAAGTATAGACTACCGTACTTACAACTTATCTCTAGTACATCTACAGAACTTTTCCTTCTATTATCATTGTCCTTTCTATGTCAATAATCATTTTTTTCCTTCACTTTGTAATCCCATTTCGTTGAGGGGTTCGTGGAGAAAACATCTTCCTCTTTATTCCATTCTCTTTGCAGTATGCATTGAAATCTCATGTTGTAAATTATCCTCCTTTGTCCAATCTCAGACACTTCATCTTCAATCTTGTCTTAGTCTCAACCATAGCTCTAAAGATCTTAAATTTGTCAAAAGCTTCAGATTTCTCCTAAAAAATTGTAACCCACATCATTCTAGAATAGTCATTAATGAAAAAAATGAAATACTTATCTCAAAGATCTCCTTGAGATGAACCAAAAAATTGTGAAAATGGAGCACATTTTATCAAAATATGAATGGTCAAAGTTTGGTCAAAGTAGGGAAGTCAGTTGAGTCTTCATAGCTAAAAATTTGACCATTTTAAAATTTGGTGAAAGTGGTCTCAAATTGAAGATCTCATTGAGACGAACCAAAAAATAACTTGAATCACAAAAAATGAAGCGCGTTTGTTGAAGATTCAAATGGTCAAAGTTTGGTCAAAATTGGGAAGTCAATCAAGTGTTCATATATGAAAATATGACCATTTCCAAATCTAGAGAAAGTGGTATCATATTGAAGATCTCATCGAGACCAACCAAAAACAACTTGAATCATGAAAAATGGAGCCTATTTGCTCAAGATACAGACGGTCAAAGTTTGGTCAAAGTAGGGAAGTCAAATGTGTGTTTGTAGCTAAAAATTTGACCACTTCAAAATCTTGTGAAAGTGGTATGAAAATGAAGATCTCGTTAAGAAAAACCAAAAAATAACTTGAATCATGAAAAACATAGCCTGTTTTCTCAAGATGGTCAAAATTTGGCCAATGCAGGGAAGTTAGTTGAGTGTTCGTGGCTTAAAATTTGACCATTTCTACATCTAGTGAAAGTGGTCTCAAATCAAATATCTCATCGAGATGAACCAAAAAATAACTTGAATTGCAAGAAACAAAGCCCATTTGCTCAAGATAGGGACGATCAAAGTTTGGTTAATGTAGGGAAGTCAGATGAGTGTTTGTAGCTAAAAATTTGACCATTTCCAAATCTAGAGAAACTAGTTTCAAAATGAAGATCTCATCGAGACCTTCCAAGAACCAACTTTAATCGTGAAAACCAGAGCCCATTTTCTCAAGATACAACTGATCGAAGTTTGGTCAAAGCAAGGAAATCAGTTGAGTGTTCCTAGCTGGAAATGTGACCGATTCCAAATTTGGTGAAAGTGGTTTCAAATTGAAGATCTCATCAAGAACCAAAAAACAACTTGAATTATGAAAAATGGAGCCTATTTGCTCAAGATACAGATGGTCAAAGTTTTGTCAAAGTAGGGCGGTTAGTTGAGTGTTCGTCGCTGAAAATTTGGCCACTTCTAAATCTAGCAAAATTAGTAAAAAAATGAAGATCTCGTCGATACAAACCAAAAACAACTTGAATCATGAAAAAGGAAGCCCATTTTATCAAGATACAGATGGTCAAAGTTTTATCAAAGCAAGGATGTCATATGAGTATTCGTAGCTGAAAATTTATTCATTTCCAAATTTGGTGAAAGTGGTCTTAAATCAAAGGTCTCATTGAGAGGAAGAAAAATACAACTTGAATAAAAAAACACAGAGCCCATTTGCTCAATATGCAAACGATCAAAGTTTGGTCAAAGTAGGGAAGTCAGTTGAGTGTTCATAGCTAAAAATTTGACCATTTTCAAATCTGGAGAAAGTTGTCTCAAATTGAGGATCTTGTCGAGATGAACCAAAAAAAACTTGAATCGTGAAAAGTAGAGCCTATTTTCTCAAGATACAGATGTCAAAGTTTTGTCAAAGAAGGGAAGTCAGTTGAGTGTTTGTAGCTAAAAATTTGACGATTTCCAAATCTGATGAAAGTGGTCTCAAATCGAAGATATTATCAAAATGAACTAGAAAACAACTTGAATCACGAAATGTGAAGCCCGTTTTCTCAAGATACGAACGATCAAAGTTTGGTAAAAAAAGGGAAGTCAATTGAGTGTTCGAAGCTAAAAATTTGACCACTTACAAATCTAGAAAATAGGTCTCAAATTGAATATTCAAGACAAACCAAAAAACAACTTGAAGCGCGAAAAAAAGAATCTGTGTGCTTAAGATATGAATAATCAAAGTTTCTTCAAAGTAGGGAAGTCAATTGAGTCTTCATAACTAAAAATTTGACCACTTCCAAATCTGGTGAAAGTGGTCTCAAATCAAATATCTCATTGAGATAAACCAAAAAATAACTTAAATCATGAGAAACAGAGCCTGTTTACTCAAGATATAGATGGTCAAAGTAGGGAAGTTACTTGAGTGTTCGTAGCTAAAAATTTAACCATTTCCAAATCTAGTGAAAGTGGTCCCAAATCAAAAATCTCGTTGAGAAGAACTAAAAACAACTTGAATCCCTAAAAATGGAGCCCATTTTCTCAAGATACAAGCAATCAAAGTTTGATCAAAGAAGGGAAGTCAGTTGAGTGTTTGTAACTGAAAATTTGACCATTTCCAGATCTGGAAAAAGTGGTCTCAAATTAAAGATCTTGTTGAGAAAAACAAAAAAATAACTTGAATTGCGAAAAATAGAATCCATGTGCTCAAGATGCAAATGGTCAAAGTTTGGTCAAAGTAGGGAAGTCAATTGAGTGTTTGTAGTTGAAAATTTGATCGCTTCCAAGTCTAGCAAACATGATCTCAAATTTAAGATCTCATCAAGACAAACTAAAAATGAACTTGAATCAAGAAAAATGGAGCCCGTTTGCTCAAGATACAAACAATCAAAGTTTGGTCAAAGCAGGGAAGTCAATTAAGTGTTTGTGGCTAAAAATTTGACCATTTCCAAATCTAGTGAACGTGATGTCAAATCGAAGATATCATCGAGATGAACTAAAAAAAAATTTGAATCACGAAAAATTGAGCCTACTTGCTCAAGATATGGACGTTGAAAGGTTGGACAAAGTAGGGAAGTCAGTTGATGTTTGTAGCTAAAAATTTGACCATTTCCAAAACTGGAGAAAGTGGGCTGAAGATATCGTCAAAACGAACCAAAAAATTAACTTGAATCATGAAAAATAGAGCCCGTTTACTCAAGATATGAACGGTCAAAATTTGGTCAAAATTGGAAAGTCAATAGAGTGTTCATAGTTGAAATTTTGACAGCTTCCAAATCTGGTGAAAGTGGTCTTAAATTGAAGATATCGTCAAGCCGACTCAAAAAACAACTTGAATCACAAAAAATTGAGCTTGTTTGCTTAAGATATGAATGATCAAAGTTTGGTCAAAGAAAGGAAGTCAGTTGAGTGTTCGTAGCTAAATATTTGACCACTTCCAAATCTAAAGAAAGCGGTCTCTGTAATCACCAAAATTTGATCTAGTAAAACTTAAGCCCCCAATCTTGATCAATTTTCCTAATTTCAAATCTAAATCCCTATGACAAAATTTAGTAGACATAATTGTGCAGAGTAACCCTAAAAATCCCCTTTGCATAATTAAATTAAAAAAATCATTTTTTTTAATATCAAGCTTATACTATGGTCTGGTTTCTAGAGCTTGCATATTTATTTAATTTTTATAATATTTCTTTTAATATAAAGTTTCTACATTTTTATTAAAAGAACACATTCACATGTGTGCACATACTTAATCCTGATTAATTAATAATTAAAGGGAATTTGTGCTTTCAAAATTGCTATTTTGTCTTAGTCTACCTAACATCTCTATCTAACATTTCATTTGCCTCTTAATCCTCACCACTCATTTCTACCTAACCTTTCATCTCCTTCATTCTCCTTTTGCCTCTTAATCTCAATCATACTTTCTTTGCCACTTAATCTTAACCCTCTGTTATAGAGGCAAATTCTTGAAAATCTCTTCTCTCCATTGAACCAAGGATACATAATCAAACATTCAAGCATACTTGCATTCTAGAGCACTTTTTGGCATTCTTAGAAATCTAGTTTACTTTCTTGCATTGTTTATCATAACATAGTTTCTTGCATTTTCATTCTAGAATACTAGTTGCTTTACATCCATTCTAGCTTAGTTCTTTCATTTTATAGTTGTTAATCTTTTATTGCATCATAGATTACTATTGCATTTGCTTAATCTAGTTCATTTATATAGCTTACTTTGCATTATCATTCTTAGTTTAATCTTACATTTCATAGCTTTGCAATCCTCCTAGTTTACTTTACATTTCATCTTGCAACTCAAAGAAGAATAAGCTCATCTTGCAAATCTTCCATTTTGAGGTTTTCTAGTGAGTAGTTCTATTGTCTCAACATGATGAGAACAATCTAGAACTAAACTTGCTTCAAACAGGAAGCAATAAGTTGCTTTCAAACATTTCTTTGTTTATTTCATGTTCTTACTAGTTTAGGAATGTTTTATGTAATGGTTTATTGAAGTGTGTGATTTTCACGTCTAAAGCATCACATTTTTATCACACACATCTTTGGCACCCTGATTTCCCTTCATTTTTTTTTTCACTTTTCATATTTTTAAACCTTGCATGGTTGTTTTATTCAAGCTTTTCAAGGCTAACCCTTGTGCGGGTTGAGTTGAAGACAAAATCCTAGGGTTTTGAAAGATTTGATCATATCTCACAAATGGATTTGATTTTTCATGATTTCACATGCTTGATTTGAGTTTGTGATTGCAAGACATTTGACCAAGACAAATCCATTAAACTACTAACACATTGTTTTGTAGGATGCTTGAGAAAATACTTAAAATCATTCAAACTACTAACATTGTGGTTTTGTAGGTTATCTTGGAGATATAGATAAACATTATGTCTCGGTTAGGTTTTTTCTTTTCGTAGGAACACAATCTAATTAGGAAAGTTTATTTCTTGTGAACTAATTGGGTAGTAGGAGAGTATGCTCTTTCCTCCTTAAGGGAAAATCAGAAATCTAGACCTACTTAATTTGGTCATTAGAGATGGATCTTAGTTAATTAATGTGGGGTTGGAAGAAGCCATTGAAGTAGGAGAGTATGTTGTTTTCCTTCAAGGAAAATTAGAAATTTAGACCTTCCTTGGTTATTCATTTCTTTTTTAACCTTTAGAGGGCATGCCAAGAGAGAGATCTTTTGGGAACGAACCAAGTGGGGAACAAGAGAAAATGGGTACTCCACCCCACTATAATCAAAATCTTCCTTCAATCAAAAGAGAGGGAAGACTTGGCTATTATGTACTTCCAATGCTTCTTCATGTGCTGAGCCTAGTTGCCTCAATCTTGCTAAGCATGATTACACTTGTATATGTGCTTGTAGGTCCATCTTGGTCTCAATATTGTTTACAAGAATATAGGGGGAGTACATCCAACTTTTATAGGGTCGAGAGGTCTCAATATTGCTTGTGAGACTACATTTTTTTGTTCTTGTAGGGCTATACGCCTCCATTCCGCTGGTGGAACTACAAGGGGTAGTCATGAACGAAGACCCTTACTAGACACCTTAGGATTTAGAGGCTAATCATTTTATCCATGTGACTTCCTTTGTGCAAGGATTGATCCAAGTGGACTACCTAGATCACCCCAAGATTACTCACCATATGAGCTCCCTTTGATGGTAAGACTTGAATGTGACAATGTGGAAAGGCATGCGCTGCGAGAATTGATCTCTTCCAATTGATCCATAACTTACATAGTCCTAGGAAAGGCCATTCAACCACTTAATTATGGAGCTAAGAGCATCAAGTTGTGGGAAAATTAAAGGATGGAAAACTTCCCTTTATGACCTTAGGTAGAGTTTGTTTGATGTGTCTTCGATTGTGTTGAGATCCATGGAAATCTTTTGGACATACACAAGCACTATTGCACACACCTTTGAAACTAGGACTTCACATGTTCTTGTCTCCCCAAGGTTGATTTGTCCCTTGGTGGATTTTTTGAAGACATTTTGTTTGGTCACAATTATTGGAACATTGAAACACATCCTTACCAACTTGACAGGTGCAATATCCAATTTCTACTTCCAAGAGTTCCTGAACACTCCTATTATTTTCTAAGCTTTCCTAATTGGGTCCTATTTGATCCTATTTGATCCTAAGACAATCCTAATCACACTAAGAGTATCCTACAAGATTATTTTGCATTTCATTTTACTCCATTTAACATCATGACTACTTCATTGTAGGCATCATCGATTGTTGTCCCATTGTAATGACTTCATTCTTTTCTTTATGAGGCTCCATTGTTTGATTGGTATTACCATGCCCGTACCCTATGATACTTGCTATTTTTTTGATTAAGTAAAAACATGTTTTGAAAAGACCCAAAACCTTGTATAAGAACTCAAAAGATATAGCAATAAAAGGCCCAGACACAATAGTGGAGACCACCAACATAACAGAGGGAACTACCACAAAAAAACCCACACCAAGGGACAACAGTCCTCAACAAGGGTACTTATGATTTATATTTAGAGCCACCCTTAAAGGACTGAAGATTCATATCCAAAGGAGGAACAAATGAATTTGGTTTCTTTCCTTTCATAGTTGTCCATTCATCCTCCAACTTAGCAGCATCATTCTGCCAAACCCATGAAGAAACAGAGGAAACCGCATGGCAGACCAAAGTAGAATCAACACCAAACAACAGTTTCTCCCTAAACTGGTTCAGGTGAGCCCAAAACAGTAGTAGACTGGACAATAGAGTCAACAGTCTAGACATCAACAATAGTCATAGCATCATCAGACCCTACAGAAATAGCCAGAACAGGCAGAGCCAAAACATCACCTGTCATAGCACCAAGTCCCCCAGAAGTAAGAATCTCTTGAGAAGATCCCACAGCCTGCTCTCTAACCTTAGCTGAAGATTTATTCACAGTATAATGCTTGACAGAGACACTTGACTACCAAGAAGGTGGTTGTTTCAAGTTTACCTTCTCAGATAAACATCGAGCAACTCCATGGCCAGTCATGTGACATTTCCTGCAGTGGAAGGGAATACCCTCATAATCCAGAGTCTGAGTCCAAGATCCCCATGGAGAGGCCACACAAATCTTCTCAGGGAGACCCTTAGAAACATCCATCTCAACAAGGATGCAAGAAAAAGTCAAATGAAGAACATCAGAGGTTGCTGTTGTTGAGCATGTTGTCATGGAATTTATTGAGATCCATTTGATAGCATAATGTATGGTGTTCATTGTGAGGTTGATCTTTGGCATGTATCCATTGAATCATTTTTATTGCTTCATACTTGTGGATTCTTGTGGATTTATCTCTGTCTTTGATGTCTTTGATTACTATGTTGGATTTACAAATGCCATGCTACTTCTATTTCTACAATTAAACTGTATTTTATCTCACTCATGCCCTATAGTAATTCCGTCATGATGTCATGCTATTCATAAGAGGCATCATGCCATTATTTCACCATTTTTAGCCTCCTATTTAAGTTTAAGAAATGTAGATTCTGACATACCTCATGGTATAGCATTAATGGATAAATGATAGTGCAGGTTTGTGTACTTACTGAGATTTTATTTGCTTGATGATGTCCTTGAATTGTTCACTATTTTCAGAACATGGAAGGTATACCATATTGATGTGATGATTTTTTACTTGAAGCTCATGATGTCCTTCCTATCCCTCATACATATTTAACACACTTCATGGATGAATTTTGTCCTCTGATTTGATTTTGTGATAGTGTACCATCCATTTCTTATTCATGCTTGATCATGGCTGCGTTATGGTTCTTTGACATGATTGGAGTCATTGCTATGGGTGGTCCATTTGGAAATGATATCACAAAAAATCAAATGGAACAACAACATTTGATGTTTCTATTGTACTGTTTGGATGGGTTACCCACAACGATGACTCACATGATACTCATTGTCCTGCATATATTGACCATGCTTATGCCATTGCTACTTCCTTAATGTTGATCTCTTTCTATTAATTGTACGTCCATGCTTTCTATACTATTCTTCCTTTGAATCTTGAATATTCCATGGTCACTACTGCTTTATCAATTGCTTCCCTCCTTCCGGATCAGTGATCCTCCTTGAGGCTGTGGAGATGATCAGGAACTTCATGGAAATGGGGCTCCTGATAACCCTCATAGTTTCAATGTGGGGTGCTAGGAGGGCCTATCACTCGATCATGGGTTCTCTTGGCCTATGATGTGGGTTTTCTCAAGGAGCTTTGAAGGCTTCCTAAAAGGGCCCACATCACTGGGCAACATCATTCATTGTATTCCAATACTTTTTGATTGTTGTTGTTCAAACAATCACTTATACTTTGAGAATAGACTTTGGAGAAGCAATCCTCTCAATACATTTTATTATCTGAATTAGGTTAAACATTAGTGTCACAACTTCTTTTGTATCTGCATATGGAACAAAAAAGTTAGTGAAAACATGGTATCTTCTTCCTCTTTTTGCAACATTCTTTTGAGTGCACATGTCTCGTAGCATGATTTTCCTTTTAGAAGTGTATGGATTGACTATGCACATGCATAAATTGTAGATGAGGATATGTAATAGGATTACATTCATTACTTCGATCTTTTGGATTTAACTCCACCTCTTCTCTTCTTGTAGGTTCTGGATTAGACAGGAGCACATTGGATTCACACCCGGGTCAACATTCCATCTCTTCAGGCAATATCTGGTACCCTCATTATTTATGTTCATCCACTTATGTATGTCTATATTCATCCACATTTTTTTGAAAGTTGGCTATGCTCACAACATGTGTGAGCCGAGATGATTTTATCTTTCACTTCCTCTCTTTGTATAGTACATACAAGTTATTTAGCACATATATACATGTAATCTTTAGATGTACAAATCTCTTTTCTTTTACATGTACCTCATATTATGAAATGAATACAAATATAAACAAGATCATTTAATAATGAAAACTAGGGTACCATAGCCACTCATCTAGTAATTAGGTTACCAAATTGAAATGGACATGAAAATATGGTAACATTTCTGGTGACCTCAGCTGAGTGCTTTCCTACTAAGTACCATTGAATAGTTGCCTTTTGCATCCATTGGGCATAGAGTCTTCTGGGTCTCAAAAATTGAACCTGGCTCCCAACAAAACAACTTCCTTCTCATCCAAAAAACTCTAAGTGCTTGAGATAGGTTAGCATTTCTCTAAGAGACTTATCATGTGAGGATTGATGATTTGTATTAGTGGGTATTCAACTCACTAGTACCAACCACTGATGCTTGCTTGATGGATCTTTGCAGAGTAGCATCAATGTGTCTCTAGCTTATTGCTAGCCACAAAAGGGAGGAAACTCTAACTAAAAATGAAACACACTTGTGCTAGATCACTTAGGGAACTCAAAAACTTCTACTCTACCCTATCTTAACGAGTATCAAAAAATTGGTCAAACAAATTCATTGACTGGATTGTTGAAATAACTTCCCATCCTCCTCAGAGTGTTATAGCTTGCACATTTGATGCCAATAAGGTGAATATGGAACAAAAAAACATACTGAACTACTTGGTATATCCACTTTTGAAATTGGTAGTCCAAAGTAATAACCTTAATTAGATCATTGGTGTTTTATTCCTAGGGAGGTTGATAAAATTGAATAAGCTCCTGCTCATCAAGAAATGGACCTCTGACATCACCCTCCACTGAATCTTTTAGCATGGATGTTTCATTTGACCCCATCTAAGCAAGATATCTAATAGGATATCCCCTTGAGAGTATGAATCCAGGCCTTTGTATGTTGATTGTCCTTTCTTTCTCATTATGTACCTTATTAATGACCTCAACATGCTGATCAACAGTCTACCCATCCATGATGGCTTGCCATACCAATTATTATTTTTGGGTCAGAGGATCATCTTCCTCTTCTATTGGAAAAGCTAGTAGCTTATCAAAGATATCAAATTGCATCACTGATTCTTTATCATGGTCCAGAGGACATGATTCTTGAGAGCTATTTTGTTGTGAAGAGTCTTCCACCACTTCTCTACAGGTAGGTTTAGATTCTTCAAATGGGACAACATTACCCTCTTAAAATACAAACTCTTCCTTAAGAACATGCATGCTATTATCTATTTCAGGAGGAAGAGGAACATCAACAAGAGTTGAGTAGAAAGCATTAATTATGGAGTCAAAATCTTCTTGGTGTTCTAAGCTGGCAACAATTATATTATCTTTATCTGTATTATCATAATCAGGGAGGTCAACCAGTAAATCTTGTATTGCTTCATCTTGCTCAATATAAGAAGGCATTTCTTTAATTAAATTAGTTAGGACCTCACCTTCTTCACTTGTTTCCTTACCCTTATCTTGCTTCTCTAATTCATCATGTTGTAACAAATCCAGTTGTTCCTCATGGTAATTATGAAAAAGTACACCTAAAAGACAAGATTCATCTTTTTCCTGGTAGTCTGAAATGCTATGGGGTGTAAGGATCTCTTCGGGGATTGGCTCATAAGGCTTTAACTGCTGGAGGATGGGCTCATGAAGAGGCTCTAAAAATGCATGGAGGTTAGGAAATGAGAGAGACCTAGGCCTTGCTGATTAGGATTCTAAAATGAAGGAGGAATCCTAAAGCTTGGAATTTAAATAGAAGTGATAGGGGACTTACTAGGCAAGAAACTTGGATTTTGAGCCTTGTGATTCTCCTGTCTGGTTTGCAAAGCTTCTAGGTCTTCCTCTTCAATAGGGAATTGTACCTCTGGGCTTATATCCTCTTGGAACTTTGGACATATGGGAGTATCTTCACTCCCAGCAACATGAGGCATCTCCTCCTGGATCTATTTGTCATGCCCATAAATTTACACAAGAAAACACACCAATTTTTTTTTTTTATAGAGATAACTATCTCCTTTTGATCATTAATACCGAAAGTTTATGCTAGAAGAAATAACATTTAAAAAGTACATTCATAACATAATTTTTTTATTGATCCAAGAGGTGTTGTTAATTTATTTTACAAATAATAGTTTCGTAGGTATATCCGTTAGTATCCAAGTTTTAAATCTTGATTCATCAATTGTCCTAATAGGTGTCAACTTAATAAAACATTATTGAGTAATATAAATAACTTATTTTATACTACCCACATGTCAAAACATTCTAATCAACACCCTAAATTTTTAATTAATTATAACCATTATTAAAACACAATCAAATTACTATCAATTAATTAATTAACTAAATTAAATAAAAAATTAATTAATTATCTAATTAACTATCAGTAAAAGGAAATAAATTTGAGTATAATTAATAAATATCGAATTAACTAAAAAAATATAATTATGTTAATTAATGAATATATATATTAATAAATATATTTATAAATAAAAATATAAATTAGTTAATAAATAAATCTATTTATAAATATATTCATTAATAAATATATTTTTATTAAATATATTTATTAATAAATATATTTATTAATAAATAAATTTATTATCAAAAGTTAATTAAATTAACAAACATTATATTTCTTTAGAATTAAATATATTCATTAATAAATATATTTATTATTAAATATATTTATTAATGAATAAATTTAATAACAATTATTAAATAGAATTAAATTTTTTCAATAAAAAAAACAAACTTAATGTCAACATGCGCATGCTATTATCTAAGCCCTCGAAGGGATGTTGGCGCAGGGCCCCGCATCCGAGCAAGGTGATACCCTGCTGTTAGTACCGCTCTTGCCGCAGCAGGAGGTACCTAGGGCCCGCCGGTACTACCGTGTGGGGGGGGGGGTGTGGGGCCCGCAGCCCCCCCTCGCCCCCACCAACACAATTTTTTAAAAAAAATTATTTTAATTTATTTATATTTAAAAAATAAAAATAAAAACAATAAACACTAACTTTTTTTTGATAACCAATGCAAGGGTAATTTATCTATTTATTATTATTATTATTTTCTTAATAAAAATAAACAAAAGTATAATATATATTTTTGAAACCTCAGGCATGGGTTTATTTATTTTTATATTAACAAAATATTATGTCATACACTTTTTATATTTAGTTTTGTATATTATACTTTTTTTTCGAACCTTTTTGGGGTGACCACCCAGGTGGGTCCCCCAAGAGGCTAGTCTTCTTTGATGAGTAGAATAGGCTTTTTTTTTTTTTGTCATAGCATTATAAAACTATCTTTTATTGCCAAGTAGATGTAGGAAATAATTGTTTATTGACTGTGTGTTTTGGAAAGTGTATGGGAGAATTAATTTTTCTCCCATACAAATTCCAGAGACTTGTAGGTCTCTTTTTTCCATTTCCTCTTGTTTTTTTTTTGTTCTTCTTCACTTAAGTTGATTTAATTTTCTTTCTACACACATAATTCTATAGTTTATGTAACTCATTTTGCTGAAGATAAAAGGTATAGATTTAGTTGTTGGTTGATTTCTTAAAAGCTAAATGTCTATAGAGTGACTAAATAATCAAGATGAATTTGACTAATAGATTACAACTAAGTTATCAACTTTTCTCAAAGTCTATTATTTCTCAACAAACTACTAATATCAACATAACATGGAAACTTACATAGAGACTTAGTGAGATAGTTTCTAAACAATTCCTTGCACTAACATTATTAGTCACATGAAATCTTTACAATGGAACTAGTTACATTATCTCTATTTCAATCATTGAATCCAACTTACAATAGCAATAACATTTTTTTATCGTCTATCCCAAAGAGAAACTCAAGATAACAAAATAATACATTTGCATTTCCTTATTGAATATATCATAGTGAATACACTTGCTTTCATCTCTTGAGCATCACACAAAATTTTCAAGAAGAGGAGAACTACACGCTCAATGAAAAACATACTTTGTTCATTCTCTCAAAGAAACTACTTCACAATGAACAAGAATATTGTCACATAAAAACTTGATATGAATTTCAAATAATACATCTTCTACATATATTATAATTTTCCAAATACAAAACAACATGGAATGTTTCTCATCCCAATAGTTCAACAAAACAACACTTAGGCTCTCACAAAAACACCAAAATGGGATCACTCCAATGCTTCTTCTTCTTGCAACATGATCATCAAAACCTACAAATAAAAATAGTATAAACCATGGGATGCTCACCTCCCATCCTAGGCTTCTAAGAAGCCACTCCCGAGCTTGGGGAGCCATCACATAGACAAAGTTTCACACTCAAACAAACCAAAATCATAATAACACAAAAATCACATTTAAATTCCCATCCATGGCTAAAACAAAGAGTCTCCAAATGACTCAAAAATTGGGGTGAAGGTGGAACCAAACTTAAGGGGAGAAAGCTCATTTCATATAAATACAAGACAAGTCTACTCTTGGCTTTCTCAACACACATTTTGCCACAAAATCTCAACCCAACAACAAAACCTCCTTATACCCCCCAAGGCTTCAAGCCACAAAATCCCTTATGACCCCCAAAAAGAAATGGCTATATGGAGCCCATACATCCATGTTTCTTCCCTCTCCATAACAAGGAGAGACTCTACACCCATGGTTGTCCCAAAATTTTCTTCACCCCCAAGGCTACTCTTCCCTCCCAAGGGTGAGTGTGGCCTTGAGAAAACTCCCTTAACAATACAAAACAACAAGAAATCTTCAAGGGCAACAAAGCTTTACATTTACATAACAAGAAATCATACATTACAAAAAGCTCAAGAATTCACATAAAAACTACTCACATACAATAATAAGATTCACAAACACTAAGCACATAATAACACAAAACTAGTTTCTCCATGCAAGAATGAAAATATTCTTGAGAGCTCATTCACATGAAAATATAACAAGTAGAAAGATGAATGCCACCAACCTAGAATCCAAGCTTAAGGAAGAAATTTGATGAAGAGCCTCCTCTAAGCCTTTTTTTACAAACTAGCAAAGTCTCCAAATCTAGAGAGTGGGTATCAAACTCTTCCAAAAGAAGAGTCCCCTCTAAAAAGGCCTCCACACAATCTCCTAAGGATAGGATCTCAATCTCATTGGATGGTCTTCCCAAGTTTCTTACATGGTTTCCAAATATGGATTCTTAAAAAGGTTGGCCAAAAAGGTGGACCAAAGACTTGCATCATAATTGGGTGGAGCTCTAACCAAGACCTTGTTTCAAAAGTGGATTTTCGACCATTTTGAAAATCTAACTTTTGGAGGGGTCTTTTGGTCAACTATGGGTTGTCCTATGGTTAAAAATTCTCTTTACCCATAGGTATATCAAGTGGGCTTACTAAAAATGGCCTAAACACACCCCTAGGCACCTTTTAAGCCCCCCAAAACCCATGTAAAGCTCAAATTCGAAATTCATGAAATGACTCCACCTCAAGCTCTCTAACCAAGGGATTCTCATGGGGATTCTAAAGGGGTACTATCCTAGGTTGATGGGCATCCAATCCCCAAGTGGACATGTCATGGCCACACAAGTGTCAAGTGACACAAATAAAAAAGACACATCACAAGCCATGTGGCATATCCACTTGGGCATACTCAACATAAATACATTAAAAATTTAACATATAAATTAAATACATTCATGCACATTAATTTCACAAATTAAATAAAATACAATGAAGTTTTTGCTTCTCACTAGAAGCAACCTTGGCTCGAACTGATTTACACATAAGTCTATGCTTTGGTTCCCCGAATTTACCATGGTCTAATTCCCTGCACATTAAAGTCCAACATCAATAGTCCAAATAAATATATACATGTAAATTCATAACATTAATGATCAAGATAATTCATCTAAAATATCATAATTCACATGGCATAATCATTCATCTATAACATACATACAACTCATCATGAAATATTCAATTCATCACTAAATTAAGCTTGTAGCATAATCATTGCATATATAATTCAATTGCAATTAAATGCATCATGACACTCATAAAATTCACCTAAGTAATTAACATTTCAATTCATAATAGAAAACTCATCGTATCATAATCGAATCAAATCTCCATTTCCTAGTTACTTACGTAAGCGTATAAAATCCATCACTTCATCCCAACATTCATAAATCAAAATGACCATAAATTAGAATTCATATTTATATCATAAAATAGTCATCAATAATTCATCACCTAACATTTAACCCGAAATGAAATACACATCTCAACCTAATTCATTTCTTGATTTTCATTTTCCTAACAACTCATATCAACACAAATTCCCTAGTTGCACATCTCAGTATTTCATCTAAATCAATCATCATAATGTCAGTCATAATGTATCATAAAGTCAACATTGTGAGTATAGAAAGCATCATAAAATGTAATGTATTCTCATCTACTGTAATCAAATCTTTGTCTAAAAGAGTAAGATCTACTAAGCTAATCAAAACATTAAGCCAATTACTAGGGTTACCATAGCGATAATGGAAAAGCCATGGCGGGTCTAGGGTGAGGCCTCACACTATTTTTTAAAAAGATTTGGCATTTTGAAACCCATATACAAGGTCCAAGAAGGTCACCAAGACTGTACTAAGTTGTCATTTCCATTTGGTGGATCTGGTGAACTTTCTTGTACCGGGGCATCAACAACTTCTTGATCTATCTGCCTTGGTGCTTGTGCTAATAAGTTCTTAATTAATTGATCCTTTTCTACAATCTATCTAGCAAGTATCTCTCACTCATGATCATGAAATTCATTATTTGCTACTAGCTCTTTTATGAGATCCTCCTCATTTTTTGCAGCTATCAGATAGATGACTCTTATTACTTCTTTATGCTCTTCAAGCTTTTCCTCATAGGCCTTCTCTTGTGTCAAGATCTACTGATCCTTTTCTTCAAGGGTTTTCTCATGAATTGCTATCTTTCCCTCTAGCTGCCTTGAGAACTCTTCTTTCTAGGCCAACATCTCCATATACTACCTTGAGAACTCTTCCTTTTGGGCCAACATCTCCACATATTCCTTCATAAGAGACCTCATTTCTTCTTGAAAATTTGTCAACCAGTCATTAGAGGTCATATATGAAGTGGTGTTGGACTAATTTTGAGGATTGTAATGGTGACCCTAATAGTTTGGTTCATGGGAGTGCTGCCACGATGTTTGATGCGGGGTGGGAGGGTATGATGATTCATATGCATGCTGATAATTTGCTATTGGTAGGGCATTTTGGCTACACACTATTGCTTGGCCAGCTTGATATGACATGAATGAAAGCACATGGGTAGCTTTCTCATGGTATGGGGGTGATAGAGAAAATATGTGTTAGGAAAGGTCATGCTTATTCATCAAATGAGCTGGTAAAAAAGATGTTTTATGAAACTTACCAGCACTTAGACTACTTAAACAAGTAGTTTTTTCTTAGAGTCACCATGGTGTTTGGAAAAACTACCTCTAAAGGCTGATTCCACTGAGGATCACACCAAAATCTTAGTGAATGATGGGAAATGTCACTTGTCCCACTAGGCATACCAAAAAATGTTGTCACTAAGGATTGCACCCATGGAGGCTAAGTGTGAAACCTAAAAATCTTGTGAAATATGGGACTACTTTCAAGTTGTGGGTGACCTATGAGAAAGTAGACCTATAGATTAGGGCCTGACTTCCCCTTGAATCACCTTAAACTTAAACTAAATTTTGGAGGAAAAGGGAAGAGAGTGCATGAATTGAAATGTGTTGATGTATGTAGCATCAGTTAGATAAAACTAATTATATATAATAAATTATGAGAAATGATTTACATACATACATACATACATACATACATACATACATACATAGATATATATATATATATATATATATATATATATATATATATATATATATATATATATATATATATATATATATATATATATATATATATATATATATATATATATATATATATATACTGAGCAAAATTAATATCAATCCATGTAATCAATGATAATCTAGTATGGATATTCAGACTTGTATGCACAAAATTATGAATGTAACTATAATTCTCACTCTTTGATCTCTGCATATAATTCATATTAATAGATAATTCTAATAATATTCATGGATAGCATATTGGTGTATCTTTGAAACTAAGCATACTATTGATTACATGTAATAGCATAATAAATACATCTAATGCAATATCAATAATTTGATTTAAAACTAGAAACTACAGATTTGATGATTTAATAGTGTTTGTTGAGAAAAGTATAATAGTTCTTATGAAGGATGCGAGTTGGTAATTATAATTAGGGGTGTCAATCACCATCGAGTTATTCATATGAGGCATCGAGGATGAATGGGATAATACCATGGGATCAAAGGATTACTGAAACTACCCTTTATGATGGAATCTGCATCGTAAGAGACAATATACTTGGAATTTGTGATTTCTTGGAAAGAATAAGGAGTGACAATGTTAGAGCCTACACGTTGTTATACGAGGGTTGTGACTAACATTTGATTACACACTCTACTAAGAGGCATATGTGAGAGCTGCATCAGGTTCCATAGTGCGATGTTTTCTTTATCGGGAGCAATTCAATTGGATGCTAAATATTAAATTTGACAATGCTTAGTCAGTGACTGATTATGTTAATATATACATATCACCATGGTCATAACAAGTATCGATGATTGCATAATTAGAATTTTAGAAATTAAGGTTGCAGGCTGAAGGAAGACGTCTAAGAATTATATATGCCCTTGACTTTATAAAGAATGGAATTTATTTATCCTCCCCCTAAAATGCATTTAGAGGAGCCGTGATTATTATATAAGGTTGTAAATTATTCTGAGTGCCATGGAAGAATAGAATTCAGTTTTTCTTTGTAATTGGTCATTTCCTTAAAGGGTGGACGAAAGCCTGGTATGAGTTCGTGTCATTGGAAGCCAGAGGATGCCTTCAAGACTTGCAAGTCTTTCATTACATGTTGTTTAAGCTTTGTGATGAGCTCAATATACGGGCACCATTTTTTTGTAAATTAGTATTATGGATGAACTCCTCTTCACCTTGCATTACTTGGCTGGTGTTATAATTTTGGTAGCAAAAAGAGAGGACAGTATTGAAAGGAGTGATCGCTTAGTGGATGTTAAGAACAATCATGGAGAGACACCTTGGGATTGTGCAATCGATGCTGGGTAAAAGCACAATCAGGTGTCACATTTTAGGCTAACTTATCAGCACAACTGAATTTTAGTATTTCTAACTAAAAATTAATTTTGGTCAAACATATGGTCTAGCTAGATTCATTATAGCTAATTTAGATAGGTTCTTTAACTTTTCCAATTGGAAATATCTATTAAATGCATGTTTTATACCACTTTGGGTCCAATTACCATAAAAATAAAATTATTTCAGAAAAGTGGCGTTTCAATAACTCCTAATATTTTTAATGACATTTTTTTGAAAATTAAAAAATACCCTTTTGTAGAGATCGGAGTCAAGAATATCCTCATATAGATTTTATAGTGTTTTAATTAGACGTAGTTTATTGTAATTAAAAAATATTACAAGTAGGTATTTTAACAGTCAAGAAGATGTTGATTCGGAGAAAGAAAAAAATAGTAAATCATATTAAATAAATTTGAAAAACACATGGTGCACTAGAGGAGAGAGTCCTCTTAAAGAATATATATATCTTATTTTGATTGGGATAGATTTGTTATGAAAAATATGTTGCGAGATGAAAACTATCGATTTCAGTGATTTGGAATTTGAATTGTTATAAAAGAGAAAATATAGGTCACAAACCAATTTTTATTTCTTTATGCACTAGATATAAATGTCATCTATGACATATTTTGAAATTAGGGGAAAATATGTTTATTTACATATAATTTTTTGGTGGGAACTAGACCCTTAATTTTTAGCATTTTTCAGCAGCTGAAAAATCATCTTTAAAAATTAAAAAAACAAATCAATTCGTATTAAAAAAAATATTAAAAATATTAATCATAAACTTCATCCATTTATCACATTTAATTAGTTTACATCATCTTCAAATTTCAAACATAAATGTCATTTTTATACTATTGAAGTTGAACAACTTTGATTTTGTTAGCTAAGAGAGGGTGTTGATTTAGCATCAGGATGACAAACCAGAAGTTATCTAGAAGGATTCCTCCCTAGCTAAGAGGGAGTGTTGGATTTAGCTTTGGGAGGATCACAATAATAATTCAAGTTGGTAGAAGAAATTTCCAGAGGGTAGTAATATTTGACAATACGAGAAGTATTTCTACCCTTGAATAATGTTTATAAATTTTGAGTCATTAATTCATGCCATAAGATCAGGGTAGTAATTTTTATACTACTAAAATTGATATTTCCCTTCGAGATAGTTTAGTTTTATGAACTAATTTTAATCTCTCTTTGAAGTGCTTTGAGGACAAATCGAGAAGCATAAAATATTGCATTCAAGGGAGAAAGAACTTAATGCATGCAGTTATGAAATTAAGTAGAGAGTTGATATCAAATTCAGAGGGAGTCTGACAATGTCAAGATGGGTTCCTTAGTGATCAACAGTTAGAGGACCGCAATTCATAGGATGGAGGTTCAACATCAATGATCCATTGTTTTGTATCTTATAGAGATTCCTTATCATTATGTCTGAGATATGGTTGAAAGGAAAGTGATTCAGTTGGAATATATTAGTACAAGAGATCAAACTGTAGATATTCTTACCAAAGCACTTCCCAAGGTGAAAGATGATCACTCTAGAAAAAAAAAATCTTCGTATGGTTGTAATATAACTTTTGATTTGTATTAATAAAGATGTTTAATGTGTAAACTTCTTTATGGGCTCATCCATCCTATGTACATTTCTGAGAGGTGACGACTTCTTAGACAATGGACACTTGTATTTGATGTTACAAGGTGACGATCTTGGAATGGAGATTCGTTATGGTAGACATTTTGATATGTCAGTGCACATACCATAATAGGGTTATATGTAAGGGGAATGTAATGTTCTCTAATTACTATATCTTGGTATCATGATCTGAGGTGATATGAAAATCAAGTATCACGATCTAAGGTGATTCCTCATATCACGATCTAAGGTGATTCCTCATATCACGATCTAAGGTGATGTGAAAAACTAGTTATCATGATCTAAGGTGATTCCTCATATTATGATCTAAGGTAATATGTAAAACTAGGTATCACATGTTAGGTGATTCCTCATATCATGATCTAAGGTGATGTGAAAACTAGGTATCATGATCTAAGATGATTCCTCATATTACGATCTAAGGTAATATGTAAAATCTGGGTATCACATGTTAGGTGATTCCTCATATCACATGTTAGGTGATATGTAAAATTGGGTATCACATGTTAGGTGATTCCTCATATCACATGTTAGGTTATATGTAAAACTAGGTATCACATGCTAGGTGATATGTAAAACTGCATATCACATGTTAGGTGATTCCTCATATCACATATTAGGTGATGCATAAAATTGGGTATCATGTGTCAGGTGGTTCCTCATATGACATGTTAGGTGATATGTAAAATTGGGTATCACATGTTAGGTGATTCCTCATATCACATGTTAGGTAATATGTAAAACTAGGTATCACGTGTTAGGTGATTCCTCATACCACATGATAGGTGATACATAAAATAAGTAACACGTGTTAGGTGATTCCTCATCTCACAAGTTATCTAATACTTAAATGAGCATCATATGTTATATGATATCTGTCTTCATGAGATATGTGAGATTTCTTATCACAAGAAATGTGATATATGATTTTATCTTCTCTAGCTAAGAGGGAGTGTTGATGTATGTAGCATTGGTCAGATAAAACTAATTATATATAATAAATTATGAGAAATGATTTACATACATACATACACACACACACACACACACACACACACACACACACACACACACACACACACACACACATATATATATTAATATATATAATAATTGATATTATTTGTATATATATATATGTATATAATGTTAATCATTTATTTATTATTATAATGACTATATAGTTAATAATTAAATTAGATTAATGAATAGACATGTCCCATGAAGGGACATGTCTCTTCTTGTCTTTACTATGTATATATTCAAGAGATTGATGCATTTGGAAAACACATACTATTGTAATACCCCAAAAATGGGCTATAGGTTCATTAACCTCTTACATCAACAATTTGATCAAAATCGACATCAAAGTCCTAACCTAAGGCACATCTGCACATCAGTTTATCAAAATTTGATTATCTTAATTCTGCATTGGGGAATATTCCTTGAATATTCCTAATTCATCATAATTATCTTTAATTGAATATTATTTGGCGATAAATGTCATTATTTATCCTAAAGTTGATTAATTGAATATTCTAAATATTTAATTAATTAAGTTTAATTCTGCAACTTAGTTATTTAATTAGATTTAATTACATTTGTTCCTAAATTATATTATTTAATTTTGACAATAAATCAAAATCCTGTCAATAATTGATTAAATTCTTATTTAATTAATTAAATCCAGTTGTCAATATTTAATGATATAGTTTTTGAATAAAAGTTTGATTAAATAATTGATTAACCCATAAATTAGTTATTTTAATTCAAAAATCAGTTAAGTAGAAGATAAATCACTTTATTTATTTAATTAATTCATAATTATCTATGCACATTTGCAAGAGCAGTTAAACTTTAAATCAGAAAATTAATTCAAGTTGTTATCTTTTTGAAACTCAACATCTATTTTGAGTTGAAAGCTGATCTAAACTTATGATTTGAGTCAAAAAACTATTTTTGCATGGTTTTGTAAGTTAATTAATTTTGATTTCTTGTTAACTCAAAAATCAACCCGAGTTTATCAAGAGTGATTTATGGCTTTTCTCAATGCATCCTCAAGCCCTGGATTTCTATAAAATCAAGGCTCAACTCTTCAAAAATTATCTCTCGAATTTGCATAATCACTTTGGAAAAATTGCATATGAAGAATCAAGCTTTTGTGAATAGGAAACTTTGTGAGATCAATTCATAGTTTTTCATAGCTTTGCATAGTTTTTCATATCAATTCATATCATTGTTAGAATAATCTGCATATCAATTTCATAGATTCATAGAGGTCTTCATCTAATTGCATCAAAAATTCAAAAAAATAAATTAATCTGCATTCATTATCTTTTGCATCCAAATCCTTCATTTAGGTGTTGCATTGTTACTGATCTCGGTCTAATCTGAGAATACCATACTCGCACCTACTAGAAGGCAGTAAATCACTAGGTTAACTTAGTTTCATTTATTTGTAGATTTCAATTTTGCTAACCTCTAATATTTTACTGAAGTGTTATGTCCACAGTTAGGTACAATTTTCACACACACATTTTTGGCTCCCACCATGGGGCCCTGAAATGGGTTTCCATTTCATTTCTAACAATTTCTATCAATTTTATGTCATTTTTTGGCCAAAACTGTGATCTTTATGTTCTGTCCATATATTTTTCATACAAGTTTTGTCTGAAAGTCATACCAAGACCCCATGACTATCATACGACAGTTGGTGTTTTTGAGACTCGCATTAGTTCCTACACATTGTCATTTGGAGGCTACTCTATCGTATGCACATAGACCCATTATCGTATCAGGTCTAGATTGTCGTACAAGAGGTAACAAATTGTCATACGAGTTTTATCATCAAAATTTAATAGTCATTTCAAATTTTTAGGCAGTTTTCTAGATTTGATTTTTGGATTTGGACTAACAGCTAACCCTAACAATTCATATATTCTGTTTCTGATTGGTATTTGCTGATTCTGATTGGAAAAGTGCAACAAAAATTGCAAAATAGGTAAAATCTACTAAGCACATTGTGAGCAACTCAAGTATTCTATTACATCTGATAACACTTCATTTTGGGACATAAAATGAACTCTCACATGTTAATCTTGTGTGACTTTTCCTTCTTTCATACCACAGACTTCAATTTTTGGCTATATAATGAATATAGATTTTCTTTTTGCATATCTATTACACATAGTAAATAGGCCCTATGAACACTATTTGCAGATGATCTTGAGAGAGTGGGCTTCATTCACTTATTTTGCATGTGAAGCTCTTCTTGACAACAAATCCACTTGTAGGTAGGGAGGTTACTGTGATTATCTCACATTCACTTGGTTTGGTCCTCGACTTTGATCGATACATTCTCTCTTGGTCCCACTTAGAGAGCTTGGTAGACATCGCTGTTAACATCACAAGCCTTGGTGAGGTAATCCTAGTCTTAGCATGTTAGATTGATCCATTTGCTGTGTTTTGGTAAAAGTGATAAGGCTAGAGGATTATGCTCTACTCCCTTTTTGGGTAGTATCATAAATTCAAATCTTTGGATTTGGACCAAGTCCCCATGTGGTATCTTTTGTGAGTCACCTTTAGAGAGGGTTAATTGTAGTGGACATTCCCTTTATTGGGTCAACCACGTGGATGAAACCTCAAGCTGTAATAGTCATTTTTGCCATGGTAGTAATAACCGCTATATAAATGTCTTTGTGGAAGAAATCTCCACAAGTGTGGTCTCTTGTTGGGCTATTAGATCTCCCTAAAAAATCCTAATTGATTAAATTCTCAAACTGTGTCAAAACCCTAGTGCGCTTGGATTGGAGTTCACCCTCTTAAGATCACAAAAGTTGCAGAGTCAGACCATTACTAAAAACCCTAGTGAGGCCAAATTTTTCATTTTCTAGGACTATGTGCATTATTGAAAAACTTTTGAGAACATACACAAGTAGCATTCCTAGGGATTAACACAATAAGTCACTATTTCTTGTTCATGTGCAAGGTTGCTTTTGCCCTTGTTCATTGTTTTGAGATGATTGCTTGCTTCCCTTTTCTTGCTGTTCTGCGTGTTTGCTATCTACTTGGTCCTTCAGAAATGAACTGTTACGTGAATCTACAAACCTAGACAGACAAAATCTTACAAACAAAATGATTCTAAAAACTAAAAAATTGCAAAATATGAAGCAAAATTCTTTTCTTGAGTCCAAAAGTTGTCCCACAGTCTCAGAAAGTCATACGAGTTTTGCCAAAAGTTGTATCAGAACCCCCAGATTGTCGTATGGGAGCTTGAATATTGTCGTACAAGTTTTGTTAGGAAAAGTCAAAGAAAATGAAACCCTGGTGTCAACTATCATATGAGCCTTGTTAATTTTCTTGCCAGAACCTACCCAGACTCGTACGAGCCTGGAGAAAGTCATATGAGAATTTTGAAAAATTGCCAGAAACTTGCCAAAATTGTCAGAAACCCAGTTTTCACAGCCAACTTCTAGATTCTGTCAAAATATTCACTGTGTCAGGAACAAAGAAGAGCCAATCAAAGAAATCCTATCTATTTTCCTAAAAGTGGTCTCTTGAGTTTGATCCATCCTTCTTATCTATCGATTTGAGTCTTTTTCATCTTGTGTCAAAACCTTGTCAAAGTTATCTTCAATTCAATCTTCAACAAAATGGCTAAGTGTTGCGAGCTCATGTTCACCATCTTTTGGGTGTCTACCCATACCTCTGGGGTACAATATCCTTTATTTACGTCCAAAATAATCTTCAATCAATATAATCTTGACAAGGTTGTGTCATTCGATCTTCTAAAATCAAGTCATTCTTCAGTTGTCTTAATCTTTCTCTTTTGCTTCATTCAAGGTTAATGGTGGAAACTAGAGCTTCATCACAGTGAAAACAAAGAGAAAAACTCAAACTCTCTTCAGCCGTATCTTCTATGATTGCTGAGACATTTCATCAACCCTATGACACAAATATCTTTGGAGAAGACACTCTCGACAATATTTTCTTGAAAGGTGGTTACGTCACTCCTCCTGCATCAATCCACATAGGTCATCAAGAAACTCCTCATCAATCAATCCCTGGCAGTTCTCCTAACAACACTATGTCTCAAGGAGGAGGAAACCAAGGGTCCCAAGGACATCAATCCCAACATGGTGCAGATCAAGAACCCACACCTTCTAAAATTGCTCAATACTAGAATGATGATAACTTAAAGAAAATGATGAAGCATTTCTTGAAGGAAGATAGAGAGGCATATTTCCTAGAATTGGCTCAACAAGGTGCTAAACTTCCTCCAACTTTAATGTCAAAGATATCATCAGACATGAGGAAGAAACTCCTATCATATCCATGATGAAACAGATCCATGCCATGCAAGTCAAGCTCAACAAACTTGAAAAAGAGAAGGAACCTAAGGAGTTCTCCATGGAAGCTCTATGTCCTTTTCCATTTGATAAAGACTTGTACATGCCACCATTCCCAAAGAGAGTGGAAATGCCTAAGTATGAAAAATATGATGGAAAATCTAATCCTCAAGACCATGTCAGAGAATTCTGTACTCAATCCATGGAATTCATGCATGAACTAACCTACCTAATGCATCTTTTCCCTCAATCTCTGGGAGGGGCATCCATTCATTGGTTCTCAAAATGCCTCCAACAATCAAATTTTTTAAGAAGTTAATCAAGCTATTCTATCAACAATACTCCTACAACATCAAACATCCGGTCACCATGATTGACATTTGTAATCTGAAACAATACCCATGAGAACCATTCCTGACTTTCCTCAAATGATGGAGGAAGAATTTTTCTCTATATGCTAGACCCATTCCAGAAATAGAGAATCTGGAAATTTTCATCAACAAACTTGTTCCTGAAATCAACTACCCTTTACAAATGCAAGATCATACATCCTTTGATAAGATGGTAGAAAATGCAATCAAAATTGAGAAAGTCCTTGTCAAAAAAGGAGACATATCATTCCAAAAAGAGAAGTATGAATATGGCTCTAGTTCCAAAGACAAGAACAAAAATTGGAACAAGAATAAAGGCATCATCACAAATGGCATTGTTGATAATGTCCATGCCCCATCTAAGGAACCCGCTTTCAATCTCACTGTTGGCACCCAAACCATCAAAGCCTCAGAGGAAAAAGTGATAGAATCAAACAAGAAGCCATCTGACTACAAACCTTGGGCTACAGATCCTAAACACAAGTTTACTCCTCTTGGAGAGTCCTTGGAATCTGCCATGAAAACTCTATTGGCCAACAAAATCATCACATTTCCTGAGATTTGACAATTTGATCCTGAACCTAAACCAAAATGGTGGAAAGAGACTGATTTCTGTGATATCCATCGAAATAAGGGTCATAAAACCAATAAATGCATATGCTTGAAGCATCTCATACAAGACAAGATTGATAATGGAGAAATTGTAATTGACAATCATAAGAGCAATAATGATCATACGACATTCACAGAACCATTTCCAAAACATGGTCAAGGAGATTCATCTTCTCAGCCTAACATGGGTGCAAAAGTCAATTATGCTTACTCGAAACAATGCTGTCATAAACATGGTTGAACCTTGCTTATCTGAACATTGCAATGTCACCACCATTGTGAAAAAAGATAGAGATAATCAATTAGCAAATGCAGTTACTCAATCACAAGCTCAGGCGCATCTACAAGGACAAAATTTAGATTCATCAAATGTCCCTAAGGTGCCTTTCAATCTTTCATCTACTTCTAAATAGAGGGCTACCTCTAAATCATCAAATCCTAAAGACACGAGGCCTACATCATACAGTATTGTCCAACAACTCCAACATACCAATGCAAAAATATCCATGTTTTAATTGCTTTGGATATCTCCTGCTCATAGGGCTATTCTGGATAAAGCTATGTTCGGTTCCAATGTTCCTAAAAATCTTGATCTAGATAGATTTCAAACTATGGTTGGTCATTTGACATCACCCCAGTATATCTCCTTTTCAAAGGAAGATGACAATTCATTGAGTCATTCACATAACCAGCCCTTGCACATTGAAGTCTTGATCCAAAACCATCATGTCAAACACGTGTTGATAGATTGTGGCGCTGGTCTCAACATTTGTTCTTATAGCTTGATCACACAACTGGGATTATCAGAAGCTTCCATTGATCCTAAAAAGAAGATAACTATCAAGGCATATGATGAACAAGAATGATTTTCCAAAGGAACAATTGTCTTACCTATCAGAACAGGTCCAGTTATCAGAGATATCACATGTCAAGTTCTTGATCTACCTTTGGCTTACAACATTCTTCTAGGGAGACCCTGGATACATGAAATATGAGCTATTCCTTCCACATGACATCAATGTGTGAAATTTTCTTATGAAGGAGTAGAGGTAATAATTCCAGCTGACATATCCACAACTTGCAATGCATTGAAAGAAAGTGTTGACAAACTTGTTCCTAATAACAGAGAATCTTCCACTAAGCAAATAGACATGGCATCTACATCCAAGATGGAAGACATTGCAAAAGAGGTCAAAATCAAAGACAATGGCATGGGAGAATATACTATGGAACCAGTCCTATCTCTAACATCTCTCCCTATCTCGCCTAAATCTTATGGACAATCATTAAAATAGTCCAAACCAGAATCCAAAGAACCTCTCGCTACCCATAAGGGAAATTTTGTTGCAGAACAAGTGTCCAAACAAGAGTTTGAAGAGGATGAAGCTATGCTTGCATGGCTATACAAAGATGAGGCTCTAACTCAAATTGTTCAAGCATGTGACTCCAAAATGCCAAAAATTCCTTCCAAGTCATATGGGCAAGGGGATAAACTGATAGCTAAAATGGGATATCTTGGAAAAGGACCTCTAGGAGTGTGAGGAAAAGGTCTCATGGCACCTATTTCACATACTGGTAATCCTAACAAAGATACTACAAGTCTAGGTTACAAAAAGAAACCCTTCTATCTTAAGGGTAATTCCTCTCACATGATAGAACAGTTTGAACTAGAGGAAAACCATAACAAGGAAGAAGACAACAAACAATTATACAGTGATGATTCAGACAACTCTAAACTTATTCCTTATGAACGCTTATCTCAAGAAATCCCAGATCTTCTCAAAGCTAAAAATGAACCAATAAAAAGAATCAATATAGTAGAAACACAAGAACCTCCTATGGAACAAAAGACAGCTGCACAACAAGAACTAGTTGATCTTCAAGAAATCCACATAAAATAGGAAGAAGGTGGTAGCTATTCTGAAACAAATTCCCATGAGTATGAATTCAAATTAGACTTGGAAGGAAATCCTGCTTGGGGGATTCACCCTGACTTTACACATATTCTTGATTTTCCAAGAGGCCTAGAAGATGAATCCAATGATTATGAATGGGGAGTCATTCCAGAAGAAGATGAGCTTATCATAGAGAAACATGTAGATGTCATTCACCAATATGCACCTACACCTGATGTGAGTCTAGAACAAAATGATGAACTTAAGGAGTCTGATCCACCTGTTCCTGAAGCGAAATCCAATAATGATGTAGAAACTCTTAATGAACTGACCATCTCGAGTAGTAGTATCACCTTTGATTTCATGAGTAAGATAATTTCCAATGATGCAAATACCATTTATGTTAATATGATCACCCAATCTCTTCCTGAGCTTACTATCCAACATCCAGAGCTTATAGATCAAATGTCTAAAAATCCAAACCAAGACATCTATACCTTCAAATCGGACTATGCCCTTGCGTGCTATTTCAATTCTGTTGAACCTATGACAACTTCCATTAGTGAGCCTAGCATTAGCATGACAGAGTCAAATATCAAATATCTCAGTCAAAAGAATAAAAGCAAAAAGAAAATAAGTTTTGAGGGTGAAAACCACTTTGTGGTAGTTTCAGAACCTAAAATAGTAAAAATAAAAGATGTATCCGATGGTGAAAAACTCTCTGAGGCTCCTAAGGATGAGACATTTGATGTCCTTCTGAGTCATTTACAAGAGAGATCTCCAGTATTGATAGAACCCACTCAATCTATCAACTTGGGTATAGCCGAGGAACCACAACTCATTCATGTAGCACAATCCCTATCAGTGGAAGAAAAATAGACATTCACTACTTTATTAACAAAAAAGAACATCAAATTTGCATGGAAATATTTAGCTATGCTAGGGTTAGATCCTCATCTCATAATGCACGAACTCTCTATAGCTCTAGGAGTGAAACTTGTTAAACAAAAGTTGAGAAAGATGCATCCACATGTTGCACTCTTAGTCAAAACTGAATTAGAGAAATTACTAAAAGCCAGATTCATTCGAGTTATTGACTATGCTAAATGGATCTAAAATATTGTACCTATTTCTAAACTAGATAAATCAATCAGAGTATGCATAGATTTTAGAGATGTGAACAAAGGATGCCCTAAGGATGATTTTCCACTACCTAAAATTGATACGATAGTGGACATGACCGCGGGTTTTGAGATGTATTCCTTAATGGATGGTTTCTCTGGATATAACCAAATCAAAATTTCTCTAGAGGATCAAGAGAAAACTTCTTTCACATGTGCATGGGGTGCCTTTTGTTGGAATGTCATGCCATTTGGTCTAAAAAATGCAGGTGCTACATATCAATGAGCCATGCCATCTATCTTTCATGATATGATGCATCAAACTATGGAAGATTATGTTGATGAAACCTTAGCTAAATCAATGATAAGATTTGAACATTTGAATGACTTGAAAAAAATACTAGATAGAATGGAGAAGTTTAGTCTCAGATTGAACCCTAAAAAGTGTGCTTTTGGTGTCACTTTTGGAAAGCTCTTAAGATACATTGTCTCAAAGAAAGGCATTGAGGTTGATCATGCTAAAGTCAAGGCTATAATGGAGATGCAACATCCCAAAAATATCAGTCAAATGAGAACTCTACAAGGGAGAGTGCAATCTATCAGACATTTCATATCTTAGTTAGCAGACATATCACAACCTTTCAAAAAGACATTACATAAAGGTGTGACTTTTGCATGGAATGAGGAATGTGAAAAGAATTTCAACCATATCAAGCAATATCTATCAAATCCTCCTATACAAGGGAAGCCATTGATACTATATGTCTCTGCCACAGATACATCACCGGGGGCATTACTGGCACAACATGATGAAAATAAGAAAGAGAGAGCCATATACTGCATTAGTAGAACACTGGTAGTGTATGAGAAGAACTATTCAATGGTAAAGAAATCATGTCTAGCTGTGATCTTTGGATCGCAAAAATTGAGACATTACATGTTAGCTCATACAACACAATTGGTAGCTAAGGTAGATCCATTGAAATAATTATTGAGGAAATCTTCCCTCATAGGTAGATTAGCTAAATGGGTGATGCTATTAAGTGAATTTGACATTGAATATGTTGAAAGAAAATCTATCAAGGGCCAAGTCATCGCTGATTAGTTGGTTGATGCACCTTTGTTTGATGATACACCAATGAAAATGGAATTCCCAAATTCCTCTATCATGAATCTCTCTTCTCAAACATGGTAGTTATTCTTTGACAGCTCCTATATATAGAATGGATTTGGAGCAGGAATACTATTCCTAACACCACAAGGTTACTCAATACCTAAAGCATTCAGAATAAAGTTTCCTTGCACAAAAAATATTGTTGAATATGAAGCCCTTCTTAATGACATGAAGATATCAATAGAGTGGTGAGTAACAAAGTTTCACATTCATGGAGACTCACAACTAGTCATTCAAGTCAATGATGTGTACCAAACAAAAGATGAGAAACTTGTTCCCTACAAATGCATGGTAGATGATCTAAAGAAATATTTCATATCTATCACCTTTGAGAAAATCTATAGATTGGAGAACAAAGCTGCTGATGCTATGGCAATGCTATCATCTCTACTATAGGAGCTTGAACATGAGCTATGTTATGAGTTCTTGGTGGAAGCACGGTCATTCCTAGCCTATGATTGCCCAGAAACCTGAATGATTTGCACTGTTGTAGGTCATGATTCTTCCAGATACAAAAACCTTTTCTCCTACCTTCAAAATCAAATCATTCCTGAATCCTTTAACTGGTATGAGAAACATAACCTTATCCGAAATGCATCTTGATATGTTATCATTGGCAATAATCTATACAAACAGAGTCTAGATGGTACTCTTCTTAGGTGTTTAGAACATGATGAGTCTCAACATGCATTAGATGAAGTCCATGATGATATATGTGGATCACACTCAAATGGTTTAACACTAGCTTGAAAACTTATTAGGGCTGGGTACTATTGGCTTGAAATGGAAAAAGAGGCTATCAAATATGCAAAGAATTGTCAAAAGTGTCAAGTCCATGGGAACTTGATTCATGCACCAGGGAGAGATCTTATTCCCTTTACTACACAATGGCCTTTTTAGCAATGGGCCTTTGATCTTATAGGAGCCATACATCCTCATTCTTCTAATGGACATACCCATATTATTAAAACTATAGACTATTTCACAAAATGGGTAGAAGTAGTCCCTTTGACTCAAGCAACCGGAAAGAAAATCTCTATGTTCATTTTGAACTACATCATATGTTGGTATGGAATCCCACATTCAATAGTCACAGATAATGGTGGACAATTCAAGAACAAAGACTTAGATGATCTATGTGCCAAATTCAAGATTATACAACATTGGTCATCAATATACTATCCTCAAGGGAATGGACAAGCAGAGGCTTCAAACAAGAGTCTATTAAAAATATTGCACCGTACAGTCAATAAAATAGGAAGAGATTGGCATCTCATGATCAATCCAGCTCTCTGGGCCTATATAACAAGTATCAAAATGCCCACTAGGGCTACACCATTTGATTTAGTTTATGGGTCTGAAGCGGTATTACCTATTGAGGTTGAAATTCCATCACTAAGAATCATAATGCATGGTACAGTAACTGATGATGACTACAGAGTGTCTAGGTTGCAAGAACTTGAACTACTAGATGAGTGTAGACAAGTAGTGTATGATCATCTCAGAGTATATCAGAAAAGAATGTCTAGAGGCTACAACAAGAAATTCAGACACAGAGAATTTCAGGTTGGTGATCTAGTCTTGAGAGAAAATCCTAAAAATCAATCACATAAAGAACACAAGGGGAAGTTTGAACCCAAATGGATGGGTCCCTTTGTTATCGCTGCTACTTTTGGCTTTGGAGCCTATCAACTCTCAATGACTGAAGGAGAACATCTCCAAGAACCAATCAACATTCTCCATCTAAATAAATTCTACGCCTAAGGCATTCAGTATTAAAAAATGTCCTGAAAAAATTATAAAAATTAGAAAAAGTCCTGAAAAAATGATCATCTGGGTGAAAACCTAGGAATAGGCACCTTGATGTATCACAAAAAAAGTAAAAAAATATCAAAAGTACAAAAAAATTGAAAAAATGAAAAATAAAAAAAATGAGAAAAAGAAAAAGTGCCTTGGTGAAAACTTGGAAACAGGCGCCTTGGTAGCAAAAATAGAATCTCTGCCAAGATGGTGAAAACCTGACAAACGGGCTCCACTTGTTCAAAATGCTCCATCTATCAGTACAATCTTAGTCTTTCCCATCTTTCAGTCGGCTTTAGTCTGTATATATCCTTGTTTCAATAAAGTCGGTCTATACACCAATTGGCAAAAATGTCCATCTCCTATCAATGTTCAAACTTGGGGGCAATCAAAGTCATATCCTACAATCCTCATTATCTTAGACATGTCATATCCAGTCAAGGTCCTTTGAAGCTACATCTGAGTTAGTACGTCTGTCTCCTTTCTAGAAAGGATTTTACATCCACAACAACACAAAAAAACATCAACACGAACAAAAACAATCTTTGCTACGTGCTTTAATCTTCTTTGTATGCTTACTGATTCACATTGAGATTTTTGCATATTGTGTCCTTTCGAGCTCTTTGATGATGTCCTTTACATGATTTAGAGAGTGATGACTAAGGGCATAATCTTTTCTTTATTTTCTACTTTGAGCAAAAATCTAATAACTTTGGAAATTGTAGATTGAAATGGTGTCCGTCTGTAAGAGCCTCCATCACGTGTTGGATGGCCATGAGTACCTTGACCATTGATACCCAAAAAATTCAAGAAAGTTTGATCTAGCTTACATCTTTTTGAATGATTTCTCAATCCTATTGTGAATGGATATTATCCAAGGATGTGAATGATAAAGGGTCATTGCGGGTAATTCACATTGGAGACAAGAATGAATTCTGCAAATTGTTTGGCATGTTTGTTCCACAAGGTGTATTCAGGTCATCATGATGTTTATGTTCTGATGCTTATACAAATTGCAATATCAAAATGGACATGATATTTAGGTCATGCTGGCATTGGTGCCTTGGTGCTTATATCTAATCTGACATTCTGAAAAATAAAATCAATATTCATATGTCCATGGTTGTCTAGCCAGTGGGCGTTGCATTGACTTTGGCGCAAAAATCAATATTCATAGTTTCCTAACTAGTGGATGTTGTATTGATTTATCTAGTTACCTAATAAAAAATCAATGATGAAAATGACCGACACATGATTAGTGACTAGGTCCTAGGTCTTAGGTTTGCATCTCATTTTGCACTTTGCATGATTACATTTATCTCATGATTGCTTGAATTAGCTTGACACAAATGATTTTTCAAAACTATGTTAAACACATCATAAGGACTGAGTATCACATGAAGGTCTTTTTAACAGATCACCAAGCAGGCACCCCTGCCTAATTTTGATGTTTTGAACCCATTTTTGGGATCAAAATCAAAATCTGAGATCGTTTACTATGTCAAAATTGTGATTAAAATTTTTTAGACCTAGGACGGCCGACTGCTTGCATAATCGACCTTCAATCATCACAGAAATCCATAATTCAACTTAACTGATTATCTTACATCAAACTATCAAAATTTCAACTTGGTCACCCATGGTCAACTCATGGTCAAACCTAGTCAAACTTGGTCTCCAAGACCTCTAAACAATGTAGAACATATTCTCAAATGTGTATAACCACTTATCAAATCAATTACCATGCTTCTAAACCATTCAACGTAGACTTTTCTTGTCAGATTTCAATTTTAATTTTGAAAAGGGCATGGTATTGCATATCAATCAAATCTGTAAATCAAATCTTCTCTTAGTAATCAAGACAACAACCACGTTTAGTTGCTGATTCATCAAAAGACCTTGTCTCTTGGGGCACATCGCTTGGGGTATATCAGATTCATCGTGATCCATATCAATCTAGTATCCTAATCAATCTTGTAAACTGTATCAGCTTTTTGTAACCATTGGTTCATTAGTGTTATTTCCTTAGTTCTTTGTAACTGAAGGGTTCAGATGTGATACCATTTTGATTCCTTTGGACAACTAGGTCTGGAATCAGGTCACTCACTTCTTCATAATCATAAGGTTTAGAATCAGGTGTTTTGATACTTTTTTGTAATCATCGCTTCATTGTTGCTATAGTTAACATCATCATGATTCTTGGTCAAACAGGACCTGAATCAACTTTTTCTAAATCTTTCAATCGATTTCTATCTCAAAATCGGTTCATCTTTCAAATCAGTTTCATCATAAAAAATAGACTAATCTTTGAATGACTACGCTTCACACAATGATTCAAAGAGGGGAAAAATGTAATACCTCAAAAATGGGCTATAGGTTCATTAACCTCTTACATAAAAAATTTGATCGAAATTGTCATCAAAGTCCTAACCTAAGGCACATCTGCACATCAGTTTATCAAAAAATGATTACCTTAATTCCGCATCAGGAAATATTCCTTGAATATTCCCAATTTATCATAATTATCTTTACTTGAATATTATTTGGCAATAAATGTCATTATTTATCCTAAAGTTGATTAATTGAATATTTTGAATATTTAATTAATTAAGTTTAATTTTGCCACTTAATTATTTAATTAGATTTAATTACATTTGTTCCTAAATTATTTTAATTTAATTTTGACAATAAATCAAAATCATGTCAATAATTGATTAAATTCTTATTTAATTAATTAAATCCAGTTGTCAATATTTAATGATATAGTTTTTAAATAAAAGTTTGATTAAATAATTGATTAACCCATAAATCAGTTATTTTAATTCAAAAATTAGTTAAGTTGAAGATAAATCACTTTATTTATTTAATTAATTCATAATTATCTATGCACATTTGAAAGAGAAGTTGAACTTTAAATTAGAAAATCAATTCAAGTTATTATATTTTTGAAACTCAACATCTATTTTGAATTGAAAGCTGATCTAAACTTCTGATTTGAGTCAAAAAGCTATTTTTGCATGGTTTTGTAAGTTAATTAATTATGATTTCTTGTTAACTCAAAAATCAACTTGAGTTTATCAAGAGTGATTTATGGCTTTTCTCAATGCATCCTCAAGCCCTAGATTTCTATAAAATCAAGGCTCATCTCTTCACAAATTATTTCTCAAATTTGCACAATCACTCTGGCGAAATTGCATAAGAAGAATCAAGCTTTTGCGAATAGGTGACTTTGTGAGATCAATTCATAGTTTTTCATGGCTTTGCATAGTTTTTCATATCAATTCATATCATTGTTAGAATAATTTGCATATTAGTTTCATAGATTCATATAGTTCTTCATCTAATTGCATAAAAAATTCAAAAAATTAGATTAATCTGCATTCATTATCTTTTACATCCAAATCCTTCGTTTAGGTGTTGCATTGTTACTGATCTCAGTCTAATATGAGAATACCATACTCGCACCTACTAGAAGGTAGTAAATCGCCTGGTTAGCTTAGTTTCATTTATTTGCAAATTTTGATTTTGCTAACCTCTAATGTTTTACTAAAGTGTTGTGTCCACAGTTAGGTACAATTTTCACACACAACTATCTACGATAGTGCTATTACATTTGCAGTGATCTGGAACTTAACAAAATGAAACTAGGGTGATTCACCAAACTTGGATAGGTCCATAAACTATAAACAAACTCACAATGGGATCAAACATAACCTGAACACCACAACTTCTCCCTAATTCTGATATTTCCCTTAGAAACAACAAGGTGTTGGTTGTAAATGAGAAGGGAAAATGAATTCCACAACCTCAAATACTTTCAAATGCACACAAATGGGGACCTTAGGAAATAAAAAGTGTTTCTGAACATTTAAATGAACAATACATCAAGTAAAGGATTATCCTTGATCATAATAACATTGATATAAGACCCACCAGACAACTCAAAAAATAATAGGAACAAGAAGGATAATTGCTATGTATTGAATCAAAAGGAGCCAAAATACAGTTTTCTTTTCTAGAGCTACAAACATTCAAATCTCAAAGTGAGATAGAATGGAAGAACTTCCTCAATCACCAAAGTGAGAGGTATATATAGACAAACCCTCAAAATCCACATTTGAGGATTCATGGTACCTAACTCCACTAAATCTGGAAAATCCTTGCATTCTAGGCCCATCAAATATGTTGCTCAAATCCGGATGTCAGATTCCTAGATTTGTAGGGTATGTGAAAAGATAGAATCTTGAGAAAATATAAGCCATTAAATCATTTCCCCTATTTATTCACTCTATCCTATCCCCTTTTGATCATGCTTTAAAAAAAATTCTGACAAAATGATTTATAAAATATCATTTGTCAGAATTTACAATAATGGGGCATGATTTACATTTTATTTTATCTTTCTCTTTTTGCCATGAACTCCCTAGGTTGTGGGTTTAAAAGTTTAATCATGTTTAATAAATAAGTTCTCAACCAAAAACAAGGGGAAAACATATCCATAAACATTTACATCCCTTAAATTAAACCAACCTTTTAAAAAACAAAAGGGGCCCTAGGGTCAATATCTTTAATTAACATTTCAATGAGCAAGGAAAACATATTCAATAGATATTCAAACATTTTATGGCTCAAAACTGACCCTCAAAAGAAAGAAAGATGCTAAAAGCATCGAATCCTTCACTGCTATTTTGAGGAGGAAAGTTGTAGTTCTTGACTGGCTTGGCCTTTTAATCTTCAATTGGATTTGGAAACTTGGGGTTTTGATCTTCATATTGGTATCATGGACCGAGGTAGGCATTTGAGTTTCTCTTCTCATCTCTACATTTCTTGATGGCATGATGTTTTGTTGTGATCATCCTATCTGTATTTCGAGGGCACATTTGATGTTTAAATCTTCATGGCGTATTTGATTTGTGTATTGTTGTGTTGATTCAATGGCATTGTATGATTTGATAATACCATTTAAATCTGGCATTGCTTATGAAATACTTGATGTCCCTTGAGTTGCAAGCTAGGGCACCATTTTTTGATGTGTTTATCACATGTTGTGCTCACTGTTTTAATGGATTAACTCATGAGCTTCATACATTGTTGTTACTCATTGATTCATGGAGCCCATGCTATTGCTTTGAACATTGTGATTTGAAACTATTATATGAAAGCTTGGAGGCCCATTATATTACTAATATCACTTGTTGTTTTCTTCATGGTATCTACATTATGCTTTGCTATTGCTATTGATGCTCAATGGAGAATTCACTATTGTATTTCCTTTGGGTCTTGTAAGCTTGGCATTTGGCATCTACTTAGTGTCCATTTGTTTGCTCACTGGTTTTTTGGAACCCGTGAGCCATGAGCTAGGGTATCCATACTTTTCTTATTTCTATTACCATGCCAGTGCCCTATGATGTTTGATATCATACAACACTTGTTTTTCTTGCTGGATGGTGCACCATGTATTGTTTTATTCACTTCTATTTCATTGAGACTGCGGGTTTGATATTTGTTTAAACATTGCATCTTACTATGGAAGTTTGGACGCCTACGCCCTCAACATTACCACTATTATCACTTGATGTATCATTATTTATGTTTGATTTACTCACTTGGAGTATCATTGATAACCTACGAGCTTGTGAGCTAGGGTATTATTTTTTTAATGTTTTTTACACATGTTCCTAATCCATGTCTCGTGAGCTTGAGTACCATGCAATGTTATAGTGATGAGGCCATGGGATATGTAATTTGATGCTTCTATTGATGTTGATGCACAACCCGTATCATTGTTGATGCTTCCATATGCACTTTCTTTCTTTCTTGATTCTCCATTTTATGTCTTCATGGCACCATTGATCTTGTTGTTGTCATATGGCCATTAAATAAGTGTTCAATATGATCTCTGCTACTTGATTTCACTTTTTCTCTATATGTTCACTATGTATTCAATATGAGGACCTGAGAGCCATGGCTAGGGTATTCATTTTTACATTTATTGTCATCACCAAGCCAGTCCATGCTCTATTTTTGGAACTAATGTTATTGATGTTTGTTGTTGCTGAGCATGTTGCCATGGCATTTCATTTAATTAGTCCATTTGACATCATGATTTCTTCATTTTAGGCATCATTGATTGCTATCCCATTGTAATGACTGCATTCTTTTCTTGATGAGGCTCCATTGTTTGATTGGTGTTACTATGCCCATACCCTATGATACTTGTTGTTGCTGAGCATGTTGTCATGGCATTTATTGAGATCCATTTGATAGCATATTTTCTAGTGTTCATTGTGAGGTTGATATTTGGCATGTATCCATTGAATCACCATTGCTGCTTCTTGCTTATGGATTTATCTATATCTGTGATGTATCTGAATGCTATGTCAGATTTACAAATGCCATGCTCCTACTATTTCTACAATTAGACTATATTTTATCTCACTCATGCTCTATAGGAATTCCATCATGATTTCATGCCATTCTTAAGAGGAATCATGCCATTATTTCACCATTTGTAGCCTCCTATTTAAGCTTAAGAAATGTAGATTCTGACATACTTCATGCATAGCATTAATGGATAAATGATAGTGTAGGTTTGTGTACTTACTGAGATTTTATTTTCTCCATGATGTCCTTGTCTTGTTCACTATTTTCAGAACATGGAAGGTATACCATATTGATGTGATGATTTTTTACTTAAAGCTCATGATGTTCTTCCTATCCCTCATGTAGATTTAACACACTTTATGGATTACTTTTGTGCTCTGATTTGATTTTGTGATAGTGTACCTTCCATTTCTTATTCATGCTTGATCATGGATGCCTTATGGTTCTTTGATATGATTGGAGTCATTATCATGGGTGGTCCATTTGGAAATGATATCACAACAAAATCAAATGGAACAATAATATTTGATGTTGTTGTTGTACTATTTGGATGGGATATCCACAATAATGACTCATGTGATGCTCATTGTCCTGCATATATTGATCATGCTTATGCAATTGTTGCTTCCTTAATGTTGATCTCTTTTTGTTGACTATGCTTCCATGATTTTTTTACTATTCTACCTTTGAATCTTGAATATTCCATGGCCATTGCTACTTTACTAACTGCTTCCCTCCTTCTGGATTAGTGCTCCTCCTTTAGGTTGTGGGGATGATCAAGAACTTTGTGGAAATGGGGCTCTTGATAACCCTCATAGTTTCAATGTGGGGTGCTAGGAGGGCCTATCACTTGATCATTGGTGCTCTTGGCCTATGATGTAGGTTTTCTCAAGGAGCTTTGGAGGCTTCTTGAAAGGGCCCACATCACAAGGAAACATCATTCATTGTATTCCAACACATTGTGATTACTGTTGTTCTGACAATCACTTATACTTTGAGAATGGCCTTTGGAGAGGCCATCCTCTTAGTAAATTTGATTATCTGAATGAGGGTAAACATTAGTGTCATAAATTCTTCTATGTCTACACATAGAACAAACAAGTTAGTGAAAACATGGTATCTTCTTCCTCTTTCTGCAACATTCTTATGAGTGCACATGTCTTGTAGCATGATTTTCCTTTCAGAAGTGTATGGCTTGACTATGCACATGCATAATTGTAGATGAGGATATGTAATAGGATGCCATTCATTGCTTAGATCCTTTGGATCTAACTCCATCTCTTCTCTTCTTGTAGGTTCTGGATCAGACAAGAGCACACTAGATTCACACCTGGGTCAACATTCTATCTCTTTAGGCAATGTCTGGTACCCTTATTATTTATGTTCATCCACTTATGTATGTCTGTATTCATTCATGTTTTTCTAAAAGTTGGCTATGCTCATGACCTGTGTGAGGCCATATGATTTTATCTTTCACTTCCTCTCTTTGTATAGTACATACTAGTTATTTAGCACATATATACATGTAATCTTTAGATGTACAAATCTCTTTTCTTTTATATGTACCTCATCTTACAAAATGAACACAAATCTAAACAAGATCATTTAATAATGCAAACTAGGGTATTGTAGTCACTTGTCTAGTAATTAGATTACCAAATTGAAATGGACATGAAAATATGGTAACAAGAAAATTACCAACTAAGAACAATTGTAACAATGGTAAGATTAAGACAATGTAATAATGTGTGTACAATTACACCAACATTCCCCCCTTATTACATTGATATGAAAAACATAAAAAATACCTTTCTCTAGGGACTCCCCCTTAAGGCTTACATAACAAAAAAATGTTGATTACATAATATGAATACATATTTAGGAAAGTCAGTTATTCATAGTTTCAACAATTGGCTCTGCTAGGGTTTCATGTGTACGACTCTATGTCTGAGCTTTTCTTATGAATTTCCCACTTGTCATACTACATCTATTATAGGATTTTTTCAGTAGGGTTTATTTATAATGGCCTCATCCAACTTTAGCCTAACAATTGATACTAGTGCTTGAGTTTTTGCTTCAGAAAACCATGTCACCTCCTCTAAACAAACACCCATGCAAGTTCATCCTGAAGGTTTTCCATGAGGTAACCCTGATATTGTGCTTAACATGCAAGATTTTGATGCTTCTTGTGATTGGTTGGACAAACATACCTTAATAGGTTATTTTTTGGGTTGCACTCCTCCTGAAACTATGCTCAGAGAATGGGTCACCAAGAGGTGGACTCCTCATGGAGTCTGTCTTGAAGCTATTCAAAACCTTACCAAAGGTTTTTTTCTGTTTCATTTTTCTAACCCTTCCCAAGCTGAGGTAGTTTTTGGCCATGGGCCTTGGTCGGGTCATTCCTCCTTGTTTTTTTTCCAGAGGTGGTCTTGAGACTTCACTGTCTTAGATGACAAGAAACTTAGGGTTCCTGTGTGGGTCCAATTTCTTGGTCTCCCTTTGCCAGGATGGCCTTTTATTGAGTCCATTTCTAAAACCCTTGGTAAAGTAATTACTATGGAGCATGAATTTTTTTCCAATACCTTCTCCTAGAAGGTTCTTTACTTGAACCTTCCAAATACTTGTTATAGATGTCATCCGATGGATCAAAAGATCAAGGATTACCCTTTGGCCATTCCACGGGCCAAGCCATAGCCAAAGGAAGCTCCTGTTAAAAATGTGGAGGTTGGTAAAAAGGAAGAATGGACTATTGTTGTGTGCAAAGGAAATACGTCTTCGGTTCCCAAATAGTCACCCATCACCTCCACCTCTGTTCCTCCTCCAGTGCCTCTAGATGGAGAGCAAGTGCTTTCCATTGAGGGGTTGTTGGTGGTTCAACAAATTTTAAACCCTGCTTCTCAAGGGAAATCCCCAGTTGAGAAGACTACCACCCCTAGTGTGGTGTGTGCTTTACAAACTACATCTTCAGTTGTTGTTTCATAGACATTGTATTGGTCTTGTATCCTTGATGGTTGTGAGGAAAACCTAGATGAAAAGTGAAGGTTTGTCTCGCCTGGAGATTTGCATCCCAATTTTAGCTCCATCCCAACTCTTTTGCAAAATAGTTTCTCCTCTCTTGAGGACGAGGAAGATATGCAAGAATTTTTATGAATTTTTTTTATCTTGGAATGTACAAGGTCTGATCGACCTCTCCAGAGAGTACTATGTTTGGGATACTTGTTGTAGGCTTTAAAGTCTAGATATTGTATGTCTTCAAGAAGTTAAGATATATGGTTTTTTTATTACTTCTCACTATCACGTTAGATGGCCAAATGACATTGTGTTTTCTTCTCAACATGAAGCTGGTAGAGGTGGTGTTATTACTATCCACCTCACTTGCAATGTGCAATTATTGCTCATGATTCTGACCCTATGCAAAGAATAATTTTGATTTTGATGTCCTTCAATAATCATTATTTTGGTATAGTTAATTTTTATGCTCCCAATAATGTTGTGGAAAGATCTCAACTTTGGTGTTGGATGGTAGATAATCTACTTCTGGCCACTTGGGTTGTGTGTTGGGACTTTAATATGGTTGAGAAAGCTTCTGACAAAGAAGGGATTCTACCTTTTTGATGGATAGTTGGTGAACAACAAGCATGGTTCTATATGAGAAATAAATTGGGCCTTCTTGATCCCAATGCTAACCATCATTGGTAGAGTGGGGTCTGGCACACTTGGTCTAATTTTAGAGCTGGTACTAACTGCATATTTAAGAGGCTTGGTCATGCTATGATAACTACACAATATTTTTTCTCCTTTTCTGAAGATCAGGAATTTCCTGTCATTCCTCTGCTAGTTGTGACTTTGTCTAACCACTACCCTATCTTGTTTTCGATTACATGGAAATATGTTGTGCCACATGCTGCCAAAACTCAATTTTGTCTCAATATGTCTATGCTAAGTCACACTTCTACCATTTCTCATATTTTTTGAATTTGGAATTTAGTGCCTCGGCCCCACAACCAGACTGGTTGGATTCAATGGTGGAATGATTCCATCACTCACATGACTAGATTTCTCAGAATCTATAGCTATGAATTAGCCATGTACATAAGGCATTCCTATGAAGTCAACACCAAGGCTCTTCAAAGTGTCTATGAAGCTCTCACTTTGAATGCTTTTGATTTTGAGCTTCAAGTTCAGCTTGCTAAATTCCATCATGAAAACTAGATTGCTAACAATTATGCTACTCGGGGAGCACAAATCAAAGTTCACCTCCATTGGTTGGAGGTGGGCGATCAAGATTCCAAGGAATTCTTCCAAGCTCAGAGGGCCCATCATACCAATCTTGGGATCAAAACTATAAAACAAGGTCATGAAACTATTTCAGATCTTTTGGCTATTCTTCAAGCTTTTGTCCAACATTATGAAAGAGTGTTTGGTTCACAAGGAAATTTGGTTGCTCGAGATGAGGCTCTCAGAATGTGTATTACTGCTACTCCAAACCACCTAGAAGTCGAGTGATGTACCTTTTGTGAGTAACTTATCACCATAAATGACCTCAAAGAGGCTATCTTTTCTATGTTTGATGACAAGTCCCTTGGGTGTGATGGCTTCCCTAGTGAATTTTACAAGCATTTGTGGGATTCTATAGGCCTTGACCTGCATAAAGTTTATCTCAAAGCTTATCATAATAAAAGTCTAGGAGAACTTTATAAAAAAAGGAAATATTAAATTTATACCTAAAGCTAGCAATCCTAAGGATCTCTATAATTGGAGACCCACCACCTTGCTGAATGTTTCATACAAGATCATTGCTAAGGATATAGTAGTCAAAATATGATATCTCCTTCCTTTGATTATTCAGCCGGAACAAAATGAATTTATTAAGTCTAGATATATCATCAATAATATCATTTCTATTTAGGAAGGGATGGAGTGGGCTCGTAAGTCCAAGCAATAAACCTTGTTCCTTAAAATTGATTTTGCTAAAGTTTATGATTGCATTGAATGGCCTTTCATTCTTGCCATGTTGCAGCCTCTTGGTTTTGGCCCAATTTTTTGGCAATATGTGGAAATGCTTTTTGGTGGTGCTTCCACTTTCATTTCCATCAACAGTGCCCAATCTAAAGCCTTTGGGATTTTTAGGTCTATTCACTAGGGTTTCCCTCCGGCTCTTGTGTTGTATGTTCTTGCTGCTGAAGGTTTTGGTTACTTACTTGCCCACTCTATTTCCTCTAGTTTGGTTCATGGCATCTCTTTGCCTGATTCCTCTTCCCAGATTTTCATTTGTCACTTTGTGGATGATTCCTTTCTCACTCTCATTGAGAATGAGGAAAATGTCTCCAATGCCTTGTAATGCTTGGATACGTTCTGCCTTGCTTCTGGGTTGGCTATTCAATGGCACACGAATCTCTTCTATAGAAAATCCTTTCTTTTAACTCCTCCTTGGTTTGCTTAGTATGATTAGAAGTGGGTCCTTCATGGGGAAGTTTTTCACTTCTTGGGCATTCCCTTTTCTTTTCAAGCTTCTCCTATAGATTTATGAAATGTTGTGCTTGCCAAAATTGAGAAAAAGCTGGACTACTGGATCACTAAGCCTCTCTCTCTTGCTAGGAAGTTCCAAATTTTCTCTAAGGTTTTGGAAACCACCCATGTTTATTACTCTTCCTATTGGGCTCCTTCTAAAGCTTCTTATCTTAAGCTGGAGCATCTTCTCAGAGACTTCCTCTGGGATTTTGGTGCTGATCATCATGGCTTTCACAGAGTGGTCTGGGATTATTGTTTCCTACCCAGGGATTCTGGAGGCCTTGGCCTTCTCTCCACTTAGAAGCAGGGTCTTTCCCTTTGTGAAAAATGGATCATTCATTCTCTCATAGGTGATGAAGCCTGGAAAATCCTGGTTAGACATTGCATTTATTTAGGATATCCTACTCATCGGCCAACATGGAAGGGTATTGGTCTTCAAACCCTTATTATAATGTGAGAGATGTGTATATCCAAGGCACCTTCATTATCAAGAGAATTTGGAAGGCCTCAAAATTTTTCAAGCCTTGGCTCCACTAGGTTGGCAATGGTTTCTTTGATGGGCTTTCTTTGAACCAACATAACCTTTGGTGGTCCCCTCTTTTTTCCATTCAGGGTGTCCCTCTTGCTAAGACTCAAGGTGCTAGTGCTCTATGTTTTTTCAAATGTGGCATAAAGACCCCTAAAGACCTCTTTTCTAGAGTCTCTATGAGTCTCTACTCTTGGGAAGATATGTAGATCCAGTTCCATCTTGCTCGACCAGATCATCAGACTTTTGATTTGTTATTCTCTTCCATTCATGTTCATTTGCTGCATAAGTTGGGTATTCAGTCTATTCAACCTTGGTGGAAAGATTGGAAGTGGTACCCTGCTACACCCTACAGTAGTTACAAGCTCAAGCTAGGATATCGGTGGTTAGTTCCTCATCTCCCTATGATTGAAACACTCAACCAAAGATGGAATTTGTAGTCTTCACATCACCACCAGAGGTTTCACTTTCAAACCATATGGGATGCTATTATAGAACCCAAAATTGCTCTCTTTTATTGGTACCTGTTATTTAAAGGGCTCCCTCTGGGGCCTCAACTCAAACACCTGAGTGTGCCTGATCCTTGATGTCCCTTTTATGGGAATCCACAATTTTTTTTGCACATATTGTTTGGTTCTACAGGAGAGCTGAACAGTATTGGCAATGAATTCATGATTTTTTTAAGCCTTTCTGGCCTGAGCCCTTTTCTTGGCACATGATTTTTCTGGGAGATTCCCTGAGGCTTCCCTCCAAGTTTACCTAGATTTGGCATACTTTTAGGATGGAGATTTTGTTTACCTTATGGAAGGATAGGAATGCTGTTCTTTTTTCCTACAAATCTCTTGATATTAATGTTGCCTTGTACACTAAAGCTTGTATATGTAATAATGTTATGATGTAGATTCAAGTGTAAGCCAACAAGGTGGCATTGGAGGTAGCCCACCTACAGGATCCATTTAATCATTGGGGCAATGCTCCTTGTACGAATTATAGAGTTCCTCTTGACTCTATTTTTGCTGATCGTACTCCAACCTAGGGTCACTGTAGAGCTTGTAGTTCTTTGGCTTGTCTCTCTCACACCTTGCATTTGCAAGCTCCCCACCACCACTCTCCTAGTAGTGGTGATGTTGGCTGGCATCACCGCTTAGCTTCTCCACCTCATCACGGCTCTAGCTGGTCCCCAGTGGTTCATGCCCCTCCTATTGCTCCTATTGTTTGTGATAGCTTTGCTTGGCTGGAGGCCATCTCCTCTAAATGGTCCTTCCCTTGCCTAGATTTGGCTATTTCTCCACCATGGGTAAAGGAGATAAAATATGATAATTGCTGGCTTTTCCTTTGGCACCCAATTTTAAAATTTTTTAAACCAAGCCCCATGCAAAAACATTCCCAAAATATTCTCATAATTTGTAGTGGTTTTGTTTATGGTGCTTTTGTGAAGTTATACTTTGTAAAGACAACATTGCAAGAGGAGCTATTGAACTTGAACCTCAAACCAAGAAGTTCTAATTTCAAGGTTCAAAGTTCAATTTTCCATCTCCCATGGGTTTAAAGTTCCAAGTCCAGTTCATGCTAGTTCAGAATGGTTGTGAAAGAATAGACTCAGTATGAATAGTTCAAAATTACAAACCAGAGACACAATCAAAGGCAACATGGTTATTTGATGTAGGTCTGGTTGGTGATAATGGAAAGACTATAGTTCCCTTCCTCGATGATAAATGTGTATACAGAGGAAAGTTTTTTGAAGACATGGTACCAGTTTGTATTGCGAATGGACATAAAAGTTTTCATGAAAGTGTGATCAGACTTTCTGCATCATTTTAAAACCCCCAAATTTCACTATATGCCTGTTGTGATGATGAAGCCATTAAATGATGATGATTGTTCATATCACCATTGGATTTAACCCAAAGAGCGTAAGATGACATCTAAAACATCATGGTGTTTTATGGTGCTCACTTTCATTCATCTTTACACCACAAAATTTGACAACTCCATGAACATGGGATTCTTTTGTTTTTTTAAAATTTGTAGGCTAAAAAATTGGGTCTCAATGTGGGGGCCATAACTTTCAGCTCAACAATTGGATTTGACCAAGTTTTGGATATATTGTGGAGAGGAAAATTGTATAGGATTTGACTAGAGTGATTAGAAAAATGTAATGGAGTTAAAAAGGTATAATCCACTGTGTAGACGTCAATCAAAGAGGCCATCAACCTCTTGTTATGTCTGCAGACATCAATGAATTTGGTGGCAATCCCTTCATGGCTGATAAATTTATTTTAAAATAATACATTATGGTGTTGAAAGGAGGTGTTTCCACATGCCAAGAATGTGTATTTTCCCTCTAATAAGTTTAATTAAAAGATCATATAATAAGGCTCATTTTATGAAGGTATTTTAAAAAGTTTATAAAACTTTATAGAGCATCAAGAATCAGTTATGGGAACACAATCGTCATAATAGATCATTATTTATTATAATATTTCTAAGTAAAAGGGGTTTTAATGGCTACGTGAAGGGGAATTCTTTCTAAAATACAAATGGTAGCATAGGGAAATAGGAGAAGTTATTTTATATTTTATGTATTTTTTGACTATAATGGCAAGCCAGAAATGATCTTGTGGTCACTTTGTGATATTCAAAAACAAAGATGAATCTATATTGCAAATTGTGTGGTTTGTATATTCATTTATTTTGATTAGGATTGATTGTATGGTTGTCCTTTTCATGTTTCTAGATATCTTCTTCCATTATTATCAAGTATGTGTTGTACGCAATCATGTGGTTCACATATTCACATCTTGCAAAATAAAATGTTCAGTTTCTCTCATTTCCTCTGTAATGTGAAGGATTGAATAGACAATCTTATGGTTGTCTATTCATCTTTCTCTCTCTCTTTAAATTGGTAAATTGATGATCACATTCACTTCATGTTGATGAGTGAATATTAGTGCCTTTGTTTCTTTTGGTTAAAGACATAATCGATTATAATTAATTGAATATCTTTCGAAGGGAGTTGATCCTTCGTATCAAAACTTAGAGAGTGTTTTCACATATCATTGTAAATGGCTCAACTGTTAGTTTGGTTGTCTTCTTGTTATGGGCATTTAGAGGTCATTTGTAAAGTTGTTTCAAGAAGACAAATCTTTTTACTAACAATCATGATGATGTTGCTGATGGGTGGTCAGTTCCCAAACCTCCTGCCAATCCCAGGGATGCCTAGGGTTCTGATGACATAGATCCTCCTCCTTCAGTTGGCACTACTCTTACAGCCTAAAGGCTTGCTTTATAAGTTTTTTGATGAATAGTTTGTAATTATGGCCTTGTGTAGTGTGAACTTCTGTAGGGTGATCTTGTATCCCCCAACCCCTTTTTTGTGAATATGTAACATTTATATTTAATTTAATAAAAAATGGACTATTCATAAAAAAAATACATATTTAGAGAAAATATTCTTTTGAAGTAACAAATCTTGAACCAAGAAAGGTTCCATCAAGTTGTCTCTTGATCCTCACAAAGGTGTATCTTCAAGCTGTGTTCTTAAGCTCCCAGTCCTAAAATCTCCAATCACAAAGTCTTGAATTATTCAATAATGATCCCTAAGAGCTGTGACAGATCTCTACACTAGTATAAAAACATCAATATGCGACTAAAAAAACTACTATAAATTGTATGTAAATAACTAAAGTTAGTCAAGTGACTATAGTAGCTAATTTGTAGTCATTTATAATGCGACCAAATTTATGACTAAATGATTTTATTCATTTATTTACTCAATGATTTTGATCATCAATTTAGTCGTTGATTTAGTCATTGATTTTGATTAATGATTTAGTCATTGATTTAGTCGTTAATTTGGTCTTTGATTTCGTCATTGATTTGGTTATTCATTTGGTCATTTATTTGGTCGTATTAAATATAGCCATGCAATGAATAATTATAAAATACCATAAATTTTATAATACAAAATAACATAATATTAAAATTGAACTACAACATAAAAGAAAATATAAATATAAAATATATGAACAAGGTACAACATGATAGAATTAAAAGATTGATGTAACATTGTGATAAATAAATGTAATCTGAAATACATAAATAAATATATATAGATGTCAAATCTTAGAGTACATAGCTAACTTAATAAAAAATTTCAAAGCTTAGAGTATATATCTAACTTAATCAAAGTTGTCTTAAGAGTTTCTAACTCTTTCAAATACACCATGATAACTAAGATCCTTAAACCACACATTCAAAATACTGCATAAAGTTGTAATGAGCCAAGATGTCTAACAACATCTAGTACATGATAAACATGTTTAATTATTCTATTTTTTGCAAATACTTTAGTGGCCACTATGTGAAGGTTCCCTCTTTCTTTCTTAGGCAAATGACTCCATGTATTTTGTCTTCATAAACAAGGGGAACATTACTTGTGAGCTTTAAATTGTTTACGTTTACATCTCCCTTTCCTTTCAAATTGATTCCATAAGAAATAGATATGGAATGAACCTTCCCAATTCCCACAACATCACCACCATATGGATCCAACACCCTAACTTTATCCCCTTCTTTGAGCTTATTATCAATACATTTTTGCAAAAAGGAAAATAAAAAACATTATATTACATAGGTAATTATGAAAGCCACAAATATAAACACTACATTACCATGCATTCATATCAAACATATAAGGTTATGACAACATTGTTACACATTTGATTTGTAAAACAAGGATGATATCCCTCAAGAAATACATATAACAAACAATACTGACAATACATATAACAACAGCAAAAATACATACAATAACAACAACAATACATATTATGAACATCGACAACAATACATATTACAAACAACAAGAAAAATAAATATAACAACCTCTTTGATTAATGTAAAATTATCTATGCTTCGTACAGATCTTCAAACCAAACAAGGAAATCCATGGAAACACATACATATAACCAATAATAAAAATCATTGGCTGAGAAAGAACATAGATGAACGAAGATGGAATATAAGATATCAATCTAGAAAATGAGCTAACTCCAACAGATACAAATATTTAGAAAAAGAGGATTCAATTCAAATTGGAGAGTTAAAAAATCATTTAAGGATTGAACCTTATCAATTCATAAATCATCACAATAAGAAATGAGAAGATAAAATTAAATTAAAGTTTTATTGGGACTTACAAATTTTGAAAAATCATTATCTAAAGGAGACTCATTTTAAACTTGTTACAACCTCTTCTATTATAGCTTGTTAACACAAAATTATCTCTTTTCCAAGGAACCCCAATTAGTACCATAACCCTATATGTGATTAGTAAATTTGACAAGAAAGCCTAGGATATGGATAGTCCTAACTATGGTAGAGAATAGGATGCCCTTGATTTCAAAAGACCTAAAAACCATTTTAACTCAATGTGGAGTTATGGAATGTCAAGACTATGATAACAAGATAACAAAAGACATAGATTAATAAAATATATTCACTATCATGAGACAACAAGGAAAAATAATATTTTGATCGAAGAAGTAATAAGTAGCAGGGATAGTGATGTAGAGCATCATAATACCTACACACACCTCCCAACTTCCATATCCATAACCAACCTATACTTCCCACCATCAACATCACTCTTCATAATTGACTTCATGACAATATCACACCCTCAACATGTAGGGTCAGACTATAAGAATCTTTAAGTGATCTCATTCTTCATCAATAAATTTCCATCCATAAACCTTTATCTCTATCTGAAGCATCCAAAGGCTAGGCCTAGATACATTATGCTTCCTCTTCAATCTCAACTCTAACAAACTCCTTACTCCTCTTGAACATCCTTCCCTTGATTAAAAATTCACAATCACTCCCACTATTCATGCCAAAACTATGACCAAAGTAAACACACATTAGTGACTTATTACATCTGTACTTGTAACAGTCATAATTGGTCATATTTGGTATGTATTAGGGTCTAATGTAGAGCATCATGGGCCCTTCCATAATCACACTAAAACTTTGATGTTGCAGGGGGTTGTAAGGAACCCATACAATCATTCAAAGACCACTTGATAGAAACTAGTACAAGCTTTGATGTTGTCCACAAAGATGCATTAGAAGTTGTCTATGGCAGGAACAGTCACAATTATTATATCAACTATAGACCTTTACTTTCCTATTGATCCATTTAAATAGGCCTTAGGGAGTGACTTGAAACCTTTACAAACTACTATGTAAGGTATTAAAATACTTTATCCTATGATCTCCTTCTCCCTATGTCTGATTATATTCCTTACACCTTTTCCTATGAAATCCCCTATACATCTTTAACTCCTTGCCACGATAACTAGGATCTCCCTTACTCAATGGCTCATTACCAACCTTGATTTTGATTATTCTATACTCTCTTGAATAGTCCTTAATGCTTGATCTTTAATCTTATTTTGGTGCCCCAAATCATTCACACTAAGGTAATTCTTCCTACACCTTCCATGCCACCCCAAATCACTTACAAAACATAACAATTTGAACCCCAACAAAATGCAATGAATAGATATGTCAAAGTAAAGTAAAAAGACACAAATCAACTAGTGAAATCATTGAATATAACTCACCTCAAGTTTAGAATAGCTACTACTATGAATATCATGCACATACACTTCATATTCAACATAATCACTAACAACAATGTCTTATCCTTTTTATTTTTCTTTCATATGATTGCTTTGCATGTGGTTTAAAAATTATGTAAAGTTAATATAAGTCAAATAAAGAATGAAAAATACAATTTTTTTTCCCATAACAACTATTATATTACCTGAATGTCAACATAACTATTATTGGGTTGCACATTCTTGTCCACTAGCTCATCATGATCAACATCAATATCAACAACTCTGTTGGCATCGACATATTTTTTATTTTATCTTTCATAAAATTATTTTGCACGTAGTTTAAACATCAAGAAAAAAAATAAAAATTGGATCCAACAATAAAAATATATGGATGTTAACTGATGAAATACAACTGATTTATATAAACTGTATGACTTGAAGATGTATGATTTAAGATCACTGAGTTGTTGATTAGATATGTACGATGGTTAAATCAGTAATATATTGTCATTGATGTCAACTAGTTTTGACAATACTTATCTTTTAAGTTACTATACCCAAACATCTGTAGAAAGAAGAATAAAAGAGATGAAGAAAAAATATATCTACACGAGGAAGATGGATATGATAGATGAGGATAAGGAATACATTGGGTAACTTATGAATGCGTTTATGACCTTATGTTATTGACTTGATTATGTTGCATTCATCTATGATGAAGTATGAGAGAAAAATGCACAAAGCAGTGTTGTCAATTAAAGAATCATTCCAGTATACACCGACACAGTGTAGTGTATACCGAGTACAGTATAAATCAAGCTTGTGTTCACTAACATATTTCTTTGTTAACTGACCATAAGAAAAGAACTAAATGATTAGTTTAGCCGATGGAAGTTGATGAGATGTAAAGTGTTATGATTAAGAAGTTAAAGATAATGTTTGTTATGAAGATCGACGACTAACATAATTCAAAGAAGATCTAAGGGATTGAAACAAAATATTTTACTGACACATCAATCAAGGAAGGTTAAAGTGGCAAAATCAACAAAGGAGATTAAGTGGCAAAATCTGATGGATGGAATTAAAACAATTTACTCATCTATTTAAGAGACTAGGATTTCATGATGAAATTATGCCGAAAGAAGTAGACTTCAGAGATATCATGTGAAAAAGCTTCATGCATGCCTGATTAGACTGGTTAAGGAGAACCGTACTGTAGAGATTACCGAGCGTCAGAAAGCTATAACCGAGCGACAGTAAGTTACTAAATATTGATAGAAATAGAATTGATATATTGATCAGAGGATTTGAATGAGCTTAACATAGATCAGATAATATGCAATTGAAGTTGTGTTATGATTAGATCAACTGCTATTACATTTTAACCATTGTAAATAGATAAATCTCTTAATAGAGTGGACTAGAAAGTCTTGTAATGTCATTCATAGAGTGTACATTTGTTATCCTGTCAACCCCATAGTGAATGCTAGTTGGACGATAACAGTTGGTCTAAAATCCTCTAACAAGGTCACACCTCACAGTGTGTTTGTAACCTTGAACATGGTTGGGTCTTCACTGACCTCACTTTAGAAGAGTGAACAATTTTTGGGTTGCCGGTCCTAGGTGGTTTTTTCCTTCATAGGGTTTCCACGTTAAATCTCTTGTGTTATGTGTTGATTATGATGATTGTTTATTGTCATAATTTACATGTTGCATATTGGATTTGATCAGTAATAACTATATGTTATTAACTGGTAATCAGTAAAAACATAGACATAATACTATTTTACTTTACCGAGCTGTAGAAGTTTTAGTAAATTGTTTTTGGATATACATTTTTTGATTGGGACTGTGTATAACTAATTCACCCCCCTCTCAGTTATTCTAACAATTGGTATCAAAGCATTGGTTGCTTGGAATAGATTTTTAAGGACTTCAGCACAAAGATCTCAAAATGTATAAGAGGGAAGTGCCAAAGCTGAACAAAGATAACTTCATAGTATGGAAAAGTCGAATGAAGCTGCATGTATTTGGAATTGGGAATTCTTCCCTTCCACTAATGGAGAATGGCTACATTGCACCACCCACTGGTCCATTGACCCTTGATCAACTAAGAGATAGACATGAACATAATGTTACTATGATGGAGATTGCTGCTACTTGTACCGATGCCGAATGTGAAGATATTAAAAATTGCACTACTGCCAAAGATATGTGGGATAAACTTGCTCAAGTTTATAGTGGTGATGTGAATGTCAAAAGAGCCAGAGCTGAAAGCTTAAGGGGTAGATTTGATGATACGAAGATGAAGGAAGGTGAAAATATTATGCAATACACAAATAGACTAAAAGAGGTAGTACATGCTATTAGAGCATCTGATGGTGTTATTGATGAAGAGACAGTGGTAAGAAAAGTTCTTAGAACCTTATTTCTGGTTTATGCAATTAGAATATCTAAAATTCATGAAACTAGGTCTGCATCTGGTAACAATCTTACTCTTGATAATCTGATTGGTAAGCTTACAAAATTTGAATTGAATAACTTTGATAATAGTGTTGTACCATCTGTTGAATCTACTTTTATGTCTTCTTTGAAGATTGGTAAGTCTAGTAGCAGAAATAAGAATTATGATTGTGATAGCAACACTGATGATGAGCTTGATGAACTTGAAGATCTTATGGCTAGAAGGTTACCTAAAGGTAAAGGGAGATATAGAGGTAAATTACCTTTAGCATGCTTTAATTGTAAAGAGGTTGGTCATATTGCTGCTAGATGTCCACATAAGAAAGATGATGATAGAAATAAAGATCGATCTGGTGAAGGAAGCTATGGGAGAAGAGGCAACATAAGTTACCAACACTACAACAAAGATAATCGAGACACTAATGATAAAGGCAAGAAGGTGTGCTACATTACAGAAGATGTCATCGATAACGACATTGATGAAGATGTGGAGGTAGTATTTTTTGCAATGAAGGATGAATTAGAAGAAGATGAAAGGTATGTAGAGACAACACTTATCTCTAAGGTTAATAAAAATAATACATGGATCATAGATAGTGGCTGTACACATCACATGACTGGTGATGAAGAGAAATTTGATCATCTTGAAGAACACAATGGAGGATCTGTTAGAATGGGTAATGATGCACCTTGTATGGTTAGAGGAAAAGGATCCCTGATGATAAATGATAAAATTAGATGTGACAATGCATATTGGGTAAAAGGTCTAAACTATAATTTGCTAAGTGTGGCACAACTAAACAATTTAGGCCACCGAGTTGCTTTTGAGAGAAAGAAAGTGAAGATATTTGATGATGGAGGAAGACTTATTGGATCTCGAACATAATTGAGAGGTAATTTGTTTTATCTTGATAATGATCAGTCTTCTTGTTTAATGATGAAAGATGAAAATGCATGGTTGTGGCATAAAAGGTTATGTCATGTGAATTTCAATAACATGATTAAGATCAGTAAAAAGAAAAAGGTTAGAGGTCTGCCTAACTTATCTAAGCCTGATCATGTTATGTGTCATGAATGTCAGAAAGGTAAAATGACAAAGTCTAGTTTCAAAAGAAAATATTATTCAACAAAGAAATTACTTGAGTTAGTGCATACTCACCTATGTGGTCCTATGAGAACTCAAAGTTACTATGGAGACAAATATTTTATTCTTTTTGTTGATGATTATACTAGATTAATGACAGTCATGTTCTTGAAGGAAAAATCAGAGGCATTTAAGATGTTCAAGTGGTATAAAGCAAAAGTTGAGAAAGAGACTAGTAAAGAATTGAAATGCTTAAGATTTGACCGAGGTGGTGAATTTATTTCTGATGAATTTACTAATTTTTGTAATGAGCACGGTATTAAAAGATAGGTCTCTGCACCGAGGACACCACAACAAAATGGAATAGTTGAAAGAAGGAATAGGTCAATCATTGATTGTGCAAGGACATTGATGTTGCAAAAGAATGTTGCTCAAACATACTAGAGAGAAGCTGTCAGCACAACTATTTATGTTCTAAACTGAGTACAATTGAAGAAGGACACTAATAAGACACCCTATGAGTTATGGTTTGGTAAAAAACCCACTGTAAGTTATTTCATAGTTTTTGGAAGTAAATGCTTTATTCTAAAAGATGAAAGAAATGGGAAGTTTGACTCAAAAGGTAATGAAGGGACATTTCTAGGATATTCCACTAAAAGTAAAGCATACAAGTGTCTTAACAAAGTAACTAATAAAATGATTGAGAGTACTAATGTTCGAGTTGATGAGTTTGATGATAAGAATGCAGAGGAAAGCACAAAGGAACCATAAGACTATAGTAGATTCAGTTACATTGAACAACCAGAGTACCTATTGACACCTTGGATAGTGACAACTAGTCAACAGGAAAACAATATCGAGGAACTGGAAAAAGAAATTGACGAGTAGGAAACACCTTCCGAACAAGCAAATGAACCTGCACATGATGAAAAAGAAAGAAGAGATCGGATACTGGCAAGATTTTTCAGAAGACATCATCCTGAGACACAAATCATTGGAGATAGACAAGCTGGCATGAAAACAAGAAGTAAAGCAAGACAAGGTACATGTCTAGTTTGTGATTATGAACCGAAGAATGTAAAAGTTGCATTAGAAAATGATGAATGGGTTAATGCAATGAAAGAGGAAATATAACAGATAGAGAAGAACAAAACTTGGAGTTTAGTACCCAAACCTAAGGATAAGAATGTTATCGGTACTAAGTGGATATTCAGAAATAAGCTTAATGAGAATGGAGAGGTAACAAGGAATGAAGCTAGGTTAGTATGCAAGGGATATGCACAGGAGGAAGGAATAGATTATGGTGAGACTTTCACACTTGTTGCTAGATTAGAAGGAGTTAGAATATTACTTGCATATGCTGCACACATAAAGTTTAAAGTTTACCAAATGGATGTTAAATCTACTTTTCTGAATGAGATACTTGAAGAAGAAGTCTACATAGAACAACTTGAATGGTTCGTTGATCTAGAAAACAAAGATATGGTATGTAGATTACATAAATATTTATATGGTTTAAATCAAGCACCGAGAGCTTGGTATGAGAGGTTGCATAACTATTTGTTGAGTATTGGATTTGTTAGAACAAGTGAGAATAGTAATCTATACATGAAAGGAAATTCTGATGATACTATCTTGATTGTTGAGATATTTGTGGATGAAATAATATTTGGAGGACAAGATCAAATCTGTAAGTCATTTGTTGATGAAATGAAAAGTGAATTTGAAATGTCTATGTTTGGAGAGATTAAGTTCTTTTTAGGCTTACGAGTGATTCAGAAGAATGATGGTATATTCATCACACAATCTAAATATATAAAGGAAGTATTGAAGACATTTGGCATGGAAGATGCTAAACCTATGGGAACACTGATGGCTACTGGATGTAAACTGACTAAAGAAGATGGAACTACTGAGGTAAACTAGACACTATACCAATCCATGATTGGTAAGTTAATGTATGTAGTTCACAGTAGACCTGATATAGCACATGCTATTGGAATAGTTGCTAGATTTTTTGCAAACCCTAGAGAGTCACACATGATTTCTACAAAGAGAATCTTAAGATACCTAAAGAAAACTAAAGATTATGGACTGTGGTATCCTAAGAAAGGCAAGTTTGAACTGAAGGTATACACTAATGCTGATTGGGCTAGAAATGTGGATGATATAAAGAGTACCACCAGAGGAGAATTCTTCTTTGGTGAAAGACTTGTTGCTTGGACAAGTAAGAAATAGGCTTGCATTTCCCAGTCTATAGCTGAAGCAGAGTATGTTGTTGCTACTACTAATTGTTCAAATATTGCATATATCAAGCAAGTATTAGAAGGAATGAATGAGGTAATCACTGAGCCAATGATTATATATTGTGATAACACTAGTGATATTAATATTTCAAAGAATTCGATGATGCATTCTAAAACAAAGCATATATCTATTAAGTTTCACTACTTAAGAGAACAAGTACATGAGAAGCAAGTGAAGCTAGAATTTGTTACATCAAAAGAACAACTTGTTGACATATTTACAAAGCCTCTACTAAAGGATACATATGAATACTTGAGGACTAGACTTGGGGTCCATCCCCTATCTACCGGTCACTAAGGTGATCTGGAGGTTGCATCAGCCTAATCTTATCAGAAGATCATACATGTTGATGCAATAGAGTTCACCCTTTGGACTTTTGTCTAAGGTTGTGAAAGGTTGGAGTACTAGAATAGATTTGCATAATAGTATACCAAGATGTAGAGAATGCACCAAACAATAGAGAGTTACATGGCTACTAGAGAGTTGTATGTATGTATTGATCTTTGGCATTGCTGTCAAAGGGAGAGAGATCAATATGAAGAATATGAAGCCAAAGACAAAGGGAGAGAGATACAAAACAAGGAGAGCATTGAAGATCAGTTAGTAAGAACATAAGAAAACCTACAAGCTAAAAAGAACATATCTATAGAAGTTAGTCTGCACTTGCAAATGATTTTATGTAATGTAGTAATTAAACATATTAAGCTAGGGAGAGATTGTACCGTTACAACATTTGTTGATAGAGTTGTAGAATACATGTTTGGTATGTGTATGGCATATTTCATGTTGATTGTGTTGCCATCAATGCTAAAGGGAGAGATTGATGAACTACAACTGATTTGTATAAACTATATGACTTGAAGATCTATGATTTAAGATCATTGAGTTGCTGATTAGATATGTAAGATGGTTAAATCAGTAATAAGTTGTCATTGATGTCAACTAGTTTTGACAATACTTATCTTGTAAGTTACTATTCCCAAACATATGTAGAAAGAAGAAGAAAAGAGATGAAGAATAGATATATCTACATGAGGAAGATGGATATGATAGATGAGGATAAGGAATACATTGGGTAACTTATGAATGAGTCTATGAACTTATGTTATTGACTTGATTATGTTGCATTCATCTATCATGAAGGATGAGAGAAAAATGCACAAAGTAATGTTGTCAGTTAAAGAAGCATTCTAGTATACACCGATGTAGTGTAGCGTATACTAAGCACAATATAAACTAAGCTTATGTTCATGGACACATTTCTTTGTTAACCGAGCAGAAGAAAAGAACTAAATGATTAGTTTAGCCGATGGAAGTTGATGAGCTGTAAAGTGTTATGATTACGAAGTTGAAGATAATGTTTGTTATGAAGATCAACGACTAACATAATTTGAAGAAGATCTAAGGGATTGAAATAAAACATGTTACTGACACATCAGCTGAGTAAGGTTAAAGTGACAAAATCAACAAAGGAGATTAAGTGGAAAAATATGATGGATGGAATTAAAATGGTTTACTCATCTATTTAAGAGACTAGGATTTCATGATGAAATTATGCTGGAAGAAGGAGACTGTAGAGATATTGCATGAACAAGCTTCATGCATGCCTAATTAGACTAGTTAAGGAGAACCGTACTATAGAGATTACCGAGCATCAAAAAGCTATAATCGAGCGACATTAAGTTACTAAATATTGATAGAAACAGAATTGATATATTGATCAGAGGATTTGAATGAGCTTAACATAGATTAGATAATATGCAATTGAAGTTGTGTTGTGATCAGATCAACTACTATTACATTTTAACCATTGTAAATAGATAAATCTCTTAACAGAGTGGACTAGAAAGTCTTGTAATGTCATTCATAGAGTGTACATTTTTTATCTTGTCAACCCCATAGTGAATGTTGGTTGGACAATAAAGGTTGGTCTAAAATCCTCTAACAAGGTCACACCTCACAGTGTGTTTGTAACCTTTAACATGGTTGGGTCTTCATCGACCTCACTTCAGAAGAGTGAACAATTTTTGGGTTGCCGATCCCAGGTGGTTTTTCCCTTCACAGGGTTTCCATGTTAAATCTCTTGTGTTATGTGTTGATTTTGATGATTGTTTATTGTCATACTTTACATGTTTCATATTGGATTTGATCGGTAATAACTATATGTTATTAACTGGTAATCGGTAAAAATATAGACAGAATACTATTTTACTTTACCGAGCTGCAGAAGTTTTAGTAAATTGTTTTTGGATATACGTTTTGTGATTGGGACTGTGGATAACTAATTCACCCCCCTCTCATTTATTCTAACAGTTAACAACACTTTTCTATTGTAGAGAGGAAAGAGCATAAATTAATATTATGAAAGAGAAATATCAACAATATTATGCATTTGCGAATCAATGCTTACGGTGTTTTGTATATACAAATTTAGGAAGATGAAATCAAAATGATTCTTTCAATAAAAAAAAGATACACTAGTATGAACCAGACTTAGCTCATCAATAGAACCTCTTACCTGATCTGAATCCATGGAATTATGCTCATTCCATGCAAAAACTATAGGTTGAACCAAGGCAATCAATTGAAAAACTTTCTCAGTGAGACTATATAAGCAATTAATTATATGTTGGTACCCTTCACTTGAGTTGACATGATTTGGATAGGCTCTTACTAGGTATTCAATAGAAGGATGTGAAATCTTTGTTGATGAGCTAGATATCCACTTGATACTACTCTTAGATTTACCAGGATCTAGTGTTGTCATATAATTCACAATATCTTCAACACCTGCTTCTCTATTACTATTATCCACCTAAAATATAATGTCAATGTCAACAAATAGTCAATTTGAATAAAAAATGAAATAAATAAAAAAATGTAAATTTAACCAAAAATTCATATACTTACTCCAAATTTTGTATTTTGGCTCGCAACCCACCTCTACTAAATGTATTTTCAGCCCTTACACTATATCTTTCTCTCTTACCTCTTTTACTCTTAGTCAAATATTCTTCAAAACACATACTTTCTTTCAATGCCTCCCATTGTTTGGGAGATAGAGTGGAGTCTAACTTCCCTTTTCTCTCTATGATTATTTTTCTGCACTGGTACCTAAAATTGTTCATTAGAAGTCTCATCTTGTTTTTGTAATGTTTTCTAGAGATTTTTCCATTAATAGTGTCAAAGGTAGTTTCCATTTTTGTATAACATATTCCAAATTTTGTGGATCTTTCTCTACAAAATATGATTTGCAAATATCCAAATGGGCCCTACATCTTACACCCAACCCAAAGGCCCACCTTGTAATATTATGCCCAATAGGTTCATCATTTCTTGATACCTCAACCAAGAATGGCTTCTTCCCTTCAAATATTATTTCTCTCTTTCTTCTCTGTAGATCTATACAAAGTTTAACTCAATCTTTGTCTTTTCACAATAAAAGGAACATCTTTTGTTGAACCACTACCAATATTTGTCGCTGATCCACCAATTCTATAAAAAAATATAGATGCAAAGGGTGCACTCTGAGGCAGCACATCAAATGCAAGTGGAATCTCTTTGTGACTTTCATCAAACTGCACATCACAATGTGCTATATCAGATTGCACATCACTATGTGCTATATCAGGTTACACATCATCATGTGCTATATTAGTTTTCACATCAACATTTTCTATATCACCAAAGCATTGGCTTCTATGAATTGACACCATTATATGTTTACATTCATTTTTTGTTTTCAACATTTTCTCTGCACTTTTTTTCTTGCTTGTAAACTTAAAAATATATCATATCACGTCTCATTTGATCTACATATAAAGAATAGTGAGCTATGACATATAAGAGATCAAAGGGAAGATTCATGGATGAGTGGAAAATAAACATGTTTAGTCAATAGCATTTGGATCCATGCCATTGGAGTGAATTTTATTGAAGAGGTTAGTTTCTTGTAAGAGAGAGTAACATAATTAAATAAGAAAGCTTACTCATCCTCATGGAAAGAAAAGATAAGGATAGGTGTATGACTATTTTATGTTAGCAAATACATATAATGATATACATCTCTAGTTTGAAAATGTACTCATGAAGACAAATTGGTTTGGTTAAGGAATATCATACTGGTCTTAAGATTACAATTATGTCATGTTTTTGATGACCAAAATAGAGATTCCTAGTTATTTATGGAATAGTCATGAACCATATCTTTGTTAATATTATTTAGAACAATAGAGGGGGGTGGGGGGTGAATCAGTTGTTCTTAGGTCCGGATGTACCAATTGAACTTTTAAACACTTCAACAATCTTAGATCTAATCACCAACACAACTTGGTCTCTAAAGTATATATCAAAAACATATAACATGCAGTCCACTATCCAAAAGTAATTAACTTGCAAAATATAGCAACATTCACATCAAAACATTCACACAAGTATAACACCAAGATTTATAATGGAAACCCAATTTGGGAAAAACCACTTTGTAACATGTTACTGATATTTTCACTCTTTTGATGTGAGCTTTGTGAAAAGCCAACCCTGTTAAAGGTTTACAAATACACTACTAGGTGTGACCTTGTTAAAGGATTTAAACACTTTATCAAAAGTGACCTAGTTAGAGGATTTAAGTACATTCCATTAGAATGCCACCTTGATTAAAGGATTTCAACAATGACTATTAGGTCAACCTTGATTAAAGGATTTAGACTGATACAATGGTTAGAAAGTAATAGTAGTTTCTGATCTGAAAAACATGCAACTCAGTTTGCAAATAATAGATCCCCTTCACAAATATATGTTGATTTATTGACTGAGCTCTATTTCCATCTCCATCACTGATCTGCTTGGAATTCACTTCAAGCAATCACAACTCTGATAAACTCTTTCACAATTTAACCTTCAGCCTTCTGCTTAGAATTCTCTGTCAATAACATCAACAACTTCAACTCTTTTTGTAACCTCAGAATTAGGTTTTCTTTTATACCTCTTCAATTAGGTAGATCCATCTTTTTCCACTTAATATCCTCCGTAGATCTTAGGTTTAGGTTAGATTCATAAAATCCTTCCATCATTTTAGTTCCTTCTAGATACATCTTCAAACTTCTCATTAAATCCATAACAAAATAATTTACCATGTATTAAATTCTCCATACAATCAATTAATAAAGTCAACACGATTTACATATCCCAAGAATTCAACTATGTTGGTTAGGGATCTCAATTCTTTCACTAAATGTAAATTAATGACACTCGGTCATTACTATGTTCATCTCCTCAGCCATCACTACATAACTTGGTCATCTCTACAAACTGTCTTCATCGGCTAACACTATCTTGCTCGATATAAACTGATGTTCAGTCAATACTAAATTTACTCAACATATACTGGTGCTTAGTTGACACTAACATCACTTGACTTAAGGTAGATTTCTTCACTTTTTCTTAGTTAAACATACTTCTCCAATCTTTCTTCTTACTTAGATAAACAATACATTATCTTATCAATGTGCCAAATAATCAAGTACCCATTGAAGTATCAAATAACTCAACCTTTCCTTAGGTTCTCTTGTTATCTCCCTTGCCTAATCCTTTTCATCAATCAATAGATATGGTACTCTCTTAGATAGCAACTATCTTACCAATTAAGGTTTGACATCAATGCGAATACAACAATTGTTTCAATTGAAGTTTCCAGCAATCTCCCTCTTTGGCATTGATGGCAACACCACATGAATAACACATGATTTACCAACCAATCCAAAAACTTTTTCTGCGCATCAGAAAGATTTATAATAACCTTAGCTTCACTCTGATTCACAACAACTTAGCCTTACTTGACTGTTCACATAGTTAGTCCCTCTAAATCTTTTTTGTATCTCTTTGAATCTCTCCCTCTAATTTATCTAAATCTCAGATCATATACCTCAGTGTTTTCTATTCCTGTGTTTTCATCTGAATCTCTCCCTCTTTGACAATAATGCCAAAGTACTATCTAGAACTTACATCTTCTACATGTAAATGTCATCTTGTCAGTTCAGTATCAGTATTTCTCCCTCTATCATCTTGCTTATGACTGATTATTAGCTTTGTTGTAATTTTCACAACTCTAGGCAACTCCTAAATTGTGACCTTTCCTGCATCAATTTGTCAGATATTCTGTATAGCACATTTGATGCAGTGCTCCTATTTGACTAGGTAGCCTTAGTTAGGGGAAGCACCCCTAGTTTACCTCTAAGATATTCATGAGCATCCTTAGGTAAAGCTTTGTGAATATGTCTGCTAGCTGTTCCTTTGTATTCACATATTTCATTCTCACTTCTTTATCTTTTACCAGTTATCTCAAGTAATGATAGTTGATAGCAATATGTTTAGTCTTTGTGTGCATCACTAGATTCTTTGATGTGTTGATAGCACTTGTGTCATTATAGAAAATAACAACCAGCTCAGTGATTTTCTCTTTCATTCCTTTCAACAATTGCTTGATCCATACCAAATTTGAACAATTCACTGAAATAGCTACATACTCAACTTCTGTTGTAGATTGGGAAATGTAATTCTATTTCTTTCTTGTCTAGGAGACTAATCTCTTTCCAAGGAAGAATGCTCCACCACTTGTAATTTTCTTGTCATCAACATTTCCTATCCACTCTACATCAATGTAGACTCTTAGTTCAAATTTCTCATTCTTCTTGTAGTACAATCCATAATCTTCTATCCCTTTTAGATATCTCAATATTCTCTTCACTGCCATCATATGATTTTCCTTAGGATTGGCAAAGAATCTTGCCACAATCCCAACTACTAGGGCTATATCTGGTATGCTATGGAAAACATATTGTAACTTTCCAATCATGGATCTATACAGGGTTTGATTCACTTCAGAAGTATTATTAGTTTTAGATAGTTTCTATCTAGTAGCCATAGGAGTACATACTGGTCTGGAATCCTCCATACCAAAAGTTTTCAGTATCTCTTTGACATATTTAGATTGTGTGATAAAAATACCTTGCTCCATCTGATAGACTTGCAATCCAAAAAATAATTTTAACTCACCAAACATAGACATCTCAAACTCAGTTTGCATCCCATTTGAAATTTTTTGACATAGGGCATCTTTTCCTCCAAATATGATATCATCCACAAAAAAATTCAGCTATCAAAATCCCTTTAACTTCTTCAACTTTCATATACAGATTTATGTTATCATTTGTCCTTGTAAATCTAATCTTTATCAAATAATTGTGTAGCCTCTCATACCATGCTCTGGGGGATTTTTTTAATCCATACAATGCCTTGTTCAATTTGCAAACCATATTTTTCTTGATTGGGTCGACAAATCCTTCAGGTTGTTTAATGTATACTTCTTCTTCTAATATACCATTTAGAAATTTAGATTTGACATCCATCTGATATACTTTGAAATCTTTGTATGCAACATATGCAAGTAAAGTTATCATTCCTTCTAATCTTACTACAGGGAAAATGTTTCCCCATAGTCTATTCCTTATTCTTGTGCATAACCCTTGCATACCAATATTGCCTTGTTCCTTGTGACTTGTCCATGTTCATTAAGCTTGTTTCTGAATACCCATTTTTTTCCAATAACATTCTTGTCTTTTGGTCTTGGCACCAGAGTCTAGGTATCATTCTTTTCTATTTGATCTATTTCTTCATTCATAGTTTGAATCCAGTATTCATTCTCTAAAGCATATTTTACTATCGTAGGCTAAAAATCACATAATAAACATGTAGGGTCTTTCAACTTACTTCTAGTCAAGACTCCATATTCCTTATCTCCAATGATTTTCTCAGAGTTGTGATGTCTTCTCACATACTATGCTAATGTAGATTCAGATTTCTTTTCTTCTTGATCTTCAGGTTCATCATGCAAATTTTTAGTTTCTGCTTCTACTTGCTTGACAACATCCTCCTGATGCTTGACATTTCTTACCTGTGACTCTGCATCTGGTGTAAGTGTTTTACTTTCCTGTCCTTCTTCCATGTACACAAAAGAACTATAATCTAAAAGGTTCTTGTTTTCCTTCCAGTTTGTTCTTCTCTTTCTTGATTTGTACCTAGTTTAAGGTATAAATAGCTATACTTAAAGCTTCTTTATAGTATTTTTGTGCAACATTCTTCTCAATCATTAGTGTTCTTGCACAATCCAAAATTGACCCATTTCTCCTCTCATCTATACCATTATGTGGAGGTGTTCTTGGTGTAGACATCTGTCTCTTGATTCCTCTATCATTGTAGAATAGATTGAACTCATTTGATATAAACTCTCCACCTCGGTCAGATCTCAGACATTTCAGGCTTCTACCTATTTTTTTTTCAACTTTTTCCAAATACCACTTAAACAACTGAAATGCATCAGATTTTTGTTTCAAAAAAATTATAGTCATCATCCTAGTGTAGTCATCAACAAATAGAATAAAGCGATTAACACCACAATAGATTTGTACAACCATAGGTCCAAAAAGGTTAGTATGAACCAAATCCAAAACATTTCTAGAAATAAATGTCTTTCTCTTGAAACTAGACTTTATCATTTTTTCCAATTGACACTGTTTGCACATCACATTATCAGGTTTCTTCAATCTTGACAAACCTCTAACTTTCTTCTCTTTACTAACATTTACCAAATTGTCAAAGTTTACATGACACATCCTAGCATACATCATCAAATTGTGCAAACAAACATGTCTCTTCAGATAGATCTAGATAGAACAAGTTACCTCTAGTCTGTTCTCCATTTCCAATTAGTTCACCAGTAACATCAAATATTTTAGCCTTTTTGTGATGAAACTCCACTTAGTAACCAGTGTTGTTTAGCTCTACAACACTCAACAAATTGTAGTTAAGACCTTCAACCCAATAGGCATTTTCACATGTGATCTTATCAGTTAGCTTAATTGATCCTTTACCTCTCACAAGACATGGTGCATCATGAAGACAAATTGAAAATGTACTCATGAAGACAAATTGGTTAGGTTAAGGAATATCATACTGGTCTTAAGATTACAGTTATGTCATGAATTTGATGACCAAAATAGAGATTCCTAGTTATTTATGGAATAGTCATGAACCATATCTCTATTAATATTATTTAGAACAATAGAGGGGGGGGGGGGTTGAATCAGTTGTTCTTAGGTCTAGAAGTACCAATTGAACTTTTAAACACTTCAACAATCTCAGATCTAATCACCAACGTATATATCAAAAACATACTGTCCAAAAGTAATTAACTTGCAAAATATAGCAACATTCACATCAAAAAATTCACACAAGTATAACACCAGGATTTATAATGGAAACCCAATTTGGGAAAAACCACTTTGTAACATGATGAAGGGTGCTCCCCTTAATACCACAAACACATAACAGAAATAGAGAAACAACAACAATATGCAAGAACAGAAAATTGGCTTCTTATTATCTCCACAAATGTGGAATTACAAACTTTCAGAATTACAATATGCAAAGCCACATGGGCATTCCCTTACAATATTCCATAGGACAAAGCCTTGAACTATTACCCAGATCTACTACCCAGAACTATTTTGAACTGCCTAAGACAATAATACAGCCTTCCTTATATAGGCAATTTTCCACCGCTTGGAAGGTTCCAGAATTTTAGCCAATAAGGCCGACCAAACTTAGAATTATTTTATTTTACATTTTATTACATCATAGTCGGCTCAAGATAACCTTTGAAACCCGAACAGAAATTTTGAAGAAACTTATTTTTTGCCATTTCGGGTGGCCCAACTTTCGAAGACCATAAGTCATCACCAGTTGACCCGATCGGCTATTATAACCCCATTTCAGAAATGCCACGAAGCGCTCTATAGGCTTGACCCACGTAAGCGCCTGTCACCCAAATTTTTAACCTCATCCGGGGCCTCTAAAGCCTTCAAAAATGAGTTCAAAGTTTCTGTACCCTACTGCCAATACCGAAAATCTTCAATATCTTCCAATATACACTTGATCTGGCAATGAAACTTTACTGGCAGACTTATATGACCAAAATGAACCTCCAAGAAAGAAATCAGATCATTCTGAGCACATGCGAAAATTACCAAAAATAGTAACTTTCCATAAATAGTAGCTCTACACAAAATAGCCCTTATTGAAAAAAAAAAACAAAAATATTTTTGGGTGATGCAAGATTGCTCTTACACCCAGGATGCTCCTGCATCAGACACCCGGGGTAATTTGAGAAGTGACCCTGTCACGACTCAGGTGTGCAGAGGAAAACCAAGACGGTTAACCTCCTCCTTTGTTATCCATGATGAATCTTCAATAGGTCATCCTTTCCATTTGACCAAATACTCTTCATATGTCCTGTTCCTTGTGCTTCTGCCAACACGACTGTCCAATATGTCTTCGATCTCCTTGATATCTGAACTGGTTGCTGGAATACTCCACTGTGCTACTGTGATCTCATCTTCAACACCTCCTTCATGATACTCTGTCAGATCTGAAATGTTAAACACTGGTGAAATATTTAGCTCAGTAGGCAATTCTACCTCATATGCATTTCCTGAATCATGTTTCTTCAGTATCCTACATGGTCCAAACTTCTTCATTTTCAGCTTGTTATATGTACCAACTGGAAACTGCTCCTTCCACAAATGAACCATGACTTCATCACCAACCTGAAATTCCTTATACCTCCTTTTCTCATCTGCCTTAGCCTTATACTGTGCATTCATCTTGGTAATATGCTTCCTCACCTCCTCATGGATGTTCTTCAAGTGTTCTGCAAAATCTTCAGCTTCAGCACTACTTATTTCTCCTTTATCTATCTTCCTCAATTCAGATGCATTTCTTGGACTACTTCCATATACAATCTGGAATGGTGATTTACCAGTGCTCCTGTTGACAGAATTATTGTATGCAAATTCTGCCTGTGGTAAAATCAAATCCCATCCTGTTGGTTTATCTCCAACCAAACATCTCAGCAAATTTCCCAAACTTCTATTCACCACCTCTGTCTGTCCATCAGTCTGTGGATGATGTGATGAACTGAACTTCAAATCTATCTTCAACTTCTTCCATAATGTACGCCAGAAATATCCAACAAACTTAGTGTCCCGATCTGAAACTATGGTCCTTGGCAAACCATGAAGTCTTACTACTTCTCTGAAAAACAATTCTGCTACATGAACAACATCATTAGTCTTCTTGTAGGGAATAAAATGTGCCATCTTTGAAAATCTGTCAACTACCACAAAAATTGAATCGTGTCCCCGCTGTGTCCTCGGTAAACCAAGAACAAAGTCCATGCTGATATCCTCCCAAGGCTTCTCTGGTACAGGTAATGGCTGATACAACCCTGTATTCTGCTTCACTCCCTTCGCCATCTGACATACTCGACAACTCTGTACAAACTTCTTCACATCTTGCTGCAACTGTGGCCAATAATAATTCTCACTAACCAAACCAAGGGTTTTATCACGACCAAAATGTCCAGCCAATCCTCCGCTATGCTTCTCCTTGATGAGATTCTCCCTCATAGAACTTCGTGGAATGCACAACTGACTCCCTCTGAATAGCATATCATCCTGGATGATGAAATCCAACCATTTCGTCCTGTCTAGAGTAACAGGTTCCGTACAAGCTTTCCAAGCTTCACCAAAATCAGGATCCTCTGGATATAAATTCTTGAGTTCCTTGAACCCAACCACTTCAATCTGCATTTCTGTCAGCAATAGTTGCCTTCTGCTAAGAGCATCTACAACCCTATTAGACTTTCCACTCCTGTGTTTCAAAACAAATGTATAACTCTGCAAAAACTCAACCCATTTTAAATGCCTCTGATTCAACTTTCCTTGACTATTCAAATATTGCAAAGCTTGATGATCAGTATACAAAACAAACTCCTTAGGAAGCAGATAGTGCCTCCACTTTTTCAATGCCTGAACTATAGCATAAAATTCCTGATCATAAACAGAATATTTTCTCTTGGCATCATTTAATTTCTCACTGAAATAAGCAACAGGTTTACCTTCTTGGCTCATAACAGCTCCTATTGCAGTACCACTAGCATCACAATCTACTTAAAACACCTTATTAAAATCTGGAAGTGCTAAAATAGGTTGTTCTGTAACTTTTTATTTCAACAATTGAAAACTCTTTTCTGCCCCATTAGTCCACTTAAACTCTTTTCTATCCCCTCTTATTGTTTCAGTCAAGGGTCCACAAATACTGCTAAAATTTTTGATAAACTTTCTGTAAAAGCTAGCTAGACCATGAAAAGATCTTACCTCAGTAGCACTCCTTGGAGTAGGCCATTCAAGGATAGCCTGTACCTTCTCTAGGTCCATTTTTAGACCTTCTCCTGAAACTACAAATCCCAAATACACTAACTCTTTCTTCATAAAACTGCACTTCTTCAAATTAATCAACAATTTCTCTTTTCTCAACTTCTCAAATACCATACGAATATGCATCATATGCTCATCCAATGTCTTACTAAAGATCAAAATATCATCTAGGTAAACAATGACAAACTTACCTAGAAATTCTTTCAGAACCTCATTCATGAGCCGCATGAAAGTGCTCGGTGCATTGGTTAGCCCAAAAGGCATGACTAACCACTCATACAGTCCTTCCTTTGTCTTGAAGGCAGTCTTCCATTCATCTCCTTCTCTGATCCGAATCTGATGATATCCACTCTTCAGATCTATCTTTGAGAAATACACAGCTCCACTCAAACAGTCCATAATATCATCCATTCGTGGCAATGGAAAGCTGTACTTGATTGTGATCTTGTTTATTGCTCTGGAATCTGTACACATCCTCCACTCTCCATTCTTCTTTGGTGCTAGTACTACTGGTACAGCACAGGGACTCAGACTCTCACAGATCAATCCTTTCTGTAACAGTTCATGTACTTGTCTATTCAACTCCTCACTTTCTGCAGGTGTCATTCTGTGTGCTGCCTTATTCGGAAAACTCACTCTTGGGATCAAATCCACCTGATGACTGATCTTCCTAACTGGCGGTAATCCATCAGGCATGTTATCAGATACAATATCCTGAAACTCATTCAACAAATCTGCAACTTCTACAGGAACATCTTCTACTTCCTCTTTACCAGCTTTTGGAATTAAAGCAAAACATACATGCTCATGCCTCATACCATCTAGGAAATTTCTTCCATCAACAAATGTTATTCTTGCATTACCACATACCTTTTCTTCGGTCTCCTTCAATGGTTTTAGCTTATGTCGCACTCCATCCTTTGTCAGGGAATAGGTATTCGCACGACCATCATGTACAACACATCTGTCAAACTGCCATGGTCTACCCAACAACATATGACATGCATCCATAGATATGATATCACACAATACCTCATCTTGGTATCCGCCAACCTTGAACTTTACTAGGCATTGTTCATTGACCATGACCTTGTGGTCATCCTGTACCCAGGCAATCCGATATGGATGTGGGTGTTTCTGTCTCTTGAGCTTCAACTTTGTCACCATCTCTTCTGACACCAAATTGTCAGTGCTTCCACTATCAATGATCACATCACAACATTTACCTTCACACTTGCACCTAGTGCGAAACAGGCTCCTCCTTTGCTCAGGTTCATTCTCACCACTCAACAGGACTCTTCTGTTAATCAACGTTTCTCCTCTTTCAGCATCTTCAGAATTTGATGATCTGGCATCTTCATCTACATGTGCAACTCTGGCCTGGCCTTCATTTCTCCTGTCTGTTCTGCCTTGGCGCTAAGGACATTCAAATGCCCTATGACCTTCTTCTCCATAGTGAAAACATGTTCCACGGAAGCCACCTCTTCCAGATCCTTGTCCTCTTCCTCTTCCTCTCTGATCTCTATTATTTTGATCCTGGAAGCGATTGGAATTATTTCCTCACTGATTCTTACTGCTACCTGCCTCATCCTTCTTTTTTAGATCTTCATTTCGGCCACCATATGACCGTCCACCAGATCGTCCACCGTGACCTCTTCCATTTTGTCTGCTCTCAAACTTCTTGTTCAGCTTTTCCTCTACTTTTAGGGCAAACTGGTATGCCTCTTCAATACTGTTCATTCGAACCAGATTCAGCTCCTCCTGAATGCTTGGCCTTAACCCATTAAGGTATCGGGCAACTTTCTCCTTATCAGCTTTTGCATGGCCTGTTCTGATGAGAAGTCGATAGAACTCTTCTGTATACTCCTGAACAGATCTTCTTGCTTGCTTCAAACTCTGCATTTTCTTTAGTAGGTCAAGCTCATAATCAACAGGAATGAACTATCGCTTCAATTTATCCACCATCCGATCCCATCTTGTGATTTTATCTTTCCCTCTTCTATTTCGCTCCAATTGAATTTCTTGCTACCAGATCTTCGCATGACCTTTCAGTCTAGCCTTCGCAAATTTGACCTTATCAGGATCCTCAACATCTTCATACTCAAAATACTCCTCACATTCATTGATCCAGTCGATCAATTCCTTTGGGTTAAGATTTCCAGAAAATGTAGGAACCTCAATCTTAGGTCTTTTCCCAATCTTGGAAATCGCCCGAAAAAGTCTTTCTTCCTCCTGGTTCACAATTTCAGCTTCTCCTTCTTGATATTATTCTTCGGCTTCATCCTCGCTTTCATCTCTAACATTAAGATTCATTCCTCTGTGAATCTCTTCTTGTAATGCTCGCACTTGTCTTTGCAGCTCTCTAACCTCAGGTGTCACAGCACCAGCTCTTCCGCCATGTTCTCTTCGTGGAAGCATTTTTGCGATGCGCGCTGAAACCCTAGCCACGGTCCTGGTGCAAACTGCCTCACAGTCGGTGATCTGTTTACACACTCAAGAACCTGGCTCTGATACCACTTGATGAAGGGTGCTCCCCTTAATACCACAAACACATAACAGAAATAGAGAAACAACAACAATATGCAAGAACAGAAAATTGGCTTCTTATTATCTCCACAAATGTGGAATTACAAACTTTCAGAATTACAATATGCAAAGCCACATGGGAATTCCCTTACAATATTCCATAGGACAAAGCCTCGAACTATTACCCAGATCTACTACCCAGAACTATTCTGAACTACCTAAGACAATAATACAGCCTTCCTTATATAGGCAATTTTCCACCGCCTGGAAGGTTCCAAAATTTTAGCCAATAAGGCCGACCAAACTTAGAATTATTTTATTTTACATTTTATTACATCATAGTTGGCTCAAGATAACCTTTGAAACCCAAACAGAAATTTTGAAGAAAATTATTTTTTGCCATTTCGGGTGGCCCAACTTCCGAAGACCATAAATCATCACCAGTTGACCCGATCGGCTATTATAACCCCATTTCGGAAATGCCACGAAGTGCTCTACAGGTTTGACCTGCGCAAGCACCCGTCACCCAAATTTTCAACCTCATCTGGGGCCTCTAAAGCCTTCAAAACTGAGTTCAAAGTTTCTGTACCCTGCTGCCAATACCGAAAATCTTCAATATCTTCCAATATACATTTGATCTGGCAATGAAACTTTACTGGCAGACTTATATGACCAAAATGAACCTCCAAGAAAGAAATCAGATCATTCTGAGCACATGCAAAAATTACCAAAAATAGTAACTTTCCATAAATAGTAGCTCTGCACAAAATAGCCCTTATTGAAAAATAAAATAAAAAATATTTTTGGGTGATGCAAGATTGCTCTTACACCCAAGATGCTCCTGCATCATAACATGTTACTGATATTTTCACTCTTCTGATGTGAGCTCTATGAAAAGCCAACCCTGTTAAAGGTTTACAAATACACTACTAGGTGTGACCCTATTAAAGGATTTAAACACTCTGTCAAAAGTGACTTGGTTAGAGGATTTAAGTACATTCCATTAGAATACCACCTTGATTATAAGATTTCAACAATGACTGTTAGGTCAACCTTGATTAAAAGATTTATGCTGATACAATGGTTATAAAGTAACAATAGTTTATGATCTGAAAAACATACAACTCACTTTGCAAATAATAGATCCACTTCACATATATATGTTGATTTCCTGACTAAGCTCCATTTCCATCTCCATCACTGATCTTCTCAGAATTCTCTTCAAGTAATCACAACTCTGATCAACTCCTTCATAATTTCACCTTCAGCCTTCTGGTAAGACTTCTCAGTCAATAACATCAATAACTTCAGCTCCTTCTGTAACATCATAATTAGGTTTTCTTTTATACATCTTCAGTTAGGTAGATCCATCTTTTTCCACTTAATCTCCTCCATAGATATTAGGTTGAGGTCAAATTCATTGAATCCTTCCATCATTTAAGTTCTTCATCCTCCCTTCTAGATATATCTTCAAACTTCTCATTGAATCCATAATAAAATAATTTACCATGCATTAAATTCTCCATATAATAAATTATTAAAGTCAACACAATTTACATATCCCAAGAATTCAACTATGTCAGCTGGGGATCTCAATTCTTTCACCAAATGTAAATTATTGACACTCGGTCAATATTGTGTTCATTTCCTTGGCCATCACTATGTAACTTGGTCATCTCTATAAATTGTCTTCCTTGGCTAACACTGCCTTGCTCGGCACAAACTGATGTTTGGTCAACACTAAATTTACTCGGCATATACTGGTGCTCGGTCAACACTAACATCACTTAGCTTAAGCTATATTTCTTCATTTTTTCTTCATTAAGCCTACTTCTCCAGTCTTTCTTCTAACTTAGATAAACAATACATTATCTTATCAATGTGCCAAATAATCAAGTACCCATTGAAGTATCAAATAAATCAACCTTTCCTTAGGATCTCTTGTTATCTCCCTTGCCCTAATCCTTTTCATCAATCAATAGATATGGTACACTCTTAGATAGCAACTGTCTTACCAGTTAAGGTTTGACATTAATGAAAATACAAAAATTGTTTTAATTGCTGTTTCCAACAAATTCATGGAGCAGTAATTCGTATGGATAAAACAATGAAGAATAGATAACAACTACGCACTATTAAGGATAGTTGATTCAGTGACCTTTTATCAAATATTGGAGCACTGCCATAGTATTTTGAGATAAATGGGCTTGGTACTAAGGAAAAAGTAAGGAATTATCATCATTTTTCTATTTCACAAAAAAGGTGATGGTAATGCAGTGAAATAGTGAAGCTATCACAGTTTTGCAAGTAATAAAGAAAAGAGAATGAAAATAGTGATGTCACTATTTCGAGGGATACTTAAATAGAAGGTTTTGAAATAGCGAAAGAATATAATGTAATGAAAAAGTGTTATCGATATTTCACAAAACAAGGACAAGAAGAAATGGGAAATGGTGACATGTCACTATTTCACCAAGTGATAAATAAAAAGGTTGCGAAATGACGATAATGTAAAAGCTTGTCGCTCACCAAAAGCAATAAAGGTGATACATGAAATAGATAAAAATAAGTTTTTGGGTGGAAGTAATGGTACTATGTCATTAATGCATTTAGCGAAGTGATGCCTAACTTAATGAGGTTGCACTTCGCACACTTAGAGTGACGTTGCTACTTAATAACATGTTTTCTTCTAATGATACACAAAGTGTTTGGTGGGAAGTTTTTGCATTTACGAAGTGGAAAAATAGAGCTGTAACAAACTCAAATTGAAGTAGTGACGAATTGAAGAGTAGATATTTGAGCCAGGAAGTTTCAAAGATCCTATGAAAATGTCCAAGGGATCATATGAGCATGTTGCTGACTAAACAACCCGTATTTTGGATAAGTTTAATCTTATGTTTTTTATGTTTGTTAAACTAATAAGTTATGATTAATCTCACTTGAGTTGTTAGCATAGGATTTTAGTTTAGAAAAAATACATATAAATAGTTTGAAGCTTGTTGCATCCCTTCATTTAAAATAAGAAGAGATACCAAGACCTATGTTTCTTGTCTAAATTTGAAGTTTGGAGATTATTTCTAATTTAGCTAGTCTTATATGATTATTGATATATTAAAAATATTTTCAAATTACTTTAATCAACATTATCAATTCAAGTATTCTTATATAAAAGAAAGCAAGTAATCAACAGTGAGGTAAGTACAATCATATTTATCTCATAATTGTGTTACCAATAATTTGCCATTTTAAAAATCTATATGAAGACACTCATTATTCAAAATATAGGTATGCTAGTATGTTATCTCTATTTGAGCATTAAGTGTTGTCATTAGTACCAACTAAGATTAGCCAATAATCTTTGCTGATTAGTTAGTAAAAGATGGATTAGAAGCTATAGAAGCTATAGAAGCTAGTCAGTTGAACTTACACAGCGTTCATATCGAGTAGTCACAAGGAAGAACTAAAAGTTAAATAGATACAAGTTTAACTGACTATGTTTACCGAGCATCAGATTATACCAAGCATCGAGTCAGTGAAAATTGATAATTCTACACACTGAGCATCGATTTATTCACCGAATAGGGAATGTAGTGTTTACCAAGTTGCTGAGGAAATGACATAGTAATCAACAATGACACATTTATCTATGCAAATGGTTTACACGGATCTATAAATTTTTTACCAAGATCGAGGCACATTTATCATTAATTGTTGTGATGATTCTATGTAATAGTAAGATCTAGGTTAATTTTTTGTACACCATAGATCTTAGGTTTTCTAAGATGTTGTAAACCTAATTAGCTCAAAGAAATTTTCTATATATTTGTAATTGATGTCATTTTGACATATACATGACAAGGAGATCATGAAGTAGTAGTCACAAAAAAGACATCAGAATTCAGACAAGGGTTTACATGATTGAGCAACTATCAGAAGCAGTATTCAGTTTATCAAAAACATACAAGGCTACCAAGTAGAATAGTGAGTAATATACTACACATCAAGGTGAAATCTATTAAGTATTTCATAGATCTGATTTAGACAAGTTGAAGTTGTCATTTACAGATATTTTATGCTATCTTCTAACCATTATATCATGATTATAAATCTCTCATTAGAGTAGACATAACAGTCTATTGTAAATCTCTTAACTGTGTGTACACTTATTTGGTGTTGCTAAAATCCTTTCACAAGTTAGATCTAATTGATCTCATTATTACTCCTAACAGGGTAAGATTACTAGAAGTGATCATACTTGTAGCCTTAACTTACATACTTTATTTACTACAGTAGTGAAGAATTTTTGGGTGTCATCCCCAATGCAATTTTTAATTCTAGTAAGGGTTTCTGTGCAACCAAAATACTTGTGTCATAATGGAATGATGAAGAAAGCTGAAGATAGTTCCAAGAAAATTGGTGAATTTTTGAATAGTCAAAGAGGACTTGGAAGTACTTCTGGATTAGGCTATACCAAGCAAGGAGAATCATCTAAGAAAGCTAAATAGATGAATACCTACAAGAGTCAAAGACATAAGAAACTATCATGCTATCACTATGGTAAACCGGGCCACACATCAAATGTTTGCAGGAGTGAAGCAAAAGGTAATCCTAAAACCATCCCTAAGTTTAATGGTCATTGTTATAGTTGTAACAAGTATCGACATCAAGTACATGAGTGAAGATGTAAGTTGAATAGGACTCATAACAAACACTATGTGGAGAAATGCTTTCACACTTACAATATGCATGGACATACCTCACAAGAATGTAGAACAAAGATGAAGCAAGTCTGAACACCGAAAGGACAAAACAAGACCTATCAACTGAAAAGACAAGGTGATGCTTATACATGGGATTATAACACATGGGTTAACTATACACCATGTGGAAGATATGGACATATTGCAGCTAACTACATGAGGAAGAACTGGAGAGGTGGATCTCGTAGCTAGACAAGTACTGGTATGCCATGCTTACATTATCACAAGGTCGGTCACTTAAGTAAAGATTGCAGAGCCTGAGCACTAGAAACAAAAATCTATGAGAATGGTAATACAATTGAAGATGTCACAAGGATAAGAAATACAATATGGAGAAAATCATTAGGTGATAATGCTGAGTCAAGTAATGCAATCGGTGAAACCTCATCCATTGGATTGGGTGATATCACCACCTCCACCTAAGATGAAAAGGTATGTATGGAACTAATAATTATAATTAGTTATATCTATTATATAGTTCCTTATATCAAGTTTTCACATACCAAATCTGAATGAATTAAGATGCATTATAGTTTTACATGTTTTGAGCTTTGAGTGTTTATAGTCGGTCTATGCTAGACCAAGTGAGAAGTTGCTAGTTGGTAACTATTATAAAGGTTAATCGAGCATCAATATTAATTGAGTGGAATTTCATGTGTTAATTGAGCTTATGTTATTTTGTGGTATACACTGAGAGTGATAGTTGTCACTGAGCCATGTTAGGTCAAGCATTAATTATAAAAGTTTAAGCAGGAATTTGAAAAATGATATAAATACATGGTGGACTTAGCTTATTTTTCACACTGTGATCACAAAGAGCTAAGAGTCTATAGAGAGAATTTGAGAAAAATATTTTTAGAGAATCTGAGCAAAGATTTGAAGGATTCCAAGCATTTTCATCATTTTTACGAGTAAGTGTCATCATCATCGAGCTGTTTATTTGATATTTCCCAAAACCCTAAATGAAGAACAATGGCGTCTTGATACAATCAAGGATGGTGGATCCAATGAAGGATAGTCCAAACCTTGCAACCAAAAGAATTACACAATGGATTACTAAACAATGCAATACAAAGTAACTATTTAAAACTAATTTTCATTAACATGCCCGACTATAAGGCCTTTTGGGTTAGGGCTAATTACAGTTAGAAAATAATTCTGCAAGATCTGACAAGATCCAATATAGACTCAGCTAGTTCATCTTTGAAGACAATCAGAAGCTGATGGAAACCCTAAGGCAGATTTAAACTTGAGTTTGCTAGCCTCTAAGAAATCTCATTGTTGCCAAGTATGCAAACCCCTAGCTCTACTACAAATGACTATCAGATTACAATCTGATCTGCAAGAACATCAAGAACTTTTCCACAACTTCACTCTTAAACTTCACATCTGACATTTAGATCTTCTTTGTTGTCTAAGTCTCAATCTACCAATTCCCCCTTTTCTAAAACATCTACCCAAGCCCTCCTTAAATGCTAATCATCAGCCACAAGTTAGCAAGATGAAACCCTTAACTCCCCAAAATATATAATTAAATGACATACAAGTCAGCTTACAAATGTATACAAACATTTAATTCAACATGTTGAACCCATAACAATGGATACCAATAATAAATTCACCAAGTCGGCTCAACAAATCACACAGAACTCTAGTTGGTAAACTAGAACTACTGAGTGATAGTAAATTAACCAAGCACGCTAGGCATCACCGAGCACCAGTGTTGACCGAGAACCGTAGGCATGACCAAGTAACACATTCATCAAGTGATAGAGACTACCAAGTTCCTTCAGTGACCAAGCTTCCTTCCATGGCCGAGAACATCGGTCAAGGATGCAACTAAGTAACATCAGCCAAAATACAAACACTCAATGCAGTTTCATCGAGGACACAAAATGCCCTGCCTTAACCTTGGATACCCCTGCATTAGACACCCTAGGTTCCAAAAGATGTTCATATGTGAGAAGAACATCTTTCAGGATTCAACACATAAATCCCAAACTAGTTCTTCACATACAAGTCCTCCACCTTTTCTGCTTGCAAATTCTTCCACTTTAGTTTCCTCTGTCTCTTCTACATCAATCGGTTTATCCTTCACCAAGTGATCAATCTTTTCTTTTCCTTGAGAGTTACTAGGCTGTTTCCTCTTCAACTTATCTTCTACCTTTAGAGAATATTGATAAGCATCTTCAATAGAATCAATCTTCAACATACCAAGATCATCTTGAATATTGAATCTCAGACCATTCACATACCAAGCTACCTTTTCCTTACCAAGCTCTTGGTGTCTAGACTAAATAGTAAGTTTTTAGAACTCCTCGATATAATCTTCAACAAAAAAATCCTTTTGTTTTAGGTTTTGCAACTTCTTAAACAAGTCAATCTCATATTCAGCTAGTATGAACTTAGCTTTCAACTTAGTTACCATCAATCTCCACCGATTGATCTTTGTTTCACCTTCATCTTCTCGATCTCTCTGTAGTTCTTTCCACAAAAGAGCAACATGTCCTTTCAACTTTGTCTGTGCTAATCTCACTCGAAGAGGATCTTCAATTTCTTCTAGCTCAAAGAAATCTTCAAGTTCACCAATCCAATCAATCAAATTGTCAGGATTCAAAGTACCAGAGAAAGTAGAAACTTCCATTCGGTAATTACTAAACCGAGTAGTAGGTCTAGGTAACCGAGTAGTTCTATCTTCACTAGATCTATTCTTCCAGTCATCACTTCTAGATCCAACGGTTTCAAATTCTTCAGCAACTTCTTCATAGCCATCCTCATTACCAACATTCTAAGGTATACCAACAATAATTCTCATGATCTCGGCGACCATATCATTCTTCATCAATTCCATCTCAGATCTGATTTCACTTTCTCTGTGATTTGGGATTCAATAGTATCACAAAGATCATAAATAACTCTAGGGTCCAATCTTCTTGGAGGCATCCTTAAAGATAAGAGAAACCCTCTACAACAAACCCTCACCGACCACCTTGTGACAATTTTCAAGTTGCAATGAGTCAGATCTCAACTTGCAATCTTGTAAACAACTAGGGCACAATTCCATAAGTTTAGTGCTTCAGATCTGCAATCCAAATTGCACACAGTCCTTTCACCAACAAGATTAACTTTGCAAGATCAACCTTGCTAAGTCAACCTTCTTCTTCAACAAGATCAACCTTCACTCTGATACCACCTGATGCAGTGAAGGATGGTGGATCCAATGAAGGATAGTCCAAACCTTGTAGCCAACATAATTACATAGCAAATTACTCAACAATGCAACACAAAGTAACTATTTAACACTGATTTTCATTAACATACCCGACTATAAGGCCTTCCAGTTAGGGCCAATTACAACCAGAAAACAATTCTGCAAGATCCAACAAGATCTAATACAGAATCAGCTAATTCAACTCTAAAGACAATCAGAAGCTAATGGATACCTAAGGCAGATCTGAACTTGAGCTTGCAAGCCTCCAAGAAATCTCCTTGTTTCCAAGTATGCAAACCCCTAGCTCTGCTACAAATGACTATTAGATTGCAATCTGATCAGCATGAACATTAAGAACTTTTCCACAACTTCACTCTTAAACTTTGCATCTGACATTTAGATTTTCTCTGTTGTCTAAGTCCTAATCTCCCAATTCCCCCTTTTTAAAAACATCTACCCAAGCCCTCCTTAAATACTAATCATCAGCCACAAGTCGAAAAGATGAAATCCTTAAGTCCCCAAAATAAATAATTAAATGTCATACAAGTCAGGTTACAAATGTATACAAACATTTAATTCAACATGTTGGCCCCATAACAATGGATACCAACAATAAATTCACCAAGTTGGCTCAACAAATCACACATAACTCCATTCGGTAAACTAGAACTACTGAGCGATAGTAAATTAACCAAGCACGCCAGGATTCACCGAGCACCAGTGTCGACTGAGCACCACATGCATGACTGAGTAACAAATTCACCAAGTGCTAGAGACTACCAAGTCCTTCAGTGATCGAGCTTCCTTCCATGATTGAGACCGTCGGTCAAGGCTGCAAGCCAGTAACACCAGCCAAAATACAAACACTCCATACAGTTTCACCAAGGACATAGAATGCCCTGCCTTAACCTTGGATGCCCCTGCATCACATCTACATCTAAGGTTAACAAATACAAGAATGTAGATGAGGAGGAAGTAAGATTGATTGTTTCTGCTACATGTAATGAGTTGAAGTAAAAACCTCACCCTAAAGTTGCTTTGTAGACTGACAAAACTAGAGCTTTCTCAAGCATACCACCTAGGGTTTTTCTAGTTGAGGACATACACTCCTACATTCATTGCAAGATCAGAGAGATTGGTGATTTTCAGCTTATTGATACATATCAAAATCTATGTGTTGATGGAAAATTGAAAGATGACCATGAACATTTGAGAGTCAAGGGTTTGAAAAATGCTATACATTTTCCAAAGGTTTTTCAAGAATGAATGGATAAGGATTATTTTAAGTCATTTTCATGATGGGAAACTATGGCTAGATGAGCCTGTGAAGATCAAAAAGGATATCATAGATGTAGTAACAAGATACCCCACCATAGAAAAAGTTAAAGAATTGAGGAGTGCACCAAGAACCGAGTTAGAAAAGACAATTGGAGCATAATGGGATGGTAGAGGATTGAAAGTTAACACAATCAAGGATCCCAAAATAAGGTTTGGTGCTTATGTCATTGGGTATAATTTTTTTCAATCAAGCAGACCCAACTGTGTACCATGTGGAGCAATTGACATTGCATACAAGATAGTGAAAAAGGGATTTCTGTTGGATCTTTCCAAGTTACTGTTGAGATAAGTTGAGGATAATATGAAGACTATTCGGTTAGAAAAATCTAACACATGTAAGTTTGGATCACTATTGCTTTGAATATCATTTTATGTGCAATTTTTTTCCCCTTCAATTGGTAATGTTGACTGGACTACCGACAAGCTTGTGACACTTCAAATTACTGATTTGATAAAGAGTTTGGGTGATAATTTTGTGAGCATGGTGAATATTTATTTTGAGAAATTCAAGGACATGATGAATGCAAGGAGTTGAATACCAAGACAATTGGTAGATGAATATGAACATGAAATCTATTTCCTAGTGGATAAAAATTATATAGTGATAAAGGCAGTAGAACTAAGAATAAAGTGGTTAGCCCCAATGGGATACAAAATTGATATTGGCTGAGCCTCTAGGTCAATCAAGGATTTATTAGTAGAGCCTAAAGATCCAAAAGATACTAGGTTTGGAACCTATGAGGAAGCTAAACAAAGAATTAAAATTATTCTAGTCATTGGAAAGGAAACCAAGAAATATAGAAAAATGATTAACAAACTAGTTAAACAATTTGGAGAAGATTTAGATGATGCCGAGGCATCTGAGGACATTCTGGTTGAGGTAGAAACCAAAGGTTAATTACTTCTTACTGAAAAAGCACATGTTGATGAGGCAACCAAGTCTGACAAAGATGCATAATCTACATTGGTTTTGTCCACTCCTAAGAAGAAGTAGATAGATGTGCAAACTAGGGCATGAACAAGGTCAACCATTGTAGCTTCACCACCACTGAAGAAAGGAGTTATAAAAATATCAAGGCCTACATTGACCAAGACTTATCAGAAGAAGAGAGGTACTAAAGCTACCTCTGAGGAACCAAAGAAAAGAACGAAGTTGATAAGAGGAAAAGATGACATTGATGATGAAGAAGATGACATAGATCAATTTAAGGTTGTTGTAAATAAGGAGTTTTCAATTGATGAGGTTGCAAAAAATATAATAGACAATGGAGGTCTTAGTGACCCATAAATAAGTCAGTTTGAACATCTATCAACCAAGGATCGAAACAAAATAGAAGCAGTAATACAAATGATGATCAAATTCAAGAAGGTACCTATAAAGTTTTCAAAGTATGTACCAAAAAGTCTATATGATAAAATATCAGCTAGATGGACTTATGCTTTAAAAAATAAGAAGAGAATGAGGGAACAATCCCTAGTAATGGAAATACCAACATTGAAAGTCCCCGAGATTGAGGAATTAATGAAGACACATTCCAAGAGATTTCTAGTGAAAATCAGAGCACTATAAATACTTGATGAAAATCTAGCAGAAATTGATGAGAATAGTCAGTTGCTATGGTTTTCTATTCTACAAGCCCAAGATGAGGCAGATAAGATGGCTTTGGCCATAATACCCATGAGGAAGACTAAAAGAAAAGGAAAAGGCATCCATGCAGATCTGGCACCTAAGGACCCCATTGAGCTATCAGACACTAAGGTGACTAATACTACTATTGTCACTGAGTACCAAGAAATAAACTAGGATGCACCCAAGCATGTGATAATATAGGGAATCAATGATGGTTCAAATGATGTACTTATAGAGGACATCACTAATGGAGACTCTGATGACATTAAGAATGATGAGGACATTACAGTTGTTGGAGCTCAATAAGAATAACAAGCCCCCACCGAGTCAATAGTACATATTATACCGAGTGACCTTCCTATATTGGTTCAAGTAGTAGAAATCATAATATAAGAGGAACCCAAAGGCTCAATCCCCAAGAAATGGAAGGATACAACATGGGAGCAAGGAACAAGAACTCAAGGCACTGCAGAGACAAATGAGCCTAAGGTGAAAGAGGTTTACACACAAGAAGATGCTATCAAGACCACACCCATTGACACCACATCAGAGGCTCCAATCTGATTGACTGAGACTCATGTCACCGAGGAGAAGAAGAAGAATGAAACATTGTCAATCAAGTAAGAAAATACAAATGTAGAGGTAAAAGCTCTAGTTCCATTTGTTAAGTTATCTCCACAAGAGCCCAAGAAGAAGAAGAAGAAACATGGAAAAGGGCCAGTCACCTTGGATGAAGTAATTGAGATTCCTGAGTGTGACCCAAGGACTTTGAACCCTGAGGAATTGGGAAAGTATGGAGAGCTGTGTACAAGAAAGGCCACACAAGAAAAACTTGAAAATGAGAGTAAGAGAAAGTAGATCTTAGAGGATGTAAGAGACATTCTATATTAGGTTGTTCCTGATGTCCAAATAAATGAAGATACACCTATTTTGGACCAACTTGCAACTATTACAAATCATATCAATGCCCCATACATAGATGCTGAAAAATGGATAGAAGAAAGGGCAGAAGAAAACATTCAATTCAAACTTGCATAGAAGATCATCCAAGAAGTGGAAATAAATAAGGTAAAGATTTCTGAGGTTATAACTGAGCTTCAATCTATAAATCAGAAGATAATGCAAATTTTGTTCAAGTTATGCACTGTGGAAACATTCACTTCCAAGGTCAATGAGAAGATCAAGAAGCTAGATACATACATCTTAGCAAGTGAAAATGCTTCTCTAACTAAGCCAAATTCTTTTCATAAGCATATCCTTAAAATACAAGAATTAAGGTGGTTGAGAGAAGATCTAAGGAAGCAAGAAGAAAATATAAGTGACCAAGTCACCGAGCTACAAGACGAGCTACTTCCTCACCTAAAAATCATAGAGAGACACATTGTGAAGGCACACGACTTAGTAGCTACATTGGAGATATCATTTTTGGAGAACATATTTGATATGCATGCACAAGTCAGTCTTGAGCACATTGCTCTTACCAACTTGAAAGCGAAATGGGAAAACCTCTTGGATTTATTGAAGAAAACCCACCAACATATTTTTGATAAGATGTAAGTACATTTTGTTTTGGCATTATTTTCAAAAAGGTAGAAATCATGTATATGCCAATGTACTTCACTACATACCAGGAACATGCACCAAGGGGGAGTTTTTGTAGAAGAGTTAGAAAATTTTGGTATATGTATATATGGAGTTAGAACATATTTGAGAGATTCGACACATATACATTATGGTTTTGATACTAATACCAAAGGGGGAGATTGTTATCTCTATTTGAGCATTAAGTGTTGTCATTAGTATCAACTAATATTAGTTGGTAATCTATGTTGATCAGTTGGTAAAAGATGGATTAAGAAGTTATAGAAGCTATTCAGTTGAACTTACAAAGCCTTCATACCGAGTAGTCACAAGGAAGAACCAAAAGTTAAATGGATACAAGTTTAACTGAGTATGTTTACCAAGCATCAGAGTATATCAAGCACTGAGTTAGTGAACACCAAGCATTCTACACATCGAGCATCAATTTATTCACCGAACAGGGAATGCAATGTTTACCAAGTTGTTCAGGAAATGGCATACTAATAAACAATGGAATATTTATCTATGCAAATGGTTTACATGGATCTAAATGTTTTACCAAGATCAAGGCACATTTATTATGGATGTAATCATTAATTTTTGTGATGATTCCTATGTAATAGTTATATCTAGGTTAATTTTTTGTACATCGTAGATCATAGGTTTTCTAAGATGTTATAAACATAATTAGGTCAAAGAAATTTTCTTTATATTTGTAATTGATGTCATTTTGACATATACATGACAAGGAGATCATGAATCAGTAGCCGCAAAAAGGACATTAGAATTCAGACAAGGGTTTACATGATTGAGCAGTTATCAGAAAAAATATTTATTTTATCAGAAACATACAAGGCTATCGAGAAGAACAGTGAGTAATATACTACACATCTAGGTGAAATCTATTAAGTATTTCATAGATCTGATTTAGACAAGTTGTAGTTTATATTTACAAATATTTTTTGTTATTTTCTAACCATTATAACAGGATTATAAATCTCTTAACAGAGTAAAATTTCTTAACAGAGTAAGATCTCTTCACATAGTAGACTTAACAATCTGTTGTAAATGTCTTAACCGAGTGCACACTTATTTGGTGTTTCTAAAATCCTTTCACAAGGTAGATCTAATCAACCTCATTGTTACTCCTAATAGGGTAAGATCACCAGAAGTGATCACACGTGTAGCCTTAACCGACATACTTTATTTACTGCAGTAGTGAAGAATTTATGGGTGTCATCCCCACCACAGTTTTTACCTTCTAACAAGGGTTTACACATAACCAAAATACTTGTTTCATGTGTTACATTTCATGAATGATTTGTTATTTGTTTTCATGCACTTTACATTTACAAAGTTATTTGAATGTATGTTGCAAACAATGGAATCAATTGGTTAGATAGACACTACTATTGTAGATTATTAAAGTTAGTAAAACCACTTGAGGGTATGGATTAACCCCTCCCCCCTTAGTACAATATCTTGCTATCCCAACACAATATACTACATAGTGGATTTACAACTTGCCTATTTGTCAAACGAAGACACGATAAATACTCATTATTCTTTGCCACACGTTCTTCATGAAAGAGCTTGTAATTAGTCACTGGAATTTTAGGATTTTGATTACTATCATCTAATTTGTACCTTCAATTATTTTTCCTCATTTTTCAATTTCAAAAAACATAATAATGTATAAATTAGCAACTTGATATAAATATAATTAACCATAACAAAAATTTCATAAATACAAGTTTATGAGGTCTCATTCTTAATGAAATTAAATTTTTTGATAGAAGATAACCATCATGATAGAAATGAAGATATCATGAAAATCATAAAATCATAAAATCAGTTATAGAACAATATTTAATGAATAATAGAATTAGCGAATAGTTATAGAAAATATGCTTACTTATACGCAAATAGCAACCGATTATATGATTGATCAACAAGTTTCTATTGAGAAAGGAAAAATATCATTTGTAAGAAGTCAACATCTTGAGGAAAGAAACAATAGATACAATAGAGTTCAAGAAAAAGTTTTGGACAATGCCAAAACAATGATAATATATCATGTGTCTTAAATATTAGAAGAACAAACAAATATAGGTAATTTTAACAATTATATTGACACATATAACAGGTAGACTCAAACATAATATTTTTAGTTCTTCATTATTGAAAAGCAATAATAGTCATCACATATAACAGGTATAACTAAACATAATATTTTTTAGCTCTTCATTATTTTTAACTTCCACAATAGTTTAAGATAAAAATCAACATGAAACCTTTTGAACCATAACATGTGCAATATCTGATTCTTTATATAATGCATTTTGACCATTTAATAGTCATGTGCAACATTAATGCCATATGAATATTTTGAAAACAAAGAAAGTTTGAAGGTCCATGTCCTCAAAACATAAAACATACATAAACAACATAAAAGTCTTAAATAAAATGTCATAAAATGGGGCTTGTCAATAATCATCAACATTTCCAGCAAGATAAAAATCCTAATCACTCATATCTACATCTGCTTGATTTTCTTCCTCATCCTCATCCATGACATGGAATACATTCTCTCTCCCAATTTATTCATTGGTAATAAAAATATCTTCTTCAAACATTCCCTCATTGTCTTCATCCACTTCTTTAAATGTTTCTTGTAAATTAACATATTGCCCATCAAGAAATACATTGAAAACTTCCATGAATTTTCTTTTCAAATGAGACTCTATTTGAATGACTTATGACCAACCTAGGCTTCGTACACAATCAACCAGAAATGATTGGTTAATTTGAAGAGGGGAAACATATGGCTCATTTGTCTCTGATAAAAATTGTTGTGTATTTGTACGTACAAATCCATACTAATCAAATTGTACTTCAGATGGTCAGATCCACTTACATTTTAATAATATAGGACTATTTTCACCAAAATACACTTGAATGATTTCTTGGATTAATCCAACATAAAATTTCTTCTTAGTTTCATGAAGAAATTTAGCACTAACAACACAATCACAATTTTTCTTTCCCTTGTCTTTTTCTTCCACTCTTAAATGACTACCATAGGCACACATTCCACCAAAACGCATAGCCCATATATGCAGAGACTATGAGATCTCACTTTCCTCTATTTTTATATCTTGACCTTCTTTTGCATCATTGATTGTATTAGCAATCCATTCTTCAAATTTTGGAAAAGAATCAGCTCTAATCAAACTATGACATCTATGCTTTCAAGGTCGATGTTGCATCCAAATTTGACTCTCTTCTACATATTTTCTACATAGAATAATGACATGCAAATAGTAAGATTGATAATATAAATATGTAAATAAAATTGAGAAAATAAATTATTGTTAATTTTTTTTACCTGTGCCACTTATCGAATGAAGATGTGTTTTGAAGAATAAAGGCATGTATTGCACTTCTTCTTGATATGATAGCTTGAAGCAACATCTATTTCCTTCTAATACTTCACTTGCAACTCTCTCATCTTTGTTATTATCCCATATTTGTCAATTGACATTTTTAAAATACTTCATATATTATGTACAAAACCCCATGGCCTCTTGCATTGAATATCCCTGAAACATGCTGCCTTCTGGTTTTTCCCTAGTATGAATAATTTTTTTCAAAACCTTCATATATCATTCTATAGGATACATTCATCTCATTCTTACTGGGCCAAAATGCTCTAGTTCATATTCTAGATTTATCAAAAGATGCATAGAAATGTTAAAGATTGCTGGTGGAAATTCTCATTCTAATAGACAAAGGACTTCAAAAACCTCCTCCCTCAAACTATAAAAGTTCAAAGGATCTAATACATGTAAACTCATTCTCTTTGATATTAGGCCCAACCTTATAATTTCCAATCTTGGCCCCTTTGTCAATCTTGATATATATATAACCACAATAGGTAAAATATCCTCAATTATGATATGATAGTTATGGGTCTTGATGCCTCTTAAGATATTAATGTTAGTTTGGATTTTGTTGTTGCTACTTACATATCCAGTGGAAAAGTGAGTCCAAGACATCAACTTTAACAATTATGCACGTTGTTCCTTTGTCTAGACATAAGGAGCATTAGGCTTTCTATATTTTTCATTATCATATTTTTTAACCCAAAGATTTCGATGAATCTTTATTTCTTAAAAGTCTTCATGTGATGAAATAGTATCAAGAGCACCAAAAAGAGTTTCTATAATAGCATAAGATATATTCTTCTCAGTATACATAAAGTCAACAATATGCCTAATGGATATATCCTTGAAGTATGGAAACTTGTACAATATGCACAATCATTTTTGATGAAGGGCCACACCGCCCTTACCAAATCATAACCAAAGACATAACAACATGGAGAAAAAAAGAAGACAAAATGTTTTACAAAGTATACATTAATACTTGAAAATCATTACAATTTGAGAGATCTTATAATATGAGATCTTCCTCCAATATGAGATCTTGCATCAGTTTTACACCACTTTCATTACATGGATCATATGTACTACTATTAATCCCATCATTTTCAATAAATGACATTATTTTTTTTCCATTCTCAATAATGTAATTAGTTGTTATTAACAATGGCGCTTCACAATTCTATTCTTGACCATTAAAACATGTTTTTTGTTGACGATATGGATGATCCATTTTAATTAGGTAAGCACAATATTGATGATAATAAATACACTTACACAAACTTCTTGAGTACCTCACAAGATCCTTATATTTGCAAGAAGGATATACTATGGTATCCATGAACAGAGAGACCAAACAATGTGCCATATACAGGAAGGTCACAGATCATAAACAATAAGGAATCGCTTAAAGTGATTTTGATTGAATGACCATTTGTTAAAGATTGAATTGCTTCAATTACTTTCCATAATTCCATTAGCTCATCATATAATGGCTCTAGATAAGTGATGGAATATGGATGAAGTGATTGAGAGGGGGGGGGGGGGGGGGGGGTGAATCAGTCAACCATAAAATACTTCACAATTATTTCTTTCCAGATCCCTTAGGATATCTTAAAAATGTTATCTGTTTTAGCACTCGGTAAATAGATTGTAGTAACTTTGAAGATGCAGAAAGTATTAGTAAAATTATCTTTTAGATATTCATCAGCACTAGTGTATGATTAAGATAGCAATTAAGAACACAAGAGACACAAGATTTAACGTGGAAACCCAATATGGGAAAAACCACCAATGTATCTAGATACTGATTTTCACTTTTCTGAAGTGATGCCCGGTTAGAAGCCAACCCGGTAAAAGGTTACAAAAAACACTGTTAGGTGTGACCTTGTTAGAGGATTTAATCACCCTGCTAGGAGTGGCCTGGTAAGAGGTCTTGAAAACAATTCAATGGAATTGTCACATTGTTAGAGGATTTACAATATGGTTGTTAAACCAACTCGGTTAAGAGATTTAGAATTCACTGTTACAATGATAAGAAGGTAACAATGAAAATGACTTGTATAATAATGCAACTACTTTGCTGATTACAGATCTCTATTCTGCATAAGTGTGATCCTTCCTGATTGAATAAATCTCTGCTGCACCTTAAGGATATCTGAACATCCTTCACAAATTCGCACACACCTTTCCTGTCTTTCTTCTGTAAATCTTCTGCTTTTTTTTTCTTATTTATTTTTCACATTTGACCTTTTATTTATATGATTTTAGATTTGTCAAATTGACATTATTTAGTATAATAGTGGGCTGAATTAAGCAAACTCTATTTGCAAAAATCCTTCAAGGGCCGACAGTGCTCGGTGACCATAACTTTCTACAATCTTTCGGAGACCGAGGGAACTCGGTAAACACCGACAATCCTTTACCTTCGATAACCGACTAAACTCGGTAAACACTGAATTTGCTTTGATGACTGACTGAACTCGGTAAACACTGAATTTCCTTTGACGACCGACTGAACTCAATAAACACTAAATTTTCTTTGACGACCGACTGAACTCGGTAAACACTGAATTTCCTTTGACGACCGACTAAACTCGGTAAACATTGAATTTTCTTTGATAACCGAGTGGACTCAGTAGACACTGATTTTCTTTGATAACCGAGTGGACTCGGTAAGCACTAATCTTCCTGTCTGGCAGACCGACTGAGCTCGGTAGGAATTGATTGCTGCGGACTATGACATTGTGTGACATCAAAGACAATACATAATTTGAGTAGCAATTTCCTTCAGACAATTGTTTCCAACAATCTCCCTCTTTGGCATTGATGGCAACACAATATGTCATAGCATAAGAAATTTGAAAGAATTAGCTCGGTTCAAATTCAAATCTCCCTCTGTCAAAAAACTTCCTTTATCCTAAAAATTCTTCCTTCTGACTATTGAAAATTTCTTGAAGTAATAGAAAAGACATAGCAAACACTCCCTCTTTGACAACACATGCCAAAGACAATTCACATATTACCGATGTAAATTAATGTACCTCAAGTACTGATTCATATGTAATGATTCCTTGAATATGCTACATCAACTGGTTGATTTTCAATCATGTTCTGGTTGATGCATCACTAAAACTGTATTTAGTGAGCCTCGGATAGGGGAATGACCCCTAACTTACCTCTTAGATACACAAATGCATCCTTAGGTAATGGTTTGGTAAAAATGTCTGTAATCTGTTCTTTTGTATGAATATATTCTAATCTAATTTCCTTGTCCTGCACCAATTCTCTGACAAAGTGATATTTAATAGCAATGTGCTTGGTTTTGGAATGCATCACTGGATTCTTTGAAATGTTTATTGCACTGGTATTGTCACAAAATATAACAACTGGTTCTTTGATTTCAACCTTCATACCTTCTAATAACTATTTAAACCAAACAATATTTGAATAGTTTACTGCAGCAGCAACATATTCTGCTTCAGCTGTGGATTGAGATGTGCAATTTTGCTTTTTACTAGTCCAGGATACCAGTCTTTTTCCAAGAAAAAATGCTCCACCACTTGTGCTTTTTCTGTCATCAATGTTCCCTGCCCAATCAGCATCAGTAAACTCTTTTAAGTCTAGATTGCCTCCAAATTTATACCACAAACCATATTCTTCAGTTCCTCTTAAGTATCTTAAGATTCTTTTGATTGCCATCATATGATTTTCCTTAGGTTTTTCTGAGAATCTAGCTACTATACCGACTGCTAAGGCAATATCAGGTCTTGTATGTACTACATACTACAATTTTCCAATCATAGATCGGTATAGGGTCTGATCAACTTCTTTTGAATCATCATTTTTGGTAAGTTTTAGTCCAGTACACATGGGTGTACCAACTGGTTTTGAATCTTCCATACCAAACTTCTTAAGTATTTCCTTAATGTATTTAGATTGAGTAATGTATATACCATTCTTGCTTTGCTGAATTTGAAGACCAACAAAGAATTTTATTAAACCAAACATAGACATTTCAAATTCTTTGTTCATTTGCTCTGAAAATTCTTTGCACTGATCCTCATTCCCTGTAAATATAGTATCATCTACAAATATTTCTGCCAATACAATTTTGTCATCCGGTCCTTCTTTAATATACAGATTGCTGTTATCATTGGCTCTTTTGAAATTAATCTGAATCAAATAGTTATGGAGTCTTTCATACCATGCTCTAGGATCTTGTTTCAAACCATACAATGCTTTGTGTAACCTGCAGACCATGTCCTTTTTATCTGGATCAACAAAACCTTCAGGTTGTTCAATGTAGACTTCTTCATCAAGAATTCCATTGAGAAATGCAGATTTTATATCCATCTGATATACCTTAAATCCTTTGTGTGTTGCATAAGCAAGTAGAGTTCTTACACCTTCTAATCTTGCAACAGGAGCAAAAGTTTCTCCATAATCTATACCTTCTTCTTGAGAATAACCTTTACATACCAGTCTAGCTTTGTTTCTAGATACTTGACCATCTTCATTCAGGTTATTCCTGAATACCCATTTTGTTCCAATTACATTCTTATCTTTAGGTCTAGGTACAAGAGTCCATGTTTTGTTCTTTTGTATTTGTTCTAATTCTTCATTCATTGCTTCAATCCAACTTTCATTTTCCAATGCATCTTTGATATTTCTAGGTTCAAAGTCAGTAAGCAGACATGTACCTTTTAGCTTGCTTCTTGTCATAGTACCATCTGATTTGTTTCCAATAATTTGATCTGGTGTATGATGTCTTCTGACATATTTGGCTAGTGTAGGTTCCTTGCTTTTTGAATGATTCATGTTGTTGTCTTCTAAGATCTCTTCTTCAGGTTGCTCGGGCTCGGTAGATATTTTCTCAGTAACTTCAGGCTGAGACTCGGTCTGAATTTCTTCCTGTGACTCAGTTTGAACTTCTTCCTGTGACTCGGTTTGTGACTCGGTAACTATGCTCGGCTCGGTAGATATAGTTTCCTCATTGATAGTTGTGTCTGCCAATGTTTCAGGTTCAATGTAAATGAATCTTCTATAGTTCTCAGGTTCCCTTTTGCTTTCTTCTTCAGTCTTTTCTGCAAACTCATCAAATTTTACATGTATACTTTCTATGACTTTGTGAGTAGATAAGTTCAGACATTTGTATGCCTTGCTTTTGCTAGAATATCCTAGGAATATTCCTTCATCACTTTTCACATCAAATTTATTTCTTCTGGATTCTTTTAAGATATAACACTTGCTACCAAATATTTTCATGTAACTTACATTGGGTTTATAGCCATACCATAATTCATAAGGAGTTTTGAATGTGTCTTTCTTCAATTATACTCGGTTCAAGGTATGAACTGCAGTGCTGATGGCTTCCTTCCAGTACTTTATAGCGATGTTCTTTTCTATCATTAGAGTCCTTGCACAATCCATAATAGATCTGTTTCTTCTTTCTGCTATTCCATTCTGCTCAGGAGTTCTAGGAGCTGATACCTGTCTTTTGATTCCTCTTTCAATGCAAAAGTTGTTAAAATCATGGGAGATGAATTGACCACCTCTGTCTGATCTTAAGCATTTCAATCTTTTCCCTGTTTCCTTTTCCACTCTTGCTAAGTACCATTTGAACTTTTCAAATGCTTCTAATTTTTTTCTTAAATACATAACAGTCATCATTCTAGAATAATCATCAACGAAAAGAATAAAGAATTTATCTCCAGTATAGCTTTGTATTCCAATAGGTCCACATAAATCAGTATGCACAATTTCCAAAATTTCTTTAGACTGATAGTTCTTACTCTTGAAACTAGTTTTACTCATTTTCCCAATCTGACAATTCTTACATAGACCAGTATCAGGTTTCTTCAAAGTAGGAATGCCTCTAACCTTCTTGAATTTGCTTATTTTTATCATGTTATCAAAATTCACATGACATAACCTTTTGTGCCATAGCCAAATTTCTTCAATTTGAGCAATAAAGCATGAATATTCACTGAGATCAAGATAAAATAAGTTACCTTTTGTTTGTTTGCCTAATCCAATGAGTTTTCCTTTTTCATCCAGCAGTCTTGCTTGTCCATTCATGAATTCAACCTTGAAACCAGTGTTGATTAGCTGTGCTACACTTAGAAGATTATGTTTTAGTCCTTCAACCCAATAAGCATTATCACATATGAGTTCTTTAGTTAATGAGATTCTTCCTTTTCCTTTTATACAACAAGGTTCATTGTTTCCAAATCTTACATTACCACTATCACAGTCTTCTAGATATTCAAATTTTGTCTTGTCACCAGTCATGTGGTGTGAACATCCACTATCTATTATCCATATATCATCTTTGCTTATATGAGAAATAAGTGCCATCTTATCTTCATCATCATCAGATTCATCTTTTATAGCAATAAAGACAATTTCTTCTTCACTATCATCAGAATCTTTAGCCATAAAACATGTTTTCTTACCTTTATCCTTGAATGATTTGAAATTCTTTTTGCCATAGTACTTGTGACTTCTCTTCCTTGACTTGCTTGTTTGGGCACCTAGCTGCAATATGTCCAATTTCTTCACATGAAAAATAGATTAAAGGAGTTTTACCTTTATATTTACCTTTCCCTTTAGAGTACTTCTTTGCAAGTAATGCTTCTACAATTTCAAGATCACTATCAGAACTTTCTTCTGATACTTCTTCACTTTCTGACTGAACTTCTTTAATTTTCTTGTTCTTCTTTAGTGAGACCTTGCCCTCAAATGCTGATTCAATATTTTTGGAACTAGGAACATAGTTGTCATAGTTGTCTAATTCAAAGGCTGTCAATCTTCCAACTAAAGCATCCAAAGTTATATTGTGGTTTGTTTCACATCTTCTTTCTTGAATAGCTGATACTCTTATTGCATAGATAGGGAGTAATGTTCTGAGTACCTTACTTATAACAGTTTCATCTGAGATTGTTCCTCCAGAAGCTCTAATTGCACTTACAGTTGCTTTTATTCTTTCAACATATTTTGCAATGTTTTCATCTTCCTTCATATTCATCTTGTCAAACTATCCTCTTAGGCTTTCTTCTTTGGCTCTTTTCACATTTGCATCACCACCATATATTTTCTTCAGTGCCATCCACATTTCATATGCAGTAGTGCATTCTTTAATATCATCAAATTCTTCATAGCTGAGAGCAGATGCAATGTCTATCATCATGGTGTTATGAGTCTTTTTCTCTGCAATGTCTTCAACAGTTAATGCGCCAGTAGGAATTGTGTATTCTTCATCAATGTATTTGCATCCTGAATCACCAATGGAAGCTAGATGAAGTTGCATGAGACCTTGCCAAGCTGAAAAGTTATCTCTGTTGAGCTTTGGAATTTCCCTCTTGTAAGACATCTTGATCTTTAGCTTAGGTCCTTGAAACCCTTCCTGCAAGCACCAAAAGCTCTGATACCAATTGATGGAATATGGATGAAGTGACTAAGAGGGGGGGGGGGTGAATCAGTCAACCATAAAACACTTCACAATTATTTCTTTCTAGATCCCTTAGGATATCTTAAAAATGTTATCTGTTTTAGCACTCGGTAAATAGATTGCAGTAACTTTGAAGATGCAGAAAGTATTAGCAAAATTATCTTTTATATATTCATCAGCACTAGTGTATGATTAAGATAGCAATTAAGAACACAAGAGACACAAGATTTAACGTGGAAACCCAATATGGGAAAAACCACCAATGTATCTAGATACTGATTTTCACTTTTCTGAAGTGATGCCCGGTTAGAAGCCAACCCGGTAAAAGGTTACAAAACACACTGTTAGGTGTGACCTTGTTAGAGGATTTAATCACCCTGCTAGGAGTGGCCTGGTAAGAGGTCTTGAAAACAATTCAATGGAATTGTCACCTTGTTAGAGGATTTACAATATGGTTGTTAAACCAACTCGGTTAAGAGATTTAGAATTCACTGTTACAATGATAAGAAGGTAACAATGAAAATGACCTGTATAATAATGCAACTGCTTTGCTGATTACAGATCTCTATTCTACATAAGTGTGATCCTTCCTGATCAAATAAATCTCTACTGCACCTTAAGGATATCTGAACATCCTTCACAAATTCGCACACACCTTTCTTGTCTTTCTTCTGTAAATCTTCTGCTTTTTTTTTCTTATTTATTTTTCACATTTGACCTTTTATTTATATGATTTTAGATTTTTCAAATTGACATTATTTAGTATAACAGTTGGTTGAATTAAGCAAACTCTATTTGCAAAAATCCTTCAAGGGCCGACAGTGCTCGGTGACCATAACTTTCCACAATCTTTCGGAGACCGAGGGAACTCGGTAAACACCGACAATCCTTTACCTTCGATAACCGACTGAACTCGGTAAACACTGAATTTTCTTTGATGACCGACTGAACTCGGTAAACACTGAATTTCCTTTGACGACTGACTGAACTCGGTAAACATTGAATTTTCTTTGACGACCGACTGAAATCGGTAAACACTGAATTTCCTTTGACGACCGACTGAACTCGGTAAACACTGAATTTTCTTTGATAACCGAGTGGACTCGGTAGACACTGATTTTCTTTGATAACCGAGTGGACTCAGTAAGCACTAATCTTCCTGTCTGGCAGACCGACTGAGCTCGGTAGGAACTGATTGCTGCAGACTATGACATTGTGTGACATCAAAGACAATACATAATTTGAGTAGCAATTTCCTTTAGACAATTGTTTCCAACAATAAGCATCTATTGTTTCTAAAGTCACAATTTTCTTTCCTGGTATAATCAATGATAACATTAAGAAAAATGGTTTAGTGCTAACCATGGAGGCAAGTTATAATTTATTAGAAACACTGGTCAATTTGACCATTTAGTACTTTGATTTGAGAATAGGTTCACCCCATCTAGATCTAAACCCAACCTTATATTATGAGGATCTTGAGAAAAATTAGGCTATTTGTAATCAAATTCGATCTTTGTCGTAGAATCTGACACATGTTGTTGTTTTCCATCAGTGCTCTTATTTTGGGTATGCCACTGCAAAATTTCATCAATGTCTTTGCACCTATACATTTGGAGTAATCATGGGATTATTGGAAAGTGGAAAAGAACCTTTCTAGGAACCACAACTGATTTCAACCCTTGTCTATACCTTGCTTCATGACATTTTGGACTTTCTCTCTCATTTTTAAGATATTTGAAAAATAATACACAACCATTCACACATGTGTGGATATTTTCATATGCCAAATCGAGCTTACTTATTTTCTTTTTACATTGACTTCATTTTATTGGCAATGTGGAGTCAACTAGTAGAAATGAACTTAACAATTCCAATAACTAATCTACACTCTCATTGGTCCAACCATGCACCACTTGCAAGTTAATTATTTGAAGGATTGTTGTCAAATTACTTAACTTTCAATTAGAATACATGAGCTTTAAAGGATCCTCCATTGACTTGGCCCAATCATCATTTAGACCATCATCCAACATTCTATCAACTTCAAACCCTTCATCAAATATTTCTACCTCTTCATCTATGTTTGGTGCCACTTTATCTATGTTTGTTGCCTCTTCATCTCTTAATGTCTACAATTCTATCATATCTTCATAATAATTATAAGCCCAAGGTCTTATACTACTATGCTCATATCTTATCATATGTACATAAATTACATTACTTTTTTTCAACTTTCCACCAAGACATTTTTTACATGGACATGGATATTTGCCAATGCCCCCCTCATCAACTACTCTCTCACCATATGCATGAGATTGATCTATAGTAAGCCTTTGATGCTGATCCATCTATAATATTATGAATTTAATTATTAATTTAATTTTTGATTTAAAGAAAAAAAACATAAATATGAAAATATAGATGCCAAAACATTGTTAAAAGTAGTCACTTTTAGTAGAGACCATAACAAAAAGAAGAGGATATAATGAGTTGTTCTAAGATCTATATTACATTTATTTGAAATTTACCTAATGAGAATGAAATATGCATGTGTCTCAAGTTTTGAATTACCTCTGAATTTTCTATAGAGGGCCTCATTGACTTTAATTTCATTGCAACAAATTCTGAATTTCTTGCCCGCATTTTCAAAAGTCTCCAAGTCCTATCCAAACAAGATTTATCACCCATGCAAGTTATTCGATACTTGTCCATGAGGATAAAAAATGTTAATAACTATGATGAGGGTGTATTAACAACTTTTGAATCAAATTAAAGATGAGTGGAAAATCATTGTAACTATTGTATCTTCATCACAGTCTAAGAACAATAATATAAAAAAGAAGTAGCATCACAGGACTTCAAACATCACTATTAATATTTATTTAAATGTAATTGTGTTATCAAAGTATAGAAATACCAGGGTTGATAATTGTCCAGGAAATTAAAACATTCAAACAAAATTTAAATATGATTCAACGAGGCATAATGAATGGTTAACAACTTAATAATATGATACATAAATGTGCCTTGAATGAAATGGGAAGGAGTAAATACTAATAAAAATAATAATATGATGCAAAGCATGAATAAGGTAACTTGGGTTCCTTAATTAAAACCTTACTAAACCACATCCATCCATTGATCACATTCCTATAAAGCAATAATTCTTTAAAAAAATGACCATTTTCTCCACATGGTAAATATGATTATATTTTTAATTCCCACTAATAACTACCCACTCTACTACAATTCCCACAACAACTCTTGACTAATCTTCCACCAAAGTTTAGATCAAGGATATGAAAAATATGGAAACGAGGCACTGAATACATAGTCTTGAAATGTACACTCCAATTCATGCAAACTAAAAGTTTCCTGACTGTATATTTACTATCTTGGTAATTTGACAGTCACTTTCAATGGTCATAAAGAATACAAAAGGACACAATATTTTAAGACCTTACCAAGCCTTACAAATAGGATGTGGGAGTGTAGGGATGATGGTCATACCCTATCGAGTTCAAAATAACCTTAAGGAAATGGACAAACTGATGTAGGAGCACCCATGAGACAAAGGACCTAAGAAGGATTTGGCATCTAGTTTTTTAATCAAATATGTAATAAGGTCTTTTGACTAAGTTTTGATTTCAATTGTAATCATTTGAAGTCATTTTTTCAGGCCAACAAGCCAAAATTGTATTGTAAGACCAATAGGTCAAATTTGGTCAACATGGTCAAAGGTGATGGACAAACATAGAAATCATGTTATTGAGTACTCTAAGATATATTTGGCACATTTAAGGTGTAAAAGGGTCCAATTAATAGTCAAACTATCAAGATGTCAAAAATTTGCAATAATGTTGCAAAAGTTGCTTGACAACTTTCGCAACATTTGTAAAAATGTTGATAGTTAAGAAGACCAACTAATTAGCTAACTTGGGAACTGGTTGGATCAATTGTAACTAGTAAAATAATGTTTAAATAACCCTCTTTGGGTCAAGAGTAGGAAATTGGTGGATTTTTAAGGAAGAAACTTAATAAAAACAATGATTTTTAATGTCATTTCCCTGCAAAACTCGCTGATCAGAAGTCATTATCTCCTTCAAATATATTGAATTTGTTCTTGGATCAATTGGGGATAAAATTAGGATGATTTTATATTAAAAAAAAAACTTTGTTTAAGACTTGGCCATTAAGAAAGGTGAAATAATAGTGCATTTTTTCCAAAACTGCATAGAAACCCTGAAAGGCAAGGGTTTGAAAAGATTTATTCATTTCTCCTAATTCAACCATTGAGAAATTCTATAATTTGTAGATTCACCATTATCTTGAGTGATATTTTAATTTATTATTGGTCTTAGATTGAATGGATATGTATTTTGAAAGATATTTGATGCCCTAGGTCTATTGTTTATGTGGTTGATCAATTTCTAGTTACCAGTTTTGGAAAAAAAGGCATAACTTTTAATTCAACAAAAGGGAACACATTCAGTACCTTGAATATTGAATCGAAAACAATGGATATTAATGAAATCTTTGAGAAATATGCTATCGTGAATCCAAATCTCCTTGCCTGCAGCTATTGCAAAATATTGTTTGTGCAATTGGAAATATACCAAATCCTTCAATCCCAGCGCGTGGGAAACCAAAATATAATTTTTCACATTACCTGCATTGCTCAATCCTTGCTGCAGAAAATCTTAGTTTGCCCAAAATATTGATTGATTGATTTTTACTAATAATTAATTAATTTTAATTTTTAATTAATTAGCAATTATGATAAATAATATATTATATGTGATCTATATTATATAGATATTGGTGCTATATTTATTTTTTCTTAATTATTTTTAAATTTATAAAGATAATTAAAATAGTTTTGGCCAGTTTTTTATATAGGCTCAAGGGGCAACTATTCTCAGTTTAGTGGTCTTTATAATGTATCTCAATCAGGGCAAGTTTTCTAATGATTTAAGCTCAAATTTTGGTTATATTTTGTAACTTTATTTTATAATTCGATAAAGGATAGATTTTAATGTGTCTTTGTAAGACTATGAATGTCTCTACAAATTAAAATTATGTGCTTGGGAATGAGTCACTATCATTGGTTAATTATAACTTGATCACTTCCAAGGTTGCAAAGGTATTTTTGTAAAATTCTTGTATGGATATGTATTTGTCTATGATCGATCTAGATAATTGTACAATCTCTTATGACATATTTTGTGCATATAATTAAGAGTGTATCTTAGCTATGCAGATGCATAGAAAAGGCTTTGTTGTCCTCATTTTAATGTTCCAACTCTAGATTACATATTCATTGCTGAGATGTTATTTGAGATTTGAAACTCTCTAACCCAATAGCCAACTAAAGTCACCAATTTCTTGTTTGACCTCTCATTACTACACCATTAATTATGGACTCAACAATTTGTTGTATGAATATTTTTAGTCCTTTATAGTGCTAACTGTAATACACCAAAATTGGCACCTTACAATTCTAATCAATTTTGGTGCATTTCTTTCAAATTTCTACATCATCAAAGTCCTATTGTACTAGGCAATTCTATCTCCTAATTGACTTTATTTGACTTGGTGTCAAAGGAAAAAAACCCTAAATTTGCATTAATCATGCTCCATATTTAATTCCTAAATATCAACTTTTATTGGCTAAATAAACCCTATGATTAATTAATTTAATTCTAAAGTCCTAGTACTTTAATTAAATTAATTCCACCCCCCCTTTTAGCTAATACACATCTAAGGAATTAAATAGTTATTTAGTTCTTTAAATGAAATACTCTCATTTGGATTTAATAATTCAAATAATTCAAAAAGCCACCCATGTGGTAATATTTCATTTAATTAATTAGATAATTCCTCCAATTTGTTTCACCTCCCACCAAGGAGATGAAGTGACGATCGTTTCTTTGCAATAAACTCTTTAGTCTCCATTCGTGCTCTTCTATATTATGAACCTCTCATTCCTTATTTGGGGAGGCAATTTTTGAGGGCACTAAAACTCTGTTGAATTGTTGTCTCATTCTCATATTTCTTAAGCTTTTCATATTGCATATTTAGAGTAATTTCAATTTCTTAGATTAAAGATGCATATGCTATTAATTTAGTTTTCTTACCATGTTATTGGATTAATTCTCATTTCAAGTTTCTTAGCTTAATTAGCATTATCATTGCTAGCTTAATTTCAATTGCAATCATTCCTAGCTTTCAAAATCCTCCATTTTAGTGCTTGGTCTATGGTTGTTGGGCTCTCAATTCTGAGAGTAAATTCAAAACCCCACCTAAATAGGAGGCGACAGGTCGATTCAAATAAATATGTGTGATGAGTAATTCCATACTTAATTTCACATATGATTGTTGAGCAATGACTATGGTGAGGTCTATGGTTGAATTCGAGGTCCATATTCAGACATAAACATTTTGGCACCCACTGTGGGGTAGAAAATTCATTTTTGGCCTCATTCTTTTTAGATTTTCTGTCAACATTTAACATTATGTTTGTATGGCCGTACGACTATGAGCAAAATTCTCGCGTGAAGATTCTCATTGTGCCGCACAAAGTTGTGCCTTCATTAGCACTTTCTCACATGAATAAAGCACTATCTCACGTAGGTCCCTGCATTTTCTCGTGTGAAGCCTTGCACTTCCTCGCGTGAGACTTGCCATCAATCTTTAAAATTTTTTCAATTTCTGCAAATTTCCTACACTATTTTTTGACATTATTACATGCTGCTATTTTTTATATCTCTATTTTTCTAACAATATAACAGTGGGCTGTAGGATGTTTATCGAAGGTTATAAAATTATTGATGGTTTGTTTGCAGGATGGTTGTCAAAGATATCCAAAACATTATGCTTGTTTATTGCTTTATCCACATAGTATAATTAGGGCCTTGTGAAGATTTCTTAAGGGTCTTGATAGCAAAATAGGGTAATAGGCTCTTCATTACAAGGAAGTGATGTCCATAGATGAATCTGAGACCCAAAAATTGCTAGCATGATAGATACCTGGGGAAGCAAGGAAAGGTAATGAATCTTTAGCACGTCCATTTGTTAGGGGATTATGCTCTTCTCTCTTTGAGAGAACCAGAAATCCATAAGCTTGTGGATTGGTTGAAGAGGAGTTAGCTTGGTGATAAACATGTCTTGTGTGTTTGGGTAAGGTGAAGAGGTAGAGAAGTATGCTCTTCTCTCTTTAAGAGAATCATAAAATCAAACCCTTGGATCTAAACCAAAGTCCGTGTCACCTTTAGAGGGCCTGCCGGAAGTTGAACCTCCGGGAATGACCCAAGTGAGTACACACCTTTTGCCGGTGATTCCACCTCACTATAATAAAGAAATATTTTTTGATTCTAAAGACTCCAAAGCCATGTTAACTTCTTTCTCTTGATTTTGACTATCATCTTGAGAAAGCTCTGTCTGTTGTATTGAGTGATGCCGCTCCTAGCCCTACTTGCTGGGGTGTATGACTTTCAGGTGTCAGTGTGGCTATGAGGCCCTAGCCCTATATTAGGGGCACCAAAGGTTAGTGTGAATAGAAGCCCACTAAACACTCTCTTAGTTAGTTTCCTACCCGGTTCACCTCCGAAAGGAGACATAATCTTTGTGCATGGAGGGGGAAGAATCTCTCCCCTAGATTCTCACCATAGGCATGCACCTGGACATTTGAAGGTGGTATATGACAATGGCCCCTACTTCAAGGGTAACCTTTGAACATATATTATTGAGTCCTTGGAAACACCAAAAACATGGGTGCCCTCTAGGGGGTGACACGACTGTGTGAGGTGAACGCATGCACATAAGTTGTGAGGCATGGATTTTGTCTTCTCTACCATTTTATTTGTAGGGATAAATGAGTGTTTGTTTTGAGTCTTAAACTGTCCAACATGATCAAACTTGTCAAGACTCCCATGATTCTTCCGAGTTTCTTTGTCCTTGGTAGAACTGTTTGCAACTACTGATTGTTTCACTTTTTCTTGGTCCAAACTTTATGCTTGTAAATGATCAAATTCAAACTTTCAAACTAAGATTGCTAATTCAAAACTATCTTAAATCAACTTGAAAACTAGATTTTCTTCCTGAGAATGACTTACGCTGTGTTTTGAAACTTGATTCTATCTTGAAAACTATGTCACACTGTCAAACTTTGACCTTTTCTTGTACAAGATTTTAGTTCCCGAGCATTTTCTCATGTGAGATAGCATTTTAGTGTGCATAGTTTAGCATTTCCCCATGTGAACCAGCATTTCCTCACATGAGACTATACCCTAATTTTCAAAATAGCAAGCTAATTCCTATTGATTGGTCAACTTTTTGTCAGATCTGGTTCCTATCTTGGGTCCGTCTACCTATTCTCCTGTTGTCTGCTATCTGAAACTAGATGTTTCAGGATGAGAACTAAATGATTACTACTTAAACTAACATTGTCTCTCTATTATTTATCCTTTACTCCTGTGCTTTTGTGCCTTGTGACGTGATAGTCATATCTTAGTTGTTCTAGCCATACTCTTGATGATTCATGCCGGGCGCATCTCACCTTTATCTCTTTTTCGCTATCCCAAAGATAGAGTTCTGGGCATAATCCTAAGTCCTCTCTCATTATTTAATCTTTGTCTATGACTGTTACGACTAGAAGTGGCAATATTTTTCCCTTATGTGGTACCGGGAAAGGTAGAGGTAGACCTCACAATCGAGGAATAGGTCATTTCAGACTTTTTACACAATTTGAGTGTGGTGAGGGTTCCTCACCGGGTGCATCAAAATAGAGCCCATCTCAATCCTCATCTCCAATATTCCAAGAGCATCACAACTCATTGTTTCAAACAAAGACTGACTTATTGTTTCAAGAATAGAACAACCCATTATTTCATAATTCTGGGGGTCACTCCCTCGATCGAATTAGCCCTATTAGCCATCTCAATCCTATTGATCCTTTTGATCCTATTGACCTTATCGATCCTATCGATCCTTTCAATCATGTTAACACACCAAAGATTACCTTAGCTACACCCTCTCGGCATAGTTCACATCATTATACTAAGCCTGCACCCACTGTACACTCGCACACTGATAAGATGGGAGATCCATTCCACTTCCCAGAGGGTGAATAAAACAAAAGTCATGATCAATCTCAAAATGACCAGCATCATGGTCAATCTTGAAATGACCAATGTGACCAGTGCCAAGATCAATCTCAGAATGACCAATGTCACTATAACTCTCAAAATGACCAAAATCAAGATCAAGCCCCAAGCATTTATGAAATTCTTGGTAACGATGATGATGAGATAACCCAAAATGACATAGATGCTGCAAAAGCCAACTATAGTCTTCTCAAAATGGTGGAAATCCTCCTTCTAGAAGAGATGGAGAAATAATTTCTTGAATTGGCCAAACAAGGGGCCAAATTACCCCCAGACTACCAAGTCGAGATGCTTGTGGCCAAAGAAGAAGAAACTGAGACCGCTAAGTTGCAAAAGATGGTTAGAGACATGCAAGACCAAATCAATCAACTTGTGAAGGATAAGGATAAACCAAAAAAATAGTTCACATTGGAAAACATCTATCCTTTCCCCTTCGATAAGAGTCTTTGCATGCCAACTTTTCCCAAAGGTGTCAAGCTTCCTAAGTATGACAAATATCTAGGTACTACTGATCCCAAAGATCATTTGAGAGAGTTTGGTGCTTTATCTCTAGAATTTTTACATGACTAGACATACCTCATGCATCTCTTTCCCCATAGCTTGGGTGGATTAGCCATGGAGTGGTTTTCTTGATTACCGTCGGGAATCAAATCCTTTGATGAGATTGCTAATCTATTTATCCAACACTATTCACACAATATTCAACATTTGGTTAACATCTGGGACCTTTGAAATCTAGAGAAATGACAAGGGGAACCCTTCTTATCATTTCTTCAGAGATGGAGACAACTCTGTACAAAGTATCCTCGCAAACTACCCGAGTTTGAAAAAATTGACATCTTCTTGGATAATCTTGTCCCCGATTTTGGATATCAAGTACAGTTACAAGGTCCCCTAACTTTTGATAGTATGATTAAACAAGCTATGCATATAGATGCATTTATGGTAAAAAAAGGAGAGTTAACTTTGAACAAGGGTCTTCCTCCTCGAACAAAGATAAGGGTAAATTTTTCAACAAAAAAAAAGATGTTATGAATGACAGAGTTGTTGACAATGTGATGCCAAAACCTTCAAAGTTTTTTTTTAATCTTTCCTCTAGTATACAGGTGGTCAAAGCCATTGAAAAGGCTGTGATAGACACTCAGCCACCTTTGCAATTTTCTAGAAACAAACCTTGGGCCTCTCGACCCAAGCTTGAGCTCACTTCCTTAGGAGAACCCCTTGATGTGGTTTACAAGAATCTTGTGCAAAACCAAATACTCACTCCTTTGGACAATTCACATCTCTATGATCCACAACCATGACCTCATTGGTGGAATGAAAATGCATACTATGATTACCACCAAAATAAGGGTCATAAAACCTCTACTTTCCTTCAGTTGCATCATAAGGTCCAAGATCTTATTAATAACAATGGTGACATTGTTGTGGATAATCATAATAAGAATTCAGATAATCGCGCATTCAAAGACCCCTTTCCTCCTCACAAGAAGGGAAAATCCTCCAAGACCAAGAATGCCAATGCCAAAGTCAACTACACATATAGTACCAATGACAATGTCATTAATATGATTGAACCTGCTGAGGTCGAGTACTATGACATGATTACTATCAAGGGGAGCGAGGATGCTCCTAAGCCCAAAACTCCATTTGTCTTGCGAGGCCCTGGGTCTCAATTTTCCAAATGATAATCATCTTAGGATTGTGTGAATGTTGTTACCTGATCTCATGCGAAGATCACCATTAAGGGTCCCGACCCTTCTACTTATGCACCTAAGAAACCTATGGATAAAACTATTGTTGGTCCTACCAACAATAACTCAAAGTCGGTCCCCATGCCTAATACTATTAATTACAACATTGTAGACCAGTTGCAATGTACCAATGCTTAGATCACTATCTTTGAGCTGTTGAAGATCTCACCTGCTCATAGGAAGATTCTAGATAAAGCCCTCGCTAAGGAAAATGTCCCAAAAGATTTGGATCTTAATTAGTTTCAATCCATGGTGGGTCACCTGACTTGACCTCATTATTTATCTTTCTCTGAAGAAGATGATCATTCCCTAAGCCATCCGCATAATGCTCCTTTGCACATTGAAGTCATGATAAGCCCAAAATGAGTCCACCGCATCCTTATTGATAATGGTGTTGGCCTTAATATTTGCTTTGCTAAGCTGCTCACCCAATTAGGCTATGATAAAGATTTCATAGATGCCCACAAGAAAATTACCATTAAGGCATATGATGAAGAGGAAAGAAAATCCAAAGGTCTGGTTGTGTTACCAATCCGAGTTGGACCTATGGAGAGGGATGCCATCTACCAAGTTCTAGACATTCCCCTTGCATATAATATACTTTTGGGTAGACCCTAGATCCATGAAATGCAAGTGGTTCCATCCATATATCATCAATGTATCAAGTTCCCATTCCACGGAGTAGAAGTGATGATACCTGCCAACACCAACTATTTTTGCAATACACTCACACAATCTGTAGATAGATTTGTCCCAACTAATAGGGAGTCCACTAAATTCTATGAAGCCAAACTCAAAGAAATGGAACATACTCTTAAACTCAAAGATACAGGCATGGGAGGCTATCAGATTGAACCTATGTTGTCTTTAGCATCTTTGCCTCCATCTCCCCATTCCTATGGGAGATCCTTAGAGAACAATAAACCTTCTGTCATTGTTCCTCAAACAGTCTATGATGGTGCCTTTATATGGGCCACAACACCACTAGAAGATGAGGATGAGGAAAGAGCTATTACAACTTGGGTCTATAAAGGAAAACACACATCTAAAACAATCACTCCTGCTCATGAATTAGAACAAGAACCATACAGTGAAGCCTTCAAAATCATGAAGCATTTTGGCTATAAAGGGAGTGGTCCTATAGGGATGAATGACAATGGCTTACTTGAACCAATTGAAGCCACATACCGTTGAACAAAGGACACCACAAGTTTAGGCCCTAAGAAGATCCCATTTTAGCTAGGGATCAATAAATTCATACCAGAACCAGAATGCCAGCCAGAACCTAAAAGAACTACTTCTGCTGACAAACCAAAGGATAGCTCTGATGAGGATACCTTTCCTTATCCTATGCCTCTGAATCTTGCCTCATTGTTTGCAGAACCAAATGAACCTATTATACCCGTTAATCTGGTAGAGACTGATAGTGACTCTGATGACACTACTTTAGTGCATCTACTCACATACAACCAATGGAGAACAATGCAAATTGACAATCCTAGTTTTTAGGGTGAACAATACATACCACCATCTTTCCAAGAGAAGTTTGAACAAGATCAATGTAAACAAACCATCAGTGCTACAAGAGATGAAAATGAGTTAGATGGTACAACTAGTGTTGATGGAATTCCCATATCAAGCATCACTGATTCACATGAGTATGAGTTTGATTCTTTGTTTGATGTAACTTTTGATAAAGATATAGATGCTATTCATGTGTATGAAAACCTTCTCAAAGTAGGTGAAGGGCCTAGTGTTAGGATGACTGAGTGCGATTCCACTAATGCTAACATTCCCTCTACTTCTATTGTGAGGATTCAAGAGGACTCAAACACACCTTTGGATGAGATTGCTTTAGGTCTCAACTTGCTCATCCGCACTTTCGATGACTATAATGTGAATGCACTTGAACCCGCCACTTCTCTTTCACTCCACCATCCTGATCTTATCAATTGGAACTCTCCCTCTGCAGCTAGTGAAGTCCTTACATTCCAGAATGATTACACTCTTACCTATTACCTTAATGCTATCAAACCTATAATGTTTTCCACTAGTGAAGGAAGCATCAACATGACTAAAGCTGATATCAAGTATCTTAGTCAGAAAATTAAAAGAAAAAAGAATAGGTGCTTTGATGGTGAAAACCACATTGTGGCAGTGTCAGAGCCAAAAAAAGTAAAAATAAAAGATGTATCCGAGGGTGAAAACCTCTCTAAGGCACCCAAGGATGGGATACTTGATACACTTGTGAGTCATTTTTAAGAAATATCATCAGTGCTGATTGAACCAACCCAACCAATGAACTTGGGTACGAAAGCTGCACCATAGATTATTCATCTAGCATAGTCACTTTCTACAACAAAGAAAGAAGAGTTCACCAATTTCTTTCGAAGCAAGAAAATAAATTTTGCATGGACTTATTATGATATGCCTGGATTGGATTCCAATCTAATCATGCATCATCTATCTATTGCACTGGGCATTAAGCCTATCAAACAAAAGCTTCGTAAGATGCATCCAGTACATGTGGAAATTTTAGTCAAAGCTGAATTAGAAAAACTTCTCAAGGCTGGTTTCATTAGAGAAATCGACTATGCAGAGTGGATCTCTAATATTGTTCCAATTACAAAACATGATAAGTCGATGAGGGTCTACACAAACTTCAGATATTTGAACAAAGCTTGTCCTAAGGATGACTTCCCATTACCCAACATCGACATGATTGTTGATATGATGAAACACTATGAAATGTATTCACTAATGGATGGCTTCTCTGGTTACAACCAGATCAAAATTGTGCCAGAGGACCAAGAGAAAACAATCATTACATGCACTTGGGGTACTTTCTATTGGAATGTCATGCCCTTTGGAATAAAAAATGTTGGAGATACATATCAATGAGCTGTCACCATGATCTTTCATGATATGATGCACAAAATAATGGAAGACTATGTCGATGACACTTTGGCTAAAAGCATGCAGTGAAGGATACATCTTGCAGATCTAGGTCCTATACTAGATCGAATGGAGCAATTCAGTCTGAGACTCAATCCAAAAAAGTGTGCATTTGGTATCACTTCTAGAAAGCTATTGGGTTATATCATATCTGCTAAAGGCATAGAGGTAAATCCTGAGAAAGTTCAAGCTATCATGGACATGCCTCCACCAAAGAACATCAGTCAGATGAGAGGACTTCAAGGTAGACTACAATCCATTTGGCACTTCATTGCACAACTGGACAACAAGTCACAACCATTCACCAAAACTTTACATAAAGGTGTGACTTATGAGTGGAATGAGGAATGTGAAAAAGGACTCACACATATCAAACATTATCTTGTAAATCCACCAATCTTGATGCCTCCTATTCATGGGAAGCCACTCATCCTTTATATCTCAGCTATAAATACATCTCTGGTTGCTCTGTTGGCCCAAGAAGATCAGAACAACAAAGAAAGAGCCATTTATTACATTAGTAGAACTTTGGTCTCTTATGAAATGAATTATTCTGCTATTGAGAAAGATTTCCTAGCAGTGGTGTTTGCTTCATAGAAACTGTGACACTACATGCTCACTCACACCACACATCTCATTGCTAAAATTGATCCATTAAAATATTTACTCAGCAAAGTTTCCCTCACAGGTAGATTAGCGAAATGGGTCATGATACTTAGAGAGTTTGACATTGAGTATGTAGAAAGAAAGGCTATTAAAGGACAAGAGATTGCAGACCAATTAGCAGAAGCTCCTTTAAAGGATCATCACCCATTGGACATTGAGTTTCCAGATGAATCAATAATGCTTCTTACATATCAAACATGGAGTATGTTCTTTGATGGATCATTTACCCAATAGGGGTCAGGTGCCGGAGTACTGTTTATTACACTATAGAGATATTCTTTACCAAAGGAATATAAAATGTTGTTTCCTTGTACAAACAACATAGCTCAGTATGAAGCCTTGATCAATGACATGAAGATAGCTATTGAATGGCATATGGATGAGCTTAAAGTCTTTGGAGACTCACAATTGGTTATCAATCAGGTTAATGATATTTATCAGACAAAAGATGATAAGATGGTGCCTTATAAATAGATGGTTGATGATCTCAAAAATTATTTTTCTCACATTAGTTTCTAGAAAATTCCAAGGGCAGATAACAAAGTAGCCGATGCGATGGATACTCTTGCGTCTATGTTACAAATGCCAAAAAATGACTTCAGACATGAATTTCTAGTGGAAACATTACACTACCTAGCCTAAAATGCTCCTAAATCTAGGATGATCTGTTCAGTCATTGGACACAATTCATCCCACTACCATCATATTTACTCATACCTCCATGACTAGATCATTCCATACACCTATACCCAGAATGAGAAACATCACCTAATCTATAGTGCTTCATGATATGTCATTTTAGCTAATGAATTGTATAGGTGAGGTCTAGATAGTACCCTCCTTAGGTGTTTAGAGCTCGACGAGTCCAAACATGCGTTAGCTGAGGTGCATGAATGCATATGTGGTTCCCACTTGAGTGGTTTGAGATTGGCTTGTAAACTTATTAGAGCTGGTTACTACTAGCCAGATATGGAAAAGGATGCTATACAGTATGCCAAATCTTGTAAACAATGTCAGCTTCACAGAAATCTGATTCACGCTCCCGCCAAGGAACCCATTCCTTTCATCAATTTTTGGCCATTTCAGTAATAGGCCTTTGATTTGGTGTGTCAGATTAATCCTTCTTCTTCAAAAGGTCACAAGTTCATAATCATTGCCATAGATTATTTTACCAAATGGGTCGAGGTAGTACCTCTTACCATAGCTGATGGAAAATCTGTGTCTATTATATACTGAATTACATCATCTGCAGATATGGTGTACCCTCCTCAATAATCACTGACAATGGGGGGCAGTTCAAGAACAAGGATCTAAAAGAGTTATGCACTAAGTTTGAAATCATTCAACATTGGTCTTCCATCTATTATCCCCAGGGTAATGGATAGGCATAAGCATCCAACAAGACAATTCTCAAGATTCTGCACCGCACAGTTCACAAATCTAGTAGAGATTGGCATCTCTAGATTAATCCAGCTCTATGGGCTTACCACACAAGCATAAGAACATTGATAGGGGCCACACCCTTTGCTTTGGTTTATGGAGAAAAAGCTATGCTACCAATTGAGGTTGAGATTCCTACTTTGAGAGTCTCTCTGAAAGGCCTCATTACTGATGATGACATTAGAATATCTCAGCTACAAGAGCTAGAACTATTGGATGAATTTCAGAAAGTGGTATTTGATCATCTTCAAGAATATCAGAAGAGTATGTCTAAAAGCTACAACAAGAAGGTCAGACCAAGGGAATTCCAAGTGGGTGATCTCGTCCTGAGAGAAAACCCCAAGAATCAACAACAACAAATCCTGAAAGGAAAGTTTGAACCAAATTGGATTGGTTCGTATGTTATCACTGTAGCATTTGGGTTTGGTGCCTATCAACTCTCTACTACTGAAGGAGAACAACTCAAAGAGATGATCAATGCTCTGTACCTAAAGAGATTCTACAGCTGAGACATCTTCAAAATGCTCATGTACATACTTATTTTTGAAAAAATCCTAAAAATTACAAAATGTCTTAAAAAAAATGATCATCTTAGTGAAAACTTGGTAAATAGGAACTTTGATGCATCTATTATCATTGTGAAAACCTGGTAAATAGGCACCTTGATAATACAAAAAAAAAATGAAAAAGAAAAAAATTCAAAAAGCAAAAAATAGAAAAAAAAATAAAAAAGAGAACAGTACAAAAAAAATTGAAAAAGAGAAAAAATGTGCCATTGATGAAAACTTGGCAAACAAGCATCATGGTAGAAAAAATAGAATCTTTTCCAAGATGGTGAAAACCTAGTAAACAAGTGCCTCTTGTTCCCCAATGCTATACCTATTGTGGCACTGCCTGGCTCTTCCTCTCCTGCTTTAGTTTGCTTTCCTATTTTCTTACTTTAGTTTGCTAGCTTATGCACTTTCTCTTAGTTATCTTCGAGATTATGCTTGACTCTACATGGATTGAAAATGGTCACACTTGGGGGCACCTTCCTAGTGTAGGGGGCATTGTCCTATCATTTTTGGAGGATTTCCCTTGCATCAGTTACCAGTGGTTCTCACTATGTCTGCCTACTGATGACTAGCTACTTTTGAGATTTCTCTCCTTGAAGATCTCTTGTGTATTAGTCACCAGTGATTCTCACTATGTCTACCTATTGGTACCTAGCTATCACTCAGATCTCTCTTCTTGAGGATCCATCCTACATCAGTCACTAGTGGTTCTCACTATGTCTGCCTGCTGATGTTTTGTTCACTCTTATATCTCTCTCCTTGAGGATCTCCCTTGTATTAGTCACCAGTGGTTCTCACTATGTTTTCCTATTGATACTTCATTTAGTGCTTTGATCACTCCTTGAGACTCTCTCTCACGTCAGTCACCAATGGTTCCCACTACGTCTACCTACTATCACTGTCCTATTGAGACTTCTCACGCTATATCTTTTGATTTGACATTAATCCACTTAAACTAAAACTAGATTTGTAATTCTCTGAGACTTTCTTAGCTTTTCCATTATGTGCTTGTTTTTTTTCTTTATCATTTCCCCTTGAGAAACTCTAAGATGTCATCTTGATCAAGAGAAGCAAGGACTGGGGGCATGGTCTTTTCTTTGCTTTCTGTTTGCCGGTTTAGTTCCAATGATCCAAAAATTCCATATAAGAGGGGTGTCCACTATGAGAGCCTTCATCTCATGTTGGATGGCCATGTGTACCTCGACTCCTTCTATATGGAAACCTTGGTGAGGTTGGTTCTTCTCCTTATCTATTTGAGTGACTTCTTTTTGCTACAAGTGAAATTGTAAATGCTCATCTTGCAAAGTGAACGTAAGGGTCACTGTGAGCACCTTTGATATGCTTATCATTCACTTAGAAAAAAGATGGAACTCTCACATGTCTGGCATGTCTATATGCAAGAAACATTTAGGTCATTCTAGCAGCTGTGCTTTGATGCTTATGTTAACTTGCTAAATCAAAAGGAATAGGTGTTCAAGTCATTCTGGCTTCTTGTGCCTTAATTATTACACCTCATTTTGACAAATCTAAGACTAATGTCATATTGATATTCTCATGATTGCAATGTTAGTGAGGGTTGTATGGCATCCTATGATCACAATATACTAAAAACTCTATGATGATACTAATCTAATGGGTCCAACAACCAAGTCCTAGGGATTGCATTTAGCTTAGGCTTGCATTTTCATTCTAGGCTTGCATAGCAACAATGGTTTGATGCTCTCTTCATTTTCTTCTCTTGGGTTCATTCATTGAGGGTTCTCATCTTTAGTCCTAGGTTCATCTTGACTACACAAGTTTCTGATCCTCACTCTCGACCTTTAAATATCCTTTTGGTTAGTACCTATCATATATTGCAAAATCTTGCATGAGATGATTAGTACCATATCCATTGCATTTCCATGGCATTCACAAAGAGCATTACCATAAAATCATATGCATACATTCTACATCTACATATTCATTATAAGCATAAATCAAATCATACATTGCATTTATTCATCTACTATCTATCATTGCATCATACACTACATACATATATACATATAAAACATGTTCATTTGCATATACATAAAGGAATCATTTGCATCTCATATCTACTCATCTAATCATATAGGAAACATCTCATAAACATAAAATTTAGAAGTAGTATATACACAAGTACAATGATACCAAAAGTCAAGCTCATATATATATTGATCAATGGAATGTTAGTATACAAAAGAATGGTGCTACTCGAGCATAGTCTATAAAAAATGGGGCAATACATCAATGTGTATCAAGAATCTAATCTAACTCTGATTGCCACCTTGAGGAGGTGGAGGTGGAGGCATCACTCTTTGAGGAGGTGGTCCCTATGGTGGCCCTTGTTATGGTCCCTATGGTGGTACCTATGGGGGAGGTCCCTATGGAAATGCTGGTGCTCCAGCATACTCATAAAACTATAGAACCTGATCCGCTAGCTCTGGTACTCAAAAGACATAAGTTGCATAATAGTACGCTTCCTAGATAGCCTTGTATAGGGACTCAATCTATAACCTAGCCATACCATCTCATAGCTCCTAGATCTCTCTATCCCTCTCTTCTATCCAGGTGTCCTGGATAGCGACCTGTATATCTCAATTCACTAGCTCTCTCTGGACCTACCATACCCTCTCCCAACTCCTCTGTAATATGTCTTGTAGTTGCACAACCTGAGGTGGTCCCTGTACAAACTGATCTAGCATATCTATATCATAGACCTATGCCCCCTTGTCAAGAGCTGGCTATTGAGATGAATCCCTAGTCCTTTGCCTGGTGGATCTACCCTGTGTGTCACTAGGACTTGCACCTGAATCTGTGCCCATAGGTCTAGTAGGAATGTCTACCTGCCTAGTCCTTTGTCGAGGTATCTTTTGCTACTACTGATGATGTCCCTACTGCTACTATTGAGGTACCTACTACTATTGTGGTGGCCACTACACCACCTACTATACTCTCTAAACCATACCTATAGGATCTGTGAAGCGTGGGTATGGATGCGCTAGAAGCTAAGCCTGATAAGCTGGGGTCACACCTGCCTCTATAACTGTCACTAGATAATCCCACCAAGATGGTGGTACTTGTGCCTCAATCATACAATGCCCCTAATCCAATCTTGGCTGCTAACCCTTCTTCACCTCATTGACAAAGTGAGCGTAAGCGTAGTACTCTTGTGAAACATCCTGAGGCCTACCAAATTGCCTCAGAAGCCATGTGAGAGGGAATCTCTCAATGATAGAAATGGTACACCCAATCAAAGGACATGAAAAGAACATGTGGGGGAGCTCATGTCTAGCATCATCCCATACCTCTGTCACCACCCATGGCTGCCAAATCATTGCTATCATGGCTCTAATGGCTGTCGGGTATCATGAAAAACTAGCCTACAGACGGGGAGATTCTCCCAGGCCCAGATATACAAAACAAAGACACCTACTGCCATGCTCCTGGCACCCTGATACATGATCTCATGCATCTTATGATACATCTATGTAGGCATGCACTTGCCCCATACAAATCTCACTGGTGGCACCTATAACATCCTCTGTAGCATACATCCCTAGCCACACTCCGGCCCATGCTGCCCTCTATCTGGCATCAGATAGCAGCCCAGATATGCTGCTAATATAACTGCTAACCTATGACATGCTCCATACTAGCTGATCAGATCATCCCATGAGATGGTCTGACCCATCACTAGATCATCCTAAAATATGGCCCGTAGTGCCAAAGTGCCATCTCTTGGCTGAGTGTCATACTCTACGCATGCACCATGAAAAGGTATCCTCATAATCCTATATATATCCTTAGAAGTGACTATCATCTCCGCCTACAATAAATGGAATGTGTTCATCTCTGAGTGGAAATGCTCAACCAGTCCTCCTAGTAGATCATGATTTACCCAGATGTCAGGTATATCACTCAAGTATGATAGACCTAATCCATCAATGTGTGCACCCTCTACATCTAGACGCTGCACTAGCTCCCCTATAACTAGACAGTGAGACCAGAACATGATGTCTGGGAAGTCAACCTGCAAAGCAAGTGACGAAATTCAATCAGTACATTAATCATGATGATTTTTCAAAGAAATAAAAACATGACTCTCGGATGCTCTAATTGGTTAATTTTATGAAAAATTGGATGAAGACTTTAAAATGCTACAGCAGATTCCCGCGTGAGATTTCACTGTTGCACGAGATGGGATCTATATTCACATGAGAGTTCATCACTAGGATGAAGTCTCACATGGCATCACTGTGCACCTCATGTGAGCTCGCGTAGGTGCCCCATGTGAGGAAGCCCTCTTTGGGTACTTCCTTGCACTAGGGGCGACCTAGGCCAACATGAGGAAATTGTTCCCTCACATGAGACTTGATACAAAGCTCCTAAACAAGTCCTAAATCTAACCTAAATCTCCTAAAAGGTGGTAAAAATAGAAATGCAAGCTGGTTTTTTGACTACTTATAGGTGTGTCATACTCCGGTGGCCAGTTGTGTTGTCGGGAGTGCTCAAATTGGTGTAATCGCATTGGCATGTTCTCCATTTCTCTCTGAGCTCTCAAATTCGCTAGAAGACAAAAGTGAATAATGATTTGAAAATGACCCTTCCGAGCCTTATATAGCTTTTGACCTAATTTTCAAAAGTGCTCCATTTTGAACGAAAACTTTACCCTTGGCTAAATCAACCGTTCTGAATCCATTTTCAGGATCAAAATCAAAATTTGACATCTCTAGATCGCTCAAAATCACATTTTAAATTTTTGGGACCATCAGGATCAAATGCTTGTGCAGTCACCCTTGTGATGTCATTTTTATTGCCAAATCATATTTGATCATCATTTTCTTGACTTTGTCATCTTTGGAATAAAAAATCAACTCTAGCCAAATCTGGTCAACCATGGTCAAACTTGGTCAACAAGACCTTTGAATCACTCCAAATCACTTCTACAGCTTCTTGATTCTTTTGCAATCTATTTCAAATCTCCAATTTTATTTCTATCTGCAACCTATTGCTGCCAATGATCTTTATGGTGTGTCATCTTTTGATTTCTCTCTTGAGGGGGTAGGATGAATGCATCATTGAATCTTGTTGAATCAATTCTCGAATCAGTCCGATTTGAATCAAAAGTTCTCATCACCAGGGGCATCTTTGGGTCTTGCATCTTGTCATCTTGTCATCTATCTCATTAGGTATTGGGGCAATCTAACCCTAATCCCTGAAGGTCAAGCTTCATTCTAGAGATGGCTTTTGAAAGCTCTTTTTTGACCATTATCTAGGCAATCTAACCCGGGTCTTGGAGGACTAAGCTTTGTTCTAGAGATAGTCTTGAAATCTGTATCATTTATCATTTAATCAATAGGTATTGGGGCAATCTAATCCTGACTCCTAAAGATTCAGCCTCATTCCAGGGATAGTATTCCTTCAAAATGGTAATTTGATCGTTGTCTTCGCAATCTTAGACTTTAGAGAATCATGCTTCATTTTGAAGATGGTTCTGCATCTCAATCTGATCGGTGTCTTGGAAACCTAACCTAGACTTTTGAAACACTCATCATTTGTCACATCAGACTATTCTTTGAATCAACGTGCTACTCACACATCAATTCAAAGAGGGGCAAAATGTAATACCCCAAAATTGGCACCTTACAATTCTAATCAATTTTGGTGTATTTATTTCAAATTTCTATATCATCAAAGTCCTATTGTACTAGGAAATTCTGTCTCCTAATTGACTTTATTTGACTTGGTGTCAAAGGCAAAAAACCCTAAATTTACATTAATCATTCACTATATTTAATTCCTAAATATCAACTTTTGTTGGCTAAATAAACCCTATGATTAATTAATTTAATTCTAAAGTCCTAGTGCTTTAATTAAATTAATTCCACCCCCTCTTTTAGCTAATACACATCTAAGGAATTAAATAGTTATTTAGTTCTTTAAATGAAATACTCTCATTTGGATTTAATAATTCAAATAATTCAAAAAGCCACCCATGTGGCAATATTTCATTTAATTAATTAGATAATTCCTCCAATTTGTTTCACCTCCCACCAAGGAGATGAAGAGATGATCATTTCTTTGCAAGAAACTCTTCAGTCTCCATCGGGGCTCTTCTATATTATGAACCTCTCATTCCTTATTTGGGGAGGCAATTTTTGAGGGCACTAAAACTCTGTCAAATTGTTGTCTCATTCTCATATTTCTTAAGCTTTTTATATTGCATATTTAGAGTAATTTCAATTTCTTAGATTAAAGATGCATATGCTATTAATTTAGTTTTCTTACCATGTTATTGGATTAATTCTCATTTCAAGTTTCTTAGCTTAATTAGCATTATCATTGCTAGCTTAATTTCAATTGCAATCATTCCTAGCTTTCAAAATCCTCCATTTTAGTGCTTGGTCTATGGTTGTTGGGCTCTCAATTCTGAGAGTAATTTCAAAACCTCACCTAAATAGGAGGTGACAGGTTGATTCAAATAGATATGTGTGATGAGTAATTCCATACTTATTTTTGCATATGATTGTTGAGCAATGACTATGTCAAGGTCTATGGCTGAATTCAAGGTCCATATTTAGACATAAACATTAACCTATTGGCGAAAAAACATTATTGGTCATGAAATGGAACTTCAAAGTACATAATTTTATATATTATATTATCAAATGTTATTATAAAGGAGTAATAATCATTCATTAATTTAGTCATTTTTGTTTGGGTGACTAATTATTAGTGACTAGTTATTTAGTAATTTCTATTTTTCTGACCTTGTGATTTTACTCGATGACCAAATTAGTCATTTATACTTGTGAATTACAAAAAATTAGTACAATGTGACTAAAAGTTTTAGTCATGTAGTCACATATTTACCAAAAATGTACTAGTGCTAGCATTGTCTAGTGACCGCAAAAGGGTATAATTTTGAATCATATACTTTGAAGCTCAGTGGACAAAAATCCATATTGAGCACAATACCAAATATTAGACCTATCTCCAAAATGACTCTTCACATAACATGCATTCTTCAATTTTGTCAGCATTAGAAATCAAAACAAAATAGAAAACCATAAATGCCAAACAAATTTTGATTCAAAACACCATCCCAATGTGAGAAAATGACTTGAGATGATGGAAGTTCCTCCATCCTCTAATGTTGCCAACCTCCAGAGTGATGCTATTACAGTTTACCCATTTTATGTTTTGGGTGAGACTTTAGAGGCTTCTTCCTTATAATAGTTATATGAAATATTTTTTGAGCCCTCCAAATTACCACTAAAAGGTAATGCATGAAGATGACTATGAAACCATTTGTGAGACCTCATATGTGGAAAATGAATGATTGGTTCAATATTGATTATATCATATGATCCAACAAGCTTATTCTTATTTAGATGGAAAAGAAAAATTGTTTTTCCGTACTACTTTCTCATAGTGGCTTCATATGTAAATTGATTAATATAAAGTAACTCATATCCATCTACCTCTTCATTGATTGCAACAATATGAACCTCCAAGTAAGCCATCACGTGAACTAGCCCATACAATGTAGAAGACAAATGGTGTGCCTTCTATTTTATTACAATACTATAATGCACTAAATAGTGGATTCTAAAGGAACTTACGCATTTGAATGGCAAGCCACAAATTAAAATGAAAATTTCCAAGACATGTTTACTTGGAGTGATTCAATTATTTTCTTGATCTCAATGTCAAAATGTGGAAGCTTATAGATCCAAAATAATCATTCCCAAATTTAATTGCCAAACTTCTTACCAGTTCAACATCCACTAACACAAACATTGGTAATTTTAACATTATTCCATCTACCTTTGTCATGCTAGTATACATTATTTCACCACATAATACATATAATTTGATTTTTATCAATCCAAAGAACAGTAAAAAATTGGATATTTCAATGGCCTCTACTTCAAACTTAATGAATTTGATGTATAATCAATCTATTAAATGCAATCTATAATGAATTTAAAGCACATTGAACAAAAAACATGCCATTTTTAACTCCTTTAAATGATTATCTAATATGACAAAACATTCACTCATACCTTAGATTTCTTTAAATACTAAGTTTTAGATTCCTGCGAATTGTGTGCAACAAAACCACTCTTATCCTTTGTATTCAATGCCTTCAAAAAGAAACTTCCATAGATTTAGCGTCACATGACCACCATGCCAAAGAGGGGTTTGAAATTTCATTTCCTTTATATCCAAACTATTAATATCCTAATCATGGGCAAACTGTTCAAGAATTCAAATAATCTTCCATTGAATGCATAGTTTGATGCCCAATCCAAATGCAAAATGGACTTTTGAAAAAGATTTGAGAACTTTAAAACACACATTTGAAAATGCTTTAACAACCATCAACTACACCTTCTCACATGCATGATTATGAATTAGTTCATCCACCAATACCAAGCACTAAGTGTATAGGCAATATCTTCATACTGTTTCTTACACTCTCCTTCCTTCCCTACTCTAATACCAAATGCCAAATAAAAATGATAAAAGCTTGGTGTTTATTCATCATAGTAGAGAATGGTTTTATACAATGCATTAGTTCTATAGTTGGATAGTTACCAACTGATATAGAGTTAGACAGTTACCAATTGAGAACAATTATAACAATTGTAAGATTAAGACAATGCAATATTGTGTGTACAATTATGCCAACAAGTACAAGATGTTACAAATGTAACTTAGATTTTATGTTGATAGTTGTTATATGTGTACACAAAATTTTGATAAGGTGATTTTTTGATCTGATTATTTGTTCTATTAAAGATGTGTCATTTTTCATTTTTTTAATTTGGATGAGAAGTGTTCATTTCTCAATGTAATCTAGAGATTTGGGGGTATACTTATGTTACTAGAGGCTGATATTTGTCTTGATATTATTTTATGTCTTGTGGCTTGAATGTTGAAGTTTTCATGATCTCTTGTATTTGGATAATCATGTGTTATTGTTACATATTGAGCTAAGGCCTAACTATGTAATTGAGGTCATCGAAGGGTTATCTATGTTCATTGGTTTTACGATTTGATAGAGGAGCATCTTGGGTACTTTGGAAATATCGCATCAACCAAAAAGATTTCATGTTTTCTATTCTTGTCTGCTATTTGAGGAATGACCTTTTTTGTTCATGTTTTATCTTTATGTGAAGTTGGCTCATTAATGTGGACCTATCGTGCATCCTATATCTAAGATCACAAAGCTTAATTACATCATTCATGAGAGTTATCTTTCTCCTTATTCATGTTGTGCTTGTTTCTTGGTAGCTCAAGTAATGTGTGGTGTCATCTTTGATGATGTTTTGTTTGGCATCTAGGCTTTACACAGCCTTGGGGTTCTCTTCTTGGATCATGTGTGGACCAATAGTTATCTTTGCGTGTGTTTATTTTCTTGTTTTTAAGGTCATTGATTATCCTTTGGGGCATGACCTATTTCTTTGTAATAATTTTCTTGACATGCCAAATTGTGGTCTTGCTAGCTATTTAATAAGAGATCTAGGATTAGGAAAGGTAAGAAGGAAGTTAGAATAGAAGAAATAATTCAAGATTTGGTTTTGTAAGCCTGATCTTCTAAGCTCATTGTTTATTATCTATTTGTAAATGAATGCAACTAGGTAGGCCTTATGCCTGACATGTTGAAATAATACTAGCTCAACACATCAACATTGAATTCTTTATAATTATTGTATTTCTCCATTATTGTTGGCTTCTATATGTAACTCTAGCGAGGGTAGATTAGTAGTAGACATACCATCATCATCTATTCTACCCCCCTTGTATCAGGTGGTATCAGAGCTAAGGTTTCTTTCTTTGCAAAGTTTTTGGGTTATGGAGAGCCCTGATTGGACTAGTTGTAGGGTGGCATATCCAAAATCTAACCTATAACTTGCAGAGGGTTATGATTCTTGAAAAAAATATTGTCAAAATGGTTTGAGGTAGAGGAAATGCAAACAATGTCATTATGGACATGTTGACACAAATTGTAGCTAGACTTGAAGCTGTTGAAACAACCTAGAGAAGAGGAGCACATCTTGAAGATATTAGTGATGAAGAAGAAGAAAAAACACCTAATCCTTGAACCTGAAGAAGAAGAACATGATGAGGAAAGGCTCTTTAAGGATTTGGCTAGAGTGAATTCAAGACGTACTTTTAAACTCCTTAAAATGAAAAACTGGACAATGATGCCTTGTTTGATTGGATCTCTAAGATTGAAAATTACTTTGATTATGAAAGTATTCATGAAAAATAAGAAGGTGAGGATAGAAGCTACAAAATTGAAAGGATGTGCATCTCTTTGGTGGGAACCCTTGAAAACTGATAGACAAAGAAGAGGAAAATAAAATATCAAGACTTAAATGAAAATGGTTGGTTGGTAAGTTGAAAAATAAATTCCTTCTTGTTGATTATCAAGTTAATTTTTTGAGAATAATGTAAAATTTGAGACAAAAAGACATGACTGTGAAAGATTATACTGAGGAATTCTACAAGTTGGACATTAGATCTAGACATGTGGATGATGAGGTTGAAATTTTTTATAGATACTTGAATGGCTTGAGAACTTCTATAAGACAAAATTAGTTTTGTCAAAATGGAAAGCATTGAGGAAGCATATTTGTATGCCTTAAAAGATGAAGAAAAATTGGCAAAGAAGCAAGATCATAGAAAAAGGACAAGAGGTGGAAGATTTTAGTGAAGTAGAGGTAGATCTTATGGAGAAAGCAATAGATCTGAGAGTGCACCTAATGATAAAGGAAAATCTAAATAGAAATAAGACGATGGAAGGGGAGGAAGAGGTAACTACTCTAGAGGTAATTATTCTGGTTACTCTAGGAATAACAACATTAAAAAGAGAGAAGATAGATCTTGGTTTAAAGGTACTTGTTTTAAATGTGGTGAAGAAGGACATAGAGCCTTTGAATGTAATTTTTTTGGTAAGAAGATAGGAAGTAGTAGCAGAAATGCTTTGATTCAGGAAGAGGCTACTAATGCACCTAATGAAATTGAGAAAGGAGAAAATATGATGACGAGAAGAACCTTATGGAATTAGTAGTTGGATGGAGAATTTGTTTTGAGGAAAAGTCTTTTCAAGAACAAATGTGAGATTGAAGGAAAGTGTTGAAAAGTAACTACTAACAGTGGTAGTTTGAATAATTTGGATTCTAAGGAATTGGTATCTAAGTTGAAGTTTCAAAGATTGAGACATCCTAACCCTTATCACATCGCTTGGATCAAGGATGGACATAAATTAATGGTAAGTGAACAATGCCTTGTGAAATTTAATATTGGAAATTACTTTGATGAAGTCTTGTGTGATATCATGCCTATGGATTGTTGTTATATTCTTTTGGGAAGGCCTTGGCAGTATGATAAACAAGATTTACATGATGGTAGATTAAATCAGTAAACTATTTGGGCTAACGGAAATAGACAAGTATTGTTTCCTTTGGTAGAGAAACTTGAGGAAAATTGATTTACTAAAGTTAGAGTTTTCTTGGTTGAAGGAAATCAGTTTATGAAAGACACGAAGAAACATAATGTTTTCTTTTCTTTGATCCCTAGAAAGGCTGAGAAACAAGATGAACTTGAGCATGCACATGAGGTTAGATCTTTATTAATTGAATTTCAAGATATTATTTCTGATAATGTACCTAATGGATGACCTCCTGTGAGAAGTATAAGTCACTGCATGGATTTGATAACTGGAGCTAGTTTTCCTAATAAAACTCCACATAGATTAACACCTCCAGAGAATGAAGAACTAAATAGACAAGCACAAGAATTTCTTGAGAAAGGTTTGATCAAAGAAAGTTTGAGTCCTTGTGTAGTAATTATTGTATTGGGACCTAAGAAGAATGGACAATGGAGAATGTGCACCGATTCTAGAGCTATTAATAAAATAACAGTGAAGTATAGATTCCCTGTGCCTAGGATAGATGAAATTATGCATAGTTTGAGTGGAGTGAAGTATTTTACAAATATTGATTTGAAAAGTGGCTATCGCCAGATTAGGATCATAGAAGGAGATGAATGGAAGACTGCATTTAAGACTAATGAAGGTTTATATGAGTGGTTGGTTATGTCTTTTGGTTTAACTAATGCACCTAGTAATTTTTTGAGATTGGTGAATGAGGTTCTAAAGAAATTATTAGGTAAGTTTGTGATTGTATACCTTGATGACATACTAATTTTCAATAAGACTAAAGAGGAACACCTAATGCATATCAAACAAGTGTTGCAAAGGTTGAAAGAAGAAAAGTTGTTGATAAATTTGAAGAAATGTTCTTTTATGAAGAAGGAACTTGTATATTTGGGATTTGTGATTTTAGATGATGGATTGAAGATGGATCCTGAGAAGGTAAAAGTTATTCTTGATTGGCCTATACCTAAAAGTGTTGGGGAAGTTAGATCATTTCATGGATTGGAAAGTTTATATAGGAAGTTTATCAGAGATTTCAATTTAGTATGTAATGCATGAAAGAGATAATGAGAGGTGACAAAGGAATTCAGATGGACACATGGAGCAAATAAAAGATTTAAAATATTGAAGGAAAAGGTCACAGAATTGCATGTGCTCAGTTTACCTTTTCTTAATAAAGTTTTTCAAGTTGATTGTGATGCTAGTGGAAATACCATCAGATCTATTTTGAGTCAAGAGGGTAAGCCTATATCTTTTTATAGTGAGAAATTGACTGATGCTAAGAGGAAATATTTAGTCCATGATCAAGAATTTTATGTAATAATTCAAGCTTTGAAGAAATGGAGACATTACTTGATGCCTAGAAAATTTGTATTCTACACTAATCATAAAGACTTACAATATTTGGGAAGTCAGAATAATTAAGTTGAATAAGAGACATATGAAGTGGGTTGAATATATGCAAAACTTTTCTTTTGTGTTGAAACACAATAATGTACATTCAAATAAGGTGGTGGATGCATTGAGAAGAAGAAGAAGTTTATTGATAGAGATGAGATTTGAAGTGCTTGGGTTTGAATATTTGAAGAACTTGTATGAAAATGACCTTGATTTTGTAGAACCCTGGAAAGTTTGTAAGAATCACATGACAAATAAGCAAGAAAAGTGGATTGATTATTTCATTAAGGAAGACAAGTTATTTAAAGGAATTCATTTGTGTATACCTAGATGATCTATGCATGATAATATCATTAAAGAGAAACATAGTGGTGGACTTGCATGACATTTTGGGATTGATAAAAAATTAAAGTTTGTTTCAGAGAAGTACTTTTGGCCGTAGATGTATAAGGATGTCCAAAAAATGGTGAAGAGTTGCAAAATTTGTCAAATACCTAAAGGTAGTAGTCAAAATCTTGGATTGTATACACCTTTACTTGTTCCTTGTAAATCTTGGGAAGATATCAATACAAACATTGTTCTTGGTTTGCCTAGAACTTAGAGAGGTAATGATTCTATCTTTGTAGTGGTTGATATATTTTCTAAAATGGCACATTTATTACCTTGTAAGAAGACATCAAATGTAGTACATAGAGAAGATCTATTTTTCAGAGAGATTGTGAGACTACATGGATTTCTTAAGACTATTGTTTCAAATAGAGATACTAATTTTACTGGTTACTTTTTAAGAACACTTTGGAAGAAGTTAAATACTAAACTAATGTTTAGCTCTACATTTCATCAACAGACTGATGGAAAAATTGAAGTTGTAAATAGAAATTTGGGTAACCCTTTGAGATGTTTTATTGGGAATAAACCTTCTAATTGAGATTTGGTTTTGGAACATGCATAATTTGCATATAAAAAATTTAGTGAAGATAAATAATAATAAAACACCCTTTGAGATTTTGTATGGCATGAGTCCTAAGGGAATTACAGAGTTGAGAACCTTGAGTTATGAGTTGAAACATAGTGCTGAAGCTGAAGAATTTGTGAGCTTTATGAAAACTTTACATGAAGAAGTGAGAAGTAATTTGAACAACAATAATCAAGAGTATAAGGATCGAAAAGTTAAAAGAAGACATAAAACTTTTGAAGTGAGAGAAGAAGTGATGGTACATTTGAAGAGGAAATTTTTTCCAGTTGGTACCTACAATAAACTAAAGATGAAGAAATTTGGACCTTGTAAAATCTTGAAGAAACATGACAATGGTAATGCTTTTGAAGTTAAATTGCCTGATGATATGGATATTTCACTCGTGTTCAATATTTTAGACATCTTTGAGTATTATGAATCCAATGAGGAGTCCTCTGATAAAAATGATTATCCTAAGAAGAAGACAAAAGGAATTGACATCATTTTGGACACCAGAGTTAGCAGAAGCACAAGAGGAAAAGACTATAAAGAGTACTTGGTTTAGTGGCAGAATAAACTGGTTGAAGAGAGTTATTGGATATCACAAGTTGAGTTGGATCTTTATGATACTTCTCAGATCTTTAGGGCTTCCTAATGTGGACATCAGTCCTTATTTACTCTAGGTGTCTAATGCAAGAGCATCTTGGGTACTTTGGCAATCTTACATCAACCAAAAAGATTTCCTATTTTTTGTTCTTGTCTGCTATTTGAGGAAATTGGCCTTTTTTGTTCATGTTTTCTCTTTATGAGAAGTTCACTCCTTAATGTGGACTTGTCATGAATCTTGTATCTAAGATCATAGAGCTTAATTCCATCATTTGTGGGAGTTATCTTTGTCCTTATTTGTGGTGTGCTTATTTCCTGGTAGCTCAAGTAACGCGTGGTGTTAGCTTCGGTGATGTTTTTTTTGGCATGTAGGATTTACGTGGCCTTGGGGTTATCTTCTTGGATCACATGTGGACCTATAGTGTTCTTTAAATATTTTCATTTGCTTGTTTGTAAGGTTGATGATTTCTCCTTTGGGGCAGGACCAATTTCTTTGTAATAATTTGCCTGACAAGATGACTTGTGGTCTTGCTATCTTTTTAACAAGAGGTCTAGGATTAGGAAAGGTAAGAAGGAAGTTAGAATAGAAGAAATTAATCAATATTTGGATCTATAAGCCCAAGCTTCTAAGCTCACTATTTATTATCTGATTGTAAATGACTGCAACCAGGTAGGCCTTATGCCGAACATGTTGAAAGAATACTGTCTCAACACATTTGCATTGAATTCACTATAATTCTTGTATTTCTCCATTATTGTTGGCTTTCATGTGTAAATCTAGCAAAGGTAGCTGGGTAGTGGACATACCATCATCATCTATTCCACCCCCCCCCCCTTGTGTCATGATTGTAATCCTTTAAAAGGTTATTTGATATGATAGTAATGATTGGATCCAAAAGGGACAGTTAATTTTTTTTTATGTGATATCTGGTATTGGTTTATGTTTTGGAATCTAGAGAGGTTTCATGAGATTTTCAACATGATGCTTTTATGACTTGGATTTGATGTCCCCTCAATTATGATGATGTATATATGGATCCTATTGGTGATTCTGTGTTTATATGTGACAAACTCCATTTATGAAATTTCCTTGGAATAATGCATTTATGTGGATCTCTTTTAATTTGTGATGCTTATATTCCAAGTTTCTATTTTGGAGCATGGGATTTTTTTTATAGGAACATGGTTAGGAGAGTGACTTACAATGGGGTTCATAACCCTAAAGTGGCTAGACCTGGGTAACCCATTGATGAGTTTTGTAATCAAGTCTTAACATAATAAATGAATTGGGGGGATACAAATAAAATAAGGTAATTGTGATACCCCATCCATGCCATGAGAACTAGTACATGTTAAAGATAGGAGTGGGAGAAGATGCATGTTAAGATTGGCATGATCAAACTTCCTTATCTTCATAAAAAGACTATTTGGTTCCACATGAATCTTATTTGGGGGTCAAGGTCCAGAGTGAGCAGACTAGGGTAACCAAAGAGTCTTGAGGGCTGGGGTCCAGTAGGACCAAATCAGGGTAACTCAAGATAGAGGCTATGTGATGACACTCTCCAACATGTGTCTAGGATTCCCTCCATTTAACCTTGTGATCTACCTTTGGTATCTCATGGTAGTATATGTTATCCATGTTTTTTACCCTTGCGAATTCCATATGCTATTCATTATTTCTAGATGTTCCTTATTGCTTCCATATTTGTGTTTCTTGTGTGGTGTGGAGCCTTGTGTTTTATCCTAGCTCAAGGGAGTGTACCTCAGGGTTCCACGTGGTTGAGTAGGAAATATTTTACCCATAAAGTATTTTTTTGGAGTTGGTTTGGAAGCCCTTGGATGATCATGCTTCTTCACTATGTTTCTCATGCAACTTATGATTCATGTTGGTATAATTATTATTATCATTCAATATATCATGATATACACACACATATGGGTATAACAATTTATTATTGCAACATTGTCTATACAACCATATTGATGTACAAATACATTATTATAATCTCCTTGAGGAGATCAATCTAAAATGAATACGTAAATGTGTTTTGGTGATTACTTGTAATTTATAAATGTAAAATGTATCTATTATTACTCGAGATGTAGTGAAATAAATGGATAAAGATGTCATCATTTATTTGATCACGTGACTATATATTATTTAGTTATAGTATTTAAATGAATTCTTATTGTAAACTTGTTCATAGTTTCATGATGACCTAATTTTGTTAGTCATGTATGTTATGTGTTTCTATAGTTGATAAGATAATGTTATATGCAAGTGTAGTTATAATTATGTTATTTGTATTCCTTGTTTTGATACAAAAAATAAGCCCTTCTTCTTAGTTTTTGAGTTGTCTTCTCACATTCCTTGGAAAAGAGTTACAAAAGTTTATGCATAATATTTCTAGAGGTGAATGCTATTAACAATGGTTCTCCCTCTAGTGTAGCCAATTGATATGCCCTAGATCCATATGATGTAGTGACTACAAAGGCCCCAACCAATTTTCTTCAACTATGTTGGGTTTGTCTCTTCTCTACTAGCTTTTGGGTTTAGTAAGGAGTAGATCTCCAACCTCAAATTTCTAATATCTAGCTTTATTATTATAATATCATTTGAGTTTATTCTGATATGATTATAAATGAGCTAGTACAAATTCTTGCTTCTCATCTAAAATTTCTAGCTCATATAATATGGACACTCTATAATTTATTCATCATTCAAGTGATGAAAAGAAACTCTCAATGATGGCATATCCACTTCAATAGGGAGCATTGATTCTTCACCATAGACTAATGAGTAAGGGGTAGCTCCTATACAGGTACAAATGCTAGTGTGATATGCCCACAATGTTGGATTTAAATAGATAAGTTTGTTAGGTTTCTTACAAGAATTTCTTGGATTTACCTTCATATATTGTTGTGTCTCCTTCAATATAGATGACTCTCCAACTTCAAATGTTCCTTTATTAGTGTATCCAAGACTAGTTTTATCCTTGTTTCTCCTTTGAATCTTTCTTAATTTCTCATTTTATTCTCTTAGTCTTTCAATTTCACTTACAAATTGCAGATTTTATTCAACAGTATCTTGCATTTGACTTTGATACTTTCAAATTTTACCTTTAGGGAATCCTTAACAACTTTTTGGGCATCTTCAACATATTTTCTTGCATACTCAATAGTTCTTCTTCCTTCAAGATCTTTAGTCACTTTCTTACCTTCCTTCATTAGATCTTCAATTTCATCCTCAAATTATTTTTTGGAATAGAGAGATAAGGTATTGAGAGGGGAGGGGTGATTCAGTGCCCTCTAAAACTTTTAACTTGAAACTCAATCTACAAATTGTAGTAAACTAAACTATCCAACTGAATCCATTATATGAAACATTCATTCAATTAACTTGTAAATGTAAATTTCATGAAAACAAATAATAATTCAATCACATAACACAAGTATTTTGGTTATGTAGAAACCCTTGTTAGAAGGTAAAAATTGCGGTGGGGATGACACCCACAAATTCTTCACTACTGTAGATAATAAAGTATGTCGGTAAAGTCTAAAAGTTGTGATCACTTTTGATGATCTTACCCTGTTAGGAGTAATAATAAGATCAACTAGATCTACCTAGTTAAAGGATTTTAACAACACTACTTGAGTGTGTACTCGGTTAAGAGATTTACAATAAGACTGTTAGGTCTACTCTGTTAAGAGATTTTGCTAACTCTGTTATAATGATTAGAGAATAATAGAAAGTATATGTAATTGACAACTTAACTTTGTCTGAATCAGATCTATGAAGTATCAAATATATATCACCTCAATGTGTAGATATCTTTCCTTTGTACTGCTCGGTAGCCTTGGCTGATTCTGAATAAACTAAATATCTTTGATTACTGCTCAACCTTGTCTGAAAACTGATGTCTTGAAGATGGATACTTGCTTCAAGATCTCCTTCTTTTCCTTCACATTCATATGTCAAATGACATGAATTACAAATATATAGCATACTACTATGATTTACATGACCTCCTAACCTAATTAGGTTTACATCTTCTTAGGAAAACCCTAAGATCTACGATATACAAAAATAACCTAGATCTAACAATTACATAGAGATCATCATCACATTTAATGATTACATCTATAATAAAAGATCCTCAATCTTGGTAAAACATTTTGTGATTATGTTGTAACCATTTACATAGATAAATGTGCCAAAAATTATTACTATGTTGTTTCCTAGATTTCTCGGCAAACACTATCGGTATCTAGTCTGCTAGGTGTTTATTGACACTCGATATCAGTATACCCTGTTGATCGGTAAAACTACTCTGGTGCCCAGTTAACACTGTTTCCTTTTAGTTCTCAGTACTACCTTGTGAATGCTTAGTATGAAGGCTTGTATGATTAACCGACTAGCATATGTAGTTTTTAGTTCTTCCTTTTACCGATTGATTATCAAAGATAACAAACTAATTTAATTTGATACTAATGACAACACTTAATGCTCAAACAGAGATAACAATCTCCCCCTTTGGCATTAGTATCAAAACCTGTAATGTATATAGACCTGATGTCTCAAAAATGTTCTAACTTCTCCATATATACATCAATAACTTTTCTATCAAAATTTTCTCCCCCTCGATGCATGCTCCCAACATGTGTGTAGTACACTTAGCATATAATTATATAATTTGACATATACATTATATTCACCCTTTTTGAGAGTAATGCCAAAATTCAAAAGTGTGTACTTACAGCTTGTCAAAAATGTGTTGATGGGTTTTCTTCAAAGATGCTAAGAGGTTATCCCATTCCTCTTTCAAGTTGGTGAGAGAAATGTGCTCAAGACTGACTTGTGCATGCATATCAAAAATGTTCTCCAACACAGAAATTTCTGGTGTTGTAACTAAAGCCTTCACTTTGATGATATGTTTCTTAATTATTTTTAGATGGGGAAGCAACTATATCTGTAGCTTGGTGACTTGGTCACTTATTTTGTCTTCCTTCTTCCTCAACTCTGCTCTTAACCACCTAAGTTCTTGAACTTTGAGTATATGCTTCAGATAGGCATTTGGCTCGGTTAAGGCTCTATTTGCACTGGCTTGGATTTTAGTATCTAGCTGTTTAACCTTTTCATTGATCTTAGTAGTGAAGTTCTCTACAGTGAAAAGTTTTACTAACATCTAAATTATTGTCTAAGTAATAGATTGGACTTTGGTTATTACCTCAGATAATTTTACCTTATTGATTACCACTTCTTGGCTGATCTTTTCTTCTAATTTGTTTTGCATTTTTTATTCTTCCCTCTATTCAATTCTCTTTTCTTCTTCAATGTCTGGGGAATTTATTTCTTATGCAAGAGTGTCAAGTTAGTCCATGATTGGTGTATCTTCATTAATTTGTACCTTGAGTACAGCCTATTGTAAGATATCTCTTACATCCTCTAAAATCTCCTTACTCTTGCATTATTTTCTCAGCTTCTCCTAAGCTACTTTCCTTGTACAAAGTTCCCCATATTTTCTCAATTCCTCAAGGTCTAGGGTCCTTAGGTCACATTCTGGTATAACAATGACTTCTTCAAGTGTGACCGACCCTTTTCCATTCTCTTTCTTCTTCTTCTTTGGCTCTTGAGGTGAGCTCTTAACAAAGGGTACATTAGCTTTTACCTCAACATTTTGCATTTCTTTCCTGGTTGACACATTATCTTCCCTTTTCTGCTCCTTAGTAACCTGTGTGTCGGTTGATTGAGATGGAGCTTTTGATTTAGTGTATGGTGGGGTTTCCTCAGTTGCCTTAGGGTCATCTTGGCCCTATGTTTTTGCCTCTTTTTCCTTAGGCTCATTTGTTTGTGTAGGTGCACTTGTTCCTTGATCCCTTGATGTGTCCTTTGTTTGCTTGAGATTTGAGCCTTTAGGTCCTTCCTTAGAGACTATTTCAACTTCTTCCATTAGTATAGGAAGATCACCTGGTATTAAGATTATTGCTAGCTTGGTAAGTGTACCTTCATCTTGTGTTTTGGCTCCATCAATTGTGACATCCTCATCAACATCGATGTCATCAAGATCACCGTTTGTGATGTCCTCAATGAGTACATCAAGTGTAGTGTTATATATTATTTGGATCTCATCTTGATCTAGTGCATCCTGTGTGAAGCTCAACTCTTCGGTGGCAACTATGGTAACAAGTACCTTGGTATATGATATATTAACCTTTTCTTGTTTTAGTGCCAGATCTACATCATCATTATGAATTCCCTTGCCTTTTTTCTTTAGTTTCTTCTAGGGAATTATGGATAATTCCATCTTTTCTGATTCTTCTAAAGCTTGTATTATTGAAGTCAAGATGAGTTGAATGTTCTCATCTATGTTTGCCAAATTTTCATCAAGTATCTATAGTGCGTAGTTCTTTACTCTAAACCTCTTTGAATATTTTCTCATGTATTCCTCAATTTCAAGAATAGTCAATTGAGGTATTGCCAAAGCTAGGGGTTGTTCCCTCATTCTCTTCTTATAATCTAAGGCTTAAGACCACTTTTGTGAAATTATTTCCTCTAGTGCCTTAGGTAGATGTTTGGAAAACTCAATGGGAACTCTTTTGAATTGAATCATCATTTGGATGATTGCCTCTTCAAGTTTATTCTGGTCCTCAACTGATAGGTGCTCAAACCGACTCATTTTAGGATCACTAAGTCCTCCATTCTCAATTATTTCTTCTGCTAGTTCATCAATTGACCAATTTTTATTACTAACAACTTTGAATTGATTATTATCATCATCTTCATCATCTAAATCATCCTTACCCCTTAGCAACTTTCTTCTTTTCTTTGGGCATTGACAGTAGTTTTAGTACCTCTTTTTTTGTATGTCTTGGTCGGTGCTACTACTTTTGGTCTTTATATCTTTAAAAATTCTTTCTTCAGTGGAGGTGAAGCTATAGTCACAAACCTTGTATGTGCCCTTGTCTGCACATCTAACTACTTCTTCTTTGGATTTGATGAAGTGAAAATTGGTGTAGAGTCTATATCTTTGTTTGACTTGGTTTCTTCACTGTCATGGGTCTTGTCAGTTATCATTAACTTACATTCGGTTGCAATTTTAACTGGTGTACTGTAAGATGATCCAGTATCATCACCAAACTTTTCTATAAGATTTTTCATCATTTTCCTTGATTTCTTTATTATCTTACCGATAACCAGGTCTATTTTGATTCTTGTCTTGGCCTCTTCATATGTTCTAAACCTTTCTGCCTTCACATCCTTGGGTGTAGCCAATAAAGACTTAATTGCTTTTGAAGAAAAATCAAGTTCTATCTCATATCCCATGGGGGCTAACCATTTAGTCCTAGGCTCCACAACCTTTATTGAAGTGTGGTCGGTGTCCACAAGAAAAAATATCTCTTTCTCATAATCTTCTACTAGTTGACTGGGAATTCTGCTCCAAGAATTCATTCTACTCTTGAATTGCTCAAAATAATTATCAAACACATTATTCAGATTGTTTCCCAAGCCTGTAATCAAATATGATATCTACACTATGATTGGCTTGTCGGTTGACCACTTTATATTATCAATAGAAGGGAAAAATTGTTGCACATAAAAAAATATGAAAACTAGCAGGGATCCAAACTTACATGTGTTGGACTTCGTCGACTGGATAGTCTTCATGTTTTCTTCAATTTCCTTCATAAGAAGCTCGACGAGGTCTAACTAGAAACCTTTCTTAACCATTTTGTAAGCAATGTCAATGGCTCCACCCGACACACTATTCAGTCTGCTTGATTGATAAATTTGGTAACATATGACATGAGCTAAAAATTTCACCTCTACATCTTTGATTGTGCTAATCTTGAATGCTCAGGCATCCCACTCGGCTCTTGTGTTCTTCTCAATGTCTATTCTCGGTGCACTCTAAATTGCCTTTGCCTTATTAGTGGTAGGATACATGATAATCACAAGAATCATCTTCTTGGTAATCTCTACCGACTCATCCAATGACAACATTCCATCATGAAACTTTCTTAGAACAACCCTAATCCATTAATTCTTGAAAGTCTTTGGAAAACTTAGGGCATTCATTAAACCTATTACTTCTAGTTATTTATGTTTGGGTTTGAGTCTTCCATCATCTCTGAAAAGCTTCTGGTAAGTTGCATACATGTCAAAATCTCCAATTTCACCAATCTTGTAGTGAATATATGATCTCACATCCTCGACCAACAAAACCCTAGGGAGTATGCTTGAAAAAGCTCCCACTTGATCAATTTTCGATGCAACTTCAAGATGAATTTTGTATCGGGGTTCATTACAGGTTGCAGACACTATAAAATTTACTTCCTCCTCCTCTACAAACTTCAATTTGTTTATCTTTGATGCAGATGCCATTTTTCTTAATTTAGGGTTTTGTAGGTAGTATGAATCAACTCAGTAGTAACTGTACTTAGAAATAATGATGAAATCGCTTAGAAGATTTTGAAACTACTCTTAAATGCACTGAAAATATTTTTCTTTGAATCACTCTCTGAAACTTCTTTTCTCTTTGAAATCACTGGTGAAGAAATGAACTAACTTCATTGTCTATTTATAACATTTTTAGATTCCCGCTCATATCATTTTTAATAAATGTTGGACCTACTTATAGCTCGGTGACAACTGTCAACTCAGTGATTACCACAAAATACCAACAACTCAATTAACACATAACATTTCACTCAGTTAATACTGATACTCAGTTAACCTTGCATAATAGTTACCGACAGGTAACTCTTTACTCGGTCTAGCATATATCAATTGTGTAACTTTGAAAGCTTAAAACTTATAAACCATAATGCATGTTAATTGTGCCAATTTTTTTATGTGCACATCAAATATAAGGAACTGTATGTAAGATAAGGTCAATTTGGAATATCAGTTCCATACATACCTTTTTCAACTTAGGTGGAGGTGCCAGTGTCACCCAATCCAATGGACAAGGTTTCATTGACTGCATTGCTTGACTCAGCATTATCATTTGATGCCTTTCTCCACATAGTGTTTCTAATCCTCATAATATCTATAATTGTATTGCCATTCTAAAATGTTTGTTCTTCTTGTGGTCAGTCTTTGCAATCTTTACTTAGGTGACCAACTTTGTGACAACGTAAACATGTCATACCAGTGCTTGTCCAGCTTTGAGATTTTCAAGCCCATCTATTCCTCATACAATTAGCTGCAATATGTCCATACCTTCTACATGTTGTGAAGTTAACCCTGTGTTATAATCCTAAGTGTAAGAATTACCTTGTCTTTTTGGTTGATAGGATTTGTTTTGTCCTTTTGGCATCTAGACTTGCTTCATCTTTGTTCTGCATTCTTGTGAAGTGTATCCATGCTTGTTGCAAGTATAAAAATGTTTCTCCATGTGGGGTTTGTTTGGAGTCCTATTCAACTTAGATCTACACTCATATGCTTGATGTTCAAGCTTATTACAATTATAACAATGACCATTGAACTTAGGAGTGGTTTTAGGTTTACCTTGTGCTTTACTCCTACATACATTTGAAGTGTGTCCTTGTTTTCCATAGTGATAGCATGTTAGTGTCTTAGGTCTCTGATTTTGGTTGTTATTGTAATACCCCAAAAATGGGCTATAAGTTCATTAATCTCCTACATCTTCAATTCGAATGAAATCGACATCAAAGTCCTAATCTAAGGCACATCTAAACATCATCGAATCATAATTGATTATCTTAAATTCTACATCGGGGAATACTCCTAGTAATATTCCTAATCATCATAATTATCTTTAATTTTATAATTATTTGGCAATAAATCACATTTATCCTAAAATTTGATTAATTAAATATTTTGCATATTTAATTAATTAGATTTAATATTTGCCACTTAATTGTTTAATTAAATTTAATTCTATCTATTATTAATTGTATTATTTAATTTTGACAATAAATCAAAATTCCTATAAATAATTGATTAAATTCTTATTTGATTAATTAAAGCATGTTGTCATTATTTAATAATATAATTTTTAATAAAAGTTTGGTAAAATAGTTAATTAACCCATAAATTAATTATTTTATTTTAAAAATCAGTTAAGTTGAGCATAAATCACTTTATTTATTTATTAAATCATAATTATCCATGTGCACATTCAAGGACCAGTTAAACTCAAAATTGGAAAATCAATGCAAGTTGTTAGCTTTTTGAAACTCAACATGTTTTTGAGTTTTAATGTTGATCTAAACTTCTAATTCGAGTTGAACTGTGCTTTTGCATGATTTTTGTGACTTAATTATCTTTATTTAAAAATAACTCAAAAATCAAGCTGAGTTATTTGAGTGATTTATGGCTTTTTCTCATGCACCTCCAAAGCCTTGGATTTCTATAAAAACAAAGCTCATCTCTTCATAACTCATCTCTCAATCATCTCTCAAATTTGCATCCAAGCATCTCATATTTTTGCACAATCACGCTGGAGAATTGGAATTGGGAGAATCAAAGCTTATTGCGAATCAACATTGTTGTGAGATCAATTTGTTTTTTTTTTACATTCATTTAGATTCTTTTTCATATCATTGTTAGATCATTTTAGCAGATCAATTTCATATAGATTAGATTTCATATCAAGTTTTTATCATTATTATTGCATAGAAAATCAAAAAAATATAGATTAATTGCATTCAATTCATATCTAGATCAATTGCATTCAAATCCTTCATTTAGGTGTCGTCTAGGTCACTGATCTCGATAACAATCTGAGAACATTAATCTCACACCTACTAGAAGGCAGTAAATCGCGTGGTTAAATTAGATTTCAATTTTGCATTATTTTGATTATAGCTAACCTCTAATGTTTTACTGAAGTGTTGTGTCTACAGATCAGGTACAAAATTCACACACACATTTCTGACAACCCACCTTTGCATGCTGGTTTTGATGAAACAACTGCAAGCTATGCAAGTTGAACTTAACAATCTTAAGAAAGAAAAGGAATCTAAAGAGTTCTCCATGGAATCTCTATACTTTTTTCCATTTGATAAAGACTTGTATATGTCACCATGCCCTCAGAAAAAATGTGAGCAACGTGACAACCCTTATGATACCTCTTCCATGAAGAGTGACACATCTAGCTTTGGAGACTATGATGACTATGACCACAGACAATGTAATGATACCTATGACACCTCTGTTCCTAAGAGTCCTCCTTGTCGTGTGTTCCTACTTACTACAAATGGGCTGTCACATTGGATAGATCATGATGGTGATCCATATGATTCTGATTTTGAAAGAGACTTTGATGGCTTTTGTGGACAATACCTTGATTATGATCCATCTACTACTGCTGAGGACTATAAAATGCATCGTGCTAGCTTGAAATGTCAATACTATAAGGATCTCTCCTCTAAGAACTCTCAGGCTGAAAATAAAGATTACACTCTCAAGCAAGATCATGTTAATGTTGGACCTTTGTCTTGTGATGGTTCCCTTCCATCCCCTACTTCCTCCAATACTCGTACATTTCCCAAAGCTTCTGAGTCTTTCAAATCTTTCACAGAACCTTCATCTGACACAAGCCCTGATACTTTTCATACAGTTCCCTATTGTTATCCTCCAAGGCTACCTCTTAAAGAAACTCAAGCTAACCTTCACTTGGCTGCAAATACTTTCAATAATGATAAACCTAAAGAGCCTAAGCCTTCATATGCTATAATCCCTACTTCAGCTAGTCCTCCACCATCTCTTCCAAAGTCATCCATACAATCCCAACATGCTTCCTTGTCCTTAGAAGTAGCTCCATGTCAAGAGGACTCCAAAAATGATAAAGAAAAGAACATAAAAAAAGATCAAGATCAAGAACCCTACATGTCATCCACTCCTTTTCATGATGTCTCTTATCCACTTCAGGGTTCTTTTGATCCTGCACACCCTTTTTCATGCATTCCACCATGTCTTAAGTCTTCTCCTAAACAAGATCAAGCTACTACTTCCAATGTTAAGCCTATTGAAAATCAAGAGAAAAATTATGAGCTTATGCTATCCAAAGATCATTGTCAAGATCAAAGTCTTCCATCTTCTTATTCTACCACTCCATGTTCATTTCCACTTTCTACTCTTCCTAAGTCTTTGCAAGCTTTGAACAATCCTATCAAAGAATGTGCTCATATTCATGATGTCCATGATTCTATTAAAAATCCTAATGCTCACTCTAAAGATGTTGATATCCTTGGTTGTCATATAGATGCTGATGAACTTATTGATTATCCTTTTGCATCTTCCACTTCCATCCTCAGACCTCTTCCACCAATACTAAGGGCTTCATGTCTACCTTCCATCTTGGGTCCTTATGTCCCTTCACTTTTCCCTCCTAACTCTCCTAATTCTTCATCCATCTTGGGTCCCTACGTCCCTCCATCTCCTATCTTTCCTCAAGATCAACATAGATGCATACCCTTGAATCCTTTTCATCCACCCACCCATCTAAACCAGTCATATCCTTTTTCTTCCACAAGTCCCAAGTCTTTTGGAAGTAACTTGAATGTTCAATACAAAAAAAAGAAGCAATACAAGAATTCATCAAAAAAAGATCACCATGTCTCCTCTAATAGACATGGAAACATAAAGTCAAAAGAGATATCTAAGAAGAAAACTACAAGACAAGTATGGGTTCCAAAATCCATCATTGAAGATATTCTCTCTAAATTACCAAAAAGAAATGAAAAGCCTACGACTATATGGATTCCAAAGTCTCTCTTGAAAGAGTCTGGTGTTGAACAAAAAGTTAAGTTGACATTCAAGCTTCCAAAGACTTCCACTTCATCTCCCTCCAAAAATATTCTTCCATTCTATGCGCCTAAACCACAACCTCTACTATCCATTCACCATATTCCTTCACGTATTCCTTCATTCCTGTTTCCTCCATCCTCTCACCACCCTTCAAGGTGTGTGTTGATGTTGATCTTTCCTTCCTTTCCACCTACCTTTTCACAATCCTTCCATTCATTATCCTTCTACCTTTTATCCTTTTTCCTCATTTGCCTATTCCTCCTATCTTCCAACCTCACTTGCTTTACATAAAACCTTATCCTCCATTTTTCTCTTCCATCTCCCTTTCCCTATCAGCATCTTTGAGTGTATCATTTTGAATCCTTGGCATATCATGGTTTATCCTTTCAAGGATCATTATCTAAAAAGCTTAGCTTCTTCCAAAAAATTCAAATAGAAATGAAAAATAAAAGAAAAATTGAAAATGTGCCATGGTGAAAACTTGGAAACAGACGCCTTGGTAGCAAAAGTAAAGAGAAATAAATTCATCCTATGGTGAAAACCACTCCCTTGTGGCACCTTGGATAAGTATCATGATGAAAACCTAGCAATCAGGCATCATGCGTAGTTCTTCTACATATTTCATCCATTTCATCTTCTCTCTTTGATCTTGACAATGTTGATCTATACACGAACATTTGGCTATTTTGTGAGCTATCATTCCCTTCTTGTTTAGCCTTCATATCCATCTTCCTCCATTCATTTTCACCTATCACTATCCTTTTCCCCTTTGGTCTTGATCTAATAAAAAAAGAAAGAAAGAGTAAAACACAGTGCTATGAAGTCTCTTGACATGTCTACTCCTTTGGATTGCATTCTTTCCTGCTCTTGCACTATGCTTTTGTGACTTATCCTATACTAGCCTTTCACTACTTATCCAAATATGCTTTACATGACAATTTTTCCCTAGCTTGAGTATTCTTGAGGAGTTTTCCCTTGAGGATTTCTTCCTTTCATTCTCCTTCATTCTCTTGTCTTCCATCTCTTCCACCAGCTTGCCAATCCCTCTTGTTCTCCACCTTGCTAGACATTGGGACTGCACGATATGATCTTGCTTGGGAGTTTGCAAATGGAAAAAGATGCTATCAAGTATATCAAGTATCAGAACAAGTGTCAAAACCAATATCAGAACAAGTATCAAAATAAGCATTAGAACTAGTATCAGAATAATTATCAGAACAAGTATCAAAACTAGTATCAAAACAAGCATCAGAACCATTATCAGAACAATGATCAGAACCAAGTATCAGAACCAGTGTCAAAACAAGTATCAGCACAAGTATTAGAACACCTATTAGGGCTACTCCTTTTGCTTTAGTTTATGGGTCTAAAGCGGTATTGCCTATTGAGGTTGAAATCCCATCACTCAGAATCAGAATGCACGGTCTAGTAATTGATGATGACTATAGAGTGTCTAGGTTGCAAGAACTAGAACTACTAGATGAGCGTAGACAAGAAACATATGATCATCTCAGAGTATATCAGAAGAGAATGTCTAGAGGCTACAACAAGAAAGTCAGACACAAAGAATTTCAGGTTGGCGATCTAGTCTTGAGAGAAAATCCAAAAAATCAATCCCATCGAGAATGCAACGGGAAGTTCGAACCCAACTGGTTGGGTCCCTTTGTCATCACTGCTACTTTTGGCTTTGGTGCCTATCAACTCTCAATGAATGAAGGAGAACAGCTCTGAGAACCAATCAACGTTCTCCATTTGAAGAAATTCTACGCCTAAGGCATTCAGTCTATGGTTAAATGTCCTGAAAAAATCTTAAAAATCAGAAAAAGTCCTAAAAAAATGAACATCTTGGTGAAAACCTAGCAATAGGCACCTTGATGATTCACAAAAAAATAAAAAAATATCAAAAATTCAAAAAAAATTGAAAAATGAAAAATACAAAAAAAATGAAAGAAAAGAAAAAGTGCCTTGGTGAAAACCTGGAAACAGGCGCCTTGGTAGCAAAAATAAAATCTCTACCAAGATGGTGAAAACCTGGCAAATGGGTGCCACTTGTTCCAAATGCTCCATCTATCAGTGCAATCTTGGTCTTTCCTAGCTTTCAGTCTTGCTTTAGTTTGTACATATCTCCCAGTTTGTTTCTGCATTTCCAGTTTTCAATAAGTCAGTTTGTACACCAATCAGCTCAAGCGTCTGTATCTTATCAATGTTTAACACTTGGGGGCAATCAATGTCATATCCTATGGTCTCCCATGTATCTTAGATGAATCATATCTAGTCAGAGTCCTTTGAAGCTTCATGTGAGTCAGTCAGTCAGTCTTGTCTCCAAAAAGGATTTTGCATCTACATCAAACATCAAAACTCAACTGAAAACAATCTATGCTTTTTACATGCTTTTATCTCCTTGTATGCTTACTGATTCACATTGAGATTTTTGCATATGGTGTCCCTTTGAGCTCTTCAATGATGTCCTTTATAGGATTTAGAGAGTGATGACTAGGGGCATAATCTTTTCTTTGTCTTCTGCTTGTATGTGAAAATCTAACATCTTTGGAAATTCTGGATTGAAATGGTGTCCGACTATAAGAGCCTCTATCTTGAATTGGATGGCCATACGTACCTTGACCATTGATACCCAAAAAATTCAAGGAAGTTTGATCTCACTATTGTCTTTTTGAGTAAGTTCTTTCTCCTACTATGAAATGTGATCTTACCTAAGGATGTGAATGATAAAGGGTCACTACGGGTAATTCACACTGGATTTGGAATGATCTCTTGACTGTTTGATGTGTTTGTCATGCAAGGCGTATTTAGGTCATCACAATGTTTATGTTTTGATGCTTATACAAATTGCTATATTAAAATGGACATGATATTCAAGTCATCCTGGCGTTTGTGCCTTGGTGCTTATATCTAATTCGACATTCCGAAAACAAAATCAATATTCATATGTCCATGGTTGCCTACCCAGTGGGTGTTGTATTGATTCTTGCGCATACAAATCGATATTCATATGTCTATGGTTTCATAGCTAGTGGGCATTGTATTGATTTATCTGGTTACCTAAAAGTTCAATGATGATAACAAATCGACATATGATCAGTGACTAGGTCCTAGGTCTTAGGTTGCATTTCATTTTGCATGTCTCTTTGCATTTTTGCATGTTGCATGATCTCACAAATGGTTGGATGAACTTCAATGCTTAAACGATTCTTCAAATTGCATCTTCAAATCTAACAAGAGCTGAATCTCACATGAAGGTTCCTCCAATGAAAAAACAAGTAGAATCCTTTTTTAGGATCAAAATTGAAATCTGAGATCATTCATATTGTCTACTACTTGCATATTCGACCTTCGGTCATCACAGAAATCCAGTATTCAACTTAACTGATTATCTTACATCACACTATCAAAATTTCAACTTGGTCAACCATGGTCAACTCATGGTCAAACCTAGTCAAACTTGGTCTTTTGGACCTCCAAATGATGCAGGATGCATTCTTCAACATGTTTAACCACTTCTCAAATCAATTAACATGCTTCTAAACTCTCAACGCTGACTTTTCTTGTTAGATTTCAATTTTAATCTCGAAGGGGGCATGGTATTGCATATCATTCAAAGTCTATAAATCAAAATTCTATCGATCAAGTCTATCAATATCTTTCATCAGTGATCAAGACAAACAATCAAGTCTAGTTACTAATTCATCAAAAGTCCTCATCGCTCGGGGCAAATCTATCATCACTTGGGGCATATCAGATTCATCAAGATCCATATCAATCTGGTATTCTCCTAATCTTGTAAACTATATCAGTTTTTGCAACCAACAGATCATAGTGTTCTTTCCTTGGTTCTTCGATGACTGAAGGGTTTGCATGTGATACCTGCTAGTTCTGCTAAGACAATCGAGTCTAGAATGGGTCACTCACTTCTTTGCAATCCTAAGGTTTGGAATCAGGTGTTTTGACACTTTTTTGCAATCATAGGTTCATTTTCTGTTATAGTAAACATTATCTTTGGTCATTCAGGACCTATTATCTCCATATCAAATCAATATCAATCAGCTTCTGTCTCATATCAATTATCAATTTCAAACATCAGTTTCATATCTTTATCAAACATAGACTATCTTTGAACCACTGTGCTTTGCACAGTAATTAAAAGAGGGGCAAAATGTAATACCCCAAAAATGGGCTATAAGTTCATTAATCTCCTACATCTTCAATTTGAATGAAATCGACATCAAAGTCCTAATCTAAGGCACATCTAAACATCATCGAATCATAATTGATTATCTTAAATTCTACATCGAGGAATATTCCTAGTAATATTCCTAATCATCATAATTATCTTTAATTTTATAATTATTTGGCAATAAATCACATTTATCCTAAAATTTGATTAATTAAATATTTTGCATATTTAATTAATTAGATTTAATATTTGCCACTTAATTATTTAATTAAATTTAATTCTATCTATTATTAATTGTATTATTTAATTTTGACAATAAATCAAAATTCCTATGAATAATTGATTAAATTCTTATTAAATTAATTAAAGCATGTTTTCATTATTTAATAATATAATTTTTAATAAAAGTTTGGTAAAATAGTTAATTAACCCATAAATTAATTATTTTATTTCAAAAATTAGTTAAGTTGAGCATAAATCACTTTATTTATTTATTAAATCATAATTATCCATGTGCACATTCAAGGACCAGTTAAACTCAAAATTGGAAAATCAATGCAAGTTGTTAGCTTTTTGAAACTGAACATGTTTTTGAGTTTTAAAGTTGATCTAAACTTCTAATTCGAGTTGAACTGTGCTTTTGCATGATTTTTGTGACTTAATTATCTTTATTTAAAAATAACTCAAAAATCAAGCTGAGTTATTTGAGTGATTTATGAATTTTTCTCATGCACCTCCAAAGCCTTGGATTTCTATAAAAACAAGGCTCATCTCTTCATAACTCATCTCTCAATCATCTCTCAAATTTGCATCCAAGCATCTCATATTTTTGCACAATCACGCTGGAGAATTGGAATTGGGAGAATCAAAGCTTATTGCGAATCAACATTGTTGTGAGATCAATTTGTTTTTTTTTTACATTCATTTAGATTCTTTTTCATATCATTGTTAGATCATTTTAGCAGATCAATTTCATATAGATTAGATTTCATATCAAGTTTTTATCATTATTATTGCATAGAAAATTAAAAAAATATAGATTAATTGCATTCAATTCATATCTAGATCAATTGCATTCAAATCCTTCGTTTAGGTGTCGTCTAGGTCATTGATCTCGATAACAATCTGAGAACATTAATCTCGCACCTACTAGAACGCAGTAAATCGCTTGGTTAAATTAGATTTCAATTTTGCATGATTTTGATTATAGCTAACCTCTAATGTTTTACTGAAGTGTTGTGTCTACAGATTAGGTACACAATTCACACACACAGTTATTAATATATTCATCTTGCTTAGATGATTATCCTTGCTTGGTGTAGCCTAATCTAGTAGTGCTTCCAAGTCCTCTTTGACTAATAAGAAAATCATCAATTTTCTTTGAACTGTCTTCATCCTTTTTCATCATCTCATTGTGTTGTTGCTACATCTTCACTTCATTTCTCAATTTTTCATTCTCTTCCCTGAGTACTCCAATGTCTTCAAGTTTTCTTGTCAACTCACTATTTACTCTGTTGATCTCCTAGCTTACAATAATCATTTGATTGGATATTTCAAAGTGATCCTCGGTCTCAGTATCTTAGTTTCTTTCACTTGTAGTTGTTCAGTCATATGTCTTCTATCTTCAATAGCCAAATTTATTTCTTGTTTAGCTTGTCTAGCATTGTTCATCACATCAATCATTCTCACCATCTATGCTTCTTGACCGAGCTATAGGGATTTAACTTGTTCAGTTAAATGAAGATTTTTTTCAAATAAATCAGATATTGTACTTTCACAACCGTCAGAAATACTGCCTGAACTAGATCCTAAATTCTCAAATGGGTCATCAATCTCTTCTTCATGATAGTTAGTCTCACATTCCCTAATGACCATATTCTTTCTTTGAACTAGTAACTTTTTCAATTCATCCTTAGCTTGTTTGTATTGGTCAATAAACATCTGCATCTGAATCTTTTGATTCTCTATAGTTTTGTCCAACTTGTATCTCTCCATGATTAGATCTTTACTCTTCAGTGGTTAAACCATCCAATAAGAGATCTGAGCTCTGATACCAATTGTTGGAATGTAGATATAAGGTACTAAGAGGGGAGGGGTGAATCAGTGCCCTCTAAATCTTTTAGCTTGAAACTCGGTCTCCAAATTGTAGTAAACTAAACTATCCAACTGAATCCATTATATGAAACATTCATTCAATTAAATTTTAAATGTAAATTGCATGAAAACAAACAATAATTCAATCACATAACACAAGTATTTTGGTTATGCAGAAACCCTTGTTAGAAGGTAAAAACTGTGGTGGGGATGACACCAACAAATTCTTCACTACTGCAGATAATAAAGTATGTCGGTTAAGGCTACAAGTTGTCATTACTTCTGATGATCTTACCCTGTTAGGAGTAATAATAAGATCAACTAGATGTACCTAGTTAAAGGATTTTAACAACACTACTTGAGTGTGTACTCGGTTAAGAGATTTACAATAAGACTGTTAGGTCTACTCTATTAAGAGATATTGCTAACTCTGTTACAATGATTAGAGAATAACAACAAGTATCTGTAATTGAAAACTTAACATTTTTTGAATCAGATCTATGAAGTATCAAATACATATCACCTCAATGTGTAGATATCTTTCCTCTGTACTGCTAGGTAGCCTTGACTGATTCTGAATAAATTGAATATCTCTGATTATTGGTCAACCTTGTCTGAAAACTGATGTCTTGAGGATGGATACTTGCTTCAAGATCTCCTTCTTGTCCTTCACATTCATATGTCAAAATGACATGAATTACAAATATATAGCATACTGCTATGATTTACATGACTGCCTAACCTAATTAGGTTTACATATTCTTAGGAAAACCCTAAGATCTACGATATACAAAAACAACCTAGATCTAACAATTACATAGAGATCATAATCACATTTAATGATTACATCTATAATAAAAGATCCTCAATCTTGGTAAAACATTTTGTGATTCTATTGTAACCATTTACATAGATAAATGTGCCAAAACTGATTACTATGTCATTTCCTAGATTGCTCGGTAACACTATCAATATTGCTCAGTGAATACACTGGTGCTTGGTATCCAGTTTGCTCAGTGTTTACTAATACTCGGTATTAGTATACCCTGTTGATCGGTAAAATTGCTCTGGTGCCCGGTTAACACTATTTCCTTTTAGCTCTTGGTATTGCCTTGTGAATGCTCAGTATGAAGGCTTGTATGATTAACCGACTAGCATATGTAGTTTTTAGTTCTTCCTTTTATCGACTGATTAGCATAGATAACCGACTAATTTACTTTGATACTAATGAAAACACTTAATGCTCAAATGGAGATGACATTATTCATATCCACTACCTTCATATAGTTTCTCTATGAAATCTTGTCTTTCCATCAATTACTCAGTAAGTTATATTATTTTTGCAAGGGAGTTCTTGATCTTTTCTTGCAATTCATTGATCATCTTGTCTACATTCTCAAGTTTCTTCTCATTCTTGGAACTCTCCATGTTGGTTTTTAGGGATCTTCTCCTAAAGCAGTTAAGATTAATACCAAGAGGACCAAATATATGAGACCAATTGTTAGTATTTGAAGGTACTAAGAGGGGGGGTGAATAAGTACAAATAGGTCTGATTAACTTTAGCATAAACTTCCAAATAAAAAAACATGTAACTGATGCAATAAAAAAAAAGGAAATAACATCAGACATCCACACATGTATCACACATAAAACACTAAATTTTCTTGTGGAAACCCTTGGTTAGAGGGTTAAAACCATGGAGGGTATGACACCCAAAATCCCTTCACTGTAGTAAAAAGGTTTTCCCTGTTAAGAGCTACAAATACCCTTTCTGAGGGTTCACCTTGTTAGGAGTGACTAGTACACTGTTAGGAGTACAATGAAACCTATTAAGATCTACCTTTCTAGATGATTTAAAACTCTTTTTGTGAGACCACCTAGCTAAGGGATTTACAATAGAAGACATATTAAAGTCCATCTAGTTAAGGATTTTTCTTGCTATAACTATTAGGGAACAATAAGTAATGATCTAAATCTAGCACTCTTTGCCTCTTAGATCTAATCTTCTCTTTGATCTTTTCTCTCTATTACTTCTCTTTGATATGCCTCTACTCAAAACCCTAATTGCAATCCTAGAAATAATGAATTTCACATCACACAATCATCAACCAACAATAACTTACAACCTCAAATGCCAACATTTTTTATAAGAGAAGTACCCAATAAATACTTAACTTGCACTGCCTTAACCTTCACAAAAATTCAAATTTCAATCTTCCCACTCAAATACATCCCGCCAAAATACATATCTCAATGTTTGTAATATGTTTTCTAACACCACCTCAATCCATCATAAGATTTACATGTGATATTTTCAAGAACAGTCAAGACCTATTGGCCATCTCAAATTGCTTCTAGAATCTTTCCTTCATGCTCGCCTCAAGCATATAAATGATATCTCATCAAATCCTTATTATCTAAGACATGTCACCATAAAATCTATACACACCACAATATTCATACCTATTACTGATCTAAGATTTACCACTGGTACCTATTACTACATGCAGGCAGGAGTCAAAACCTAATTAGGGTTACACATGATTTGACACAAAATAATCAAAAACCCTAATTCTATCATGTCTGATCATAAATATGTCTTTGAAAGTATCCTGACCGATCATATCTCATATTGCATGTCCATCCCTATACTATATCTGCCTGCAGACAAGTTGCCTTGACCTATCTACCCTTCTGCAACTCGGCCTTGCCACGAATGCTCAAATCTAGTCTAGGTTTGATTTGTATTTCAAAGTACAGGAGGCCATAGGTGGTGCCACCCTTTAATGCTTCTTCAGCGTGAGAATATCAACATGGCACCCTGAGAAATTGTAGGGGAGGTCCATCAGATCTTCTTCATCATCCTCACAACTGCAACTATCCTCGAACTATCAATTTTGAGCTACCCAAAGCCATGCAATCAACCAACAGTAAGAAACCAGCAAGAAATCCTATGAAAGACATTTAAATTTGAAAAAAAATGGCCAACTGATCCAATTTAAAATGTGACCATCAATATTTATCTTTCCTGGCAGATGAACGGCCTAGATCATCCTTGTAACAGTTAGGAGACCCTTTGAAAAGTCAAGCGCCAACTCATCAGTCGAAAGCCAATAAAAAATGAACACCTCAGACTATGTGGCACATTGGACCCATGACCCACTAAAATCTCCATTGGACAGTTGTCGTTATACCATGAGCTTTAACTCTCAAGCACCTTTCCTCAGTGGTATAATGATGATCATAGATTCTATCTGAGATTTAACTGCCAGGAAAGTGAGACCGCCAAACAAACTATAACCACTCGCTGGGTCGCTAGGTGTTAAGGACTTAACCGTGGGGAATCAAAGAACTCATGACTAGTTAGAAAAATAAAGAGCATGTGGAAAAAGGGATCACTTAAGCGGCCAAAAAGGTAACTGTGAAACATAAAGGCCGTAGGGTTTTTTAGGGTTTTTGGGGCCAACGACTACCTTTTCAAATTCAAACTTGCAGACCAAGGAGCTAAAAGAGATTGCAGAGGCTAGAAAACAAGACACATGGCCATGAAATTTTTTGAGGTGCTCAGGAGGGTTAAAATGTAGATCTTGGATGGAATACAGCCAGCCTATGACCAAAAATGGATGGGTAGGGAATTTTTTGAGCAACATTTTGGTTATTTCTGCTAGATGTCAGCCTGCTAGACATGATCAGTGGCCTTAAGCAATTCATTGGGCATGGAGTCATCATTGGAAACATAACCATGACAGAGAGACAAACATGGAACTAGAGGAACAAAACTGTGCACAAGCACTTCTTGGAAAATAGGGAAAAACTAACCTAGAAAGCAAGGAAAGAAAATAGGAAACATATTTATAGAGATTTACAAGGAAGGGTTGACCTCAAAGTAGGGCTTCAAGTGGAAACCATTAACTAAAATAGGCAAGGTATCTCCTCCGAGAGTTGATAGCTGAAAAGCATTAGGCCCCTTGTAGTCGATAATAACAAATGGTCCACCCCAAAAGGAATCAAACTTTGTATGTTTGCCATGATTTGATTTGAATTCATCCCATTTGAGAACTACATCTCCAACTTTGAAATTTCTAGCCTTGGCTCTTCTGTCAAAACTCCTCTTTATCTGAACCTGATGGAACTCCATATCTTTCATGGATTTGTCTTTGAGTTCTTCTAACTCCATTAGCTAAGCATACCTGATTTGTAAGGGATCTCCTTCTTCAAATAGGGCATATTGAGTAGCCAAGTCCAAAGCTGGCAATTCAGTTGAAATGGACAACTTAGCCTCTTTACCATATACTAATACATAAGGAGAATTACCAATAATCTTCTTTGGGGTAATCCCATCTAACCATAAGGAAGACTTCAACTTAGTATGCTAGTCCCTTTGGTTATCCTACAAAGTTTTCTTGATTATCCTAATCAAGTTCTTATTAGTTGATTTAGTAAGACCATTTCCTTGAGGGTAGTAATTTGAACTTGTATTCAAATAGATGCCATTTTTGATTGCCCATTCTGAGACTTTAAGACCTATGAATGCCAATGCATTATCTGATATTATGGAGTCTAGAGTGCCAATCTATGAATTATATCATCATAAAAACTTAAGACAACACTCTCATTTGATTCTTTTAAGGCAACTACCTCTATCCATCTAGTGAAATAATCAGTTGTAGTGATTATCCACTTATGTCCTACACTAGATGGAGGATTTATCACACCAATGAAGTCTATGCCCCATCTCATGAATGGTTTCTTTGTTCTGATTGGCTGAAGGGGTAGAGCTGCAAGCCTTTCCTTTCCTACAAACATAGCACATTTGGTACATTTCCTCACATAATCATGACTATCCTTAAAGATAGATGGCCAATAGTATCCAACCCTCATGATTTTAAAAGCAGTAGTCCTAGGAGAAAAGTGACCTCTAGAAGGTCCATCATGAAATTCAAATAGGACATCAGCTATCTTTTCTGAATCAATACATCTTAAAAGGACACCATTGTGATCCTTTCTAAAAAGAACCTCATCTATCAGCACAAAGGAGACAGATTATAACCTATAATACCTTCTTTTTGCTGAATCTAGGCCTGTAGGACATAGCCCTATCTTTAAGTAATGAACCATATTAGGCAACCAACCTAATGCCTTGGCATGTTCCTCTAAATCATGCACAACTAGAGATGCATTTGTTTGCTCTATTTCCTTTGAAGTTTCATCCTCTACCAAATGTTCACAAAGACCTCTTCCTCTAACCAGCTTGGTGGTTTGGATATCAATGTCATATTCCATTACCTTGGTAATCCAACCAGCTCTTTTCTCATTTAGGTCCTTGGAAAGCAAAAATTCTTTGACACTTGGATGAGTAACCTTCAAGTGCACCTTGTTATGGGTCAATAAACATCTAAAATTTTTAAGGCTCTTCACCACAGCAAGTACATGTTTTTCTACAAAAGAGTATCCTTGTTCATACTCTTCTAGACCTTTGCTGAAGAAAGCAATAGGCTGCTCCAACCCTTCTGAATTTTCTTGAGTCAACATTGTAGATATAGCACCATGACCTCCATAAGCATAAAGGATGAAATCCTTATTGAAGTTTGGGTTTAATAGAGTAGGGGCTTCAGTCAAGGCCTCTTTGATAGCCTAGAAATTGGCTTTTCCTTCTTTAGTCCAGCTGAAAGTTGAACTCTTCTTTAACATGGCTATTAAAGGCTTCAATAAATCTACAATATTAGGCAAGAAACGCCTAACAAAATTAATCTTTCCTATGAAAGATTGGAGACTTTTCTTATGATGTGGCAATGGTAGCTCTAGGATGGCTACAATTCTCTTAGGGTCTACTATAATTCCTTTCTTGGATACTATATATCCCAACAATTTTCCTTCATGCACTACAAACACACATTTCTTGTGATTAAGAGATATCCCAAATTCTCTACATCTTTCAAAGATTTCCCTCAGATGTTTGATATGATCTGCTACATGTTTAGAATAGACAGTTATGTCATCTAAGTAGACCAGTAAAAATTTGTACATGAGGCCTTTAAAGGCCATATCCATTGCCTTTTGAAAAGTAGCACCTGCATTTGACAGACCAAAGGGCATCTTTTGATAAGCCATGGTTCCCCACTTGGTTGTAAATGTAGTCTTGTATTGATCCTCTTTATTGACCAGGATCTAATTGTATCCTAAATAGCCATCCAATAATGAAAATCTCTCAGATCCAGAGACACATTGTAAGATTTGTTCCATAGAGGGTAATGGATGGCAGTCTTTTAGAGAGGCCCTGTTAAGATCCCTGAAGTCAACACATAACCTCAACTCCCCATTCTTCTTCCTTATAGGAACAAGGTTGGAAACCCAACTAGTATGTTTTATGGGGTAGATGATACCACTTTCTATCAATTTGAGCACTTCTTTATGCATAAGTGGCTCAAGCTTGGGATTAACAGGCCTTTGCTTTTGCCTTATTGGTTTGGCATTAGGCTCTAGTTCAATAGTGTGTAGAGCAAGGGCTGGATTAAAACCTTTGAGGTATTCATATTACCATGAAAAAACATCACTAAATTCCTTAAATAATTGGGTGTAAGCCTACTTTTATGAATCAATGTTTACTTTTCCAAATTGTAAACTTTTACCTGTTTCCAACTCTAAATCAACACAATGTTCTTGTTGAACTACCAGGCCAGCTTTATTCTTCTTAACTTGATCATCCTTGTTGAAGACAGTCTCTAAGGTGACAAGAAGTCTAGGCATCTTATTAGACTTGAGTTGTATTACTTGGTCACCATAACTTTGCAATAGTCTATCTTGGTTATGCTCTGAGAAGACATCTTCTTCAAACAAGAATTAAGGAATTTGTTCATCATTGTCAAACACTTGCCAATTAGTATCATTGTCAAGGATAGAGGGTCTAACAATCACTTTGATATGTTGTTGGGTCTCCTCCTTTGAAATACTATTAGGAATGTCATACTGAGATCCAATAGTAGCTAATCTATCTGCATTTTGATTTAGCTTTCTAGGGATAGCAACAATGTTGAAAGTACAAAAGTCTTCAATTGCATCCCAAAAAATATGTTTGTATGCTCTCAAGGTGTCATTTTTGGTTGCACTTATCCCTCTCACTTGGTTGACTACTAACTCACTGTCACCATAGACCTTTAAGGCCTTAATCCCTCTTTTCCTAGTCCACTTCAGTCCATTCACAAGGCTTTCATATTTTGCAATGTTTCTAGTGCAGGAGAAACTAAATCTGAAAGCTGTATAATATCTTTCTTCCTTCAGGGACACTAGCATAGCACCACCACCATAACCATGTCTACTTCTGGCTCCATCAAATTTTTTTTCCCAAACCTAATTACTCTGATCCTCTGAATCAATGTCTTCCTTGAGAAGACTTGGCTCTATGGATCCACTTTCTTGTATTAAATAACTTCCCAAACCAGCATCCCAAATGACATCTTCTTGGGCTTCAAAAACCTTTTCTGATTCTAGTTCATCTAACAAAATATTAGGGATACTTTCTGTCTTAGTGTTTGCTTCTCTGATAGTTGGGAAGTCAATGTCATCAAATATAGGGCAGATTGCATTGATGGTATTGGATACATATGGTTCTATATGGTGTGCAGCTAATGATTCTAATTTGATGGTAACCTTGGTACCATATCTTGTGTGAAAAAGCATGTGAGACCAATCAGAAGAAAGGTAGCCTCCTATTTTGGCTGTAAACTCCCTTGATAGACATATGGCAAACAAAGCAGGGAGATCTATGATATATATATCAAGTAAGATAGAGAAATTAGGACTAGCATGAAGGATTAGACTGGTATCCTTAGCCACACCTATAGTGCTAACTGAGGATCCATCAAGTTGTGTAACTTTCTTTTGGAGGGGTTCATATTTAAGTCCTAATTGGTCAGCCACTTTTTTGGGCATTACGGTACTAGTAGCTCTACTATCTACCATACAATTATGTACTAAGGATTTTCCAATAATTAAAGATACATAAAAGGGATGTGGCTTTGAGTTCCTACCTTGCATGGTACTGGCTTTGGAGTTGCAACTTGGAGCCTCCTTTTCTTGATCAGCGTTGACCAACACTAGCTTTACAACTTCTTTTGTATGCTGAGGAGTAATCATTTCAGTCATAGCTTTCTTCAAAATCTTAGGTTGCCCTAGAATAGCCAAAGAGTCCCACATAGACATAGTAATGTTCACCTTCCTCATGTTGTCTACAATGTTGAAAGGTGTCACAGTGTGCACTCTTTGTTGTTCTTTTACTATAATGGGCACCACCTCTTTGAGAGTCCAACCCTCTTTGCTTGTAATGGTAGGAGCCTTCTTGAATGTGATAGGAGTAGCTTATTGTATTGGCTCTGTAGATGTAGTAGCTTTGGTCCCAGAGTCTGCTTGCTCCATGTCTTAAGCTCTTCTCTTTGATCTTGTGTTAGCAGCAATGGAAGGTTCACCAATAACTCCATTGAAATCTTGCTGCTCCCAATTGAAAAGAGCAGTCTCATTATCTTGTGGTTCTTGTTGAGGGACTGACCCACTGGAAGAAGCCTCTAATTGAGCTTGTGAAGCATTTTGAACCATTAGAGCTTGGTTCATCCATCCATTTGAACATGTAGCCTGATTATGAGGCTGATTACAAGGGAAACACCATTCATTGTCCATAGCCATATTATTCTGACTAGGAACCATGTCCCTAACTAGATTCACATAATTGAGAGGTGCAGGGTTGTATGGTTGGAATGGTCTTTGATTAAAATTTTGCCTTTGTCCTTGATACCCTCCTTGGTATGGTGGCCTATTTTGTTGATAATGCTATCCCTGATTCTAATATTTTTTATTAGGAACTTGGCCTTATGGCTAAAAGGGTGGTCTGATTCCTTGCCCTTACCTCTTTAAGTTTGTGACCTCTTTAGTCAAAGTCTACAGCAAGTTTGTCATTTCTTACTGACTAGTTTGTTGGCTATTCTTTATTTCTTATAGCTCTTGAGAGAAATTTTTTTTTAGCTCCTTACCACTAGTACTAGCCTAAGGTGCTAATATGGTGGGAATAGGAGTAAATGGGGGTACTTGTATAGGTGCAACAGACTGAAGGCTAGGAAAGATGGGCATGGGTGGCCTTCTAGCTATCATACCTACTTGAATCAAATAATTTTCAGCTCTGACAACTGTGTCAAAAGCTTGGGGTAAAGAAGTACCACCCATAGATTGGATCATGAAAAAGATTTGACCATTCAAACTTTGCAAGAAGTATAGGAAAGCATGGTCAGCTGATGGCCTCACTGAGATTGGAATTCTATTCCATGTCTTGAGGAATCTATTATTATAATTTGTCATTTGTTCTTGAGGGTCTCTTTTAATGGTTGTCAATTGCTCAACCAATGACAAGTTGTCTAATTTATCCTCAAAATGCTTACTTAATGCATCTCCTAATTCATCCCATGAAGTAATGGAGCCAATAGTTAAAGTTCTAAACCATTCAAGAGCCTTACCTTTGAGAGAGGCTGCTAATAACTTGGTGGCCACATCTTCTTGAGTTATATTGTGTATGCTACAGATAGTGGTCACATCTCTTATATGCTCAAAAGTTGTAGTCTATCCTTCACCTGTGAAATTAGGTAGACTCTTTAGTGCCACCAAGGGCACATCATGATGTTGAGAAAAGTTCAATGGAATCCCTTGGTTGAAAGGTGAAAAAGCAAACTATCTAGCCATTGTAGGGACTGTAATTTGATGTGTAGCAACTGTGTGAGTTGTGTTGGTTGCTAGATTTGAATCTTTTTCTAGATCTCTGGTTAGACATCTTCCTCTTCTTCTAAGATGAAAGGACAAAGGTCTCCTTTCTGAAGTTTCAGGAGGTGTAGATTGTACTCTCCTAGAAGGAGATGTTCTCTAAGTTGATCTACTTTTGTAGCCTCTTTTTAAGGGTAACTCTAAAAATTTAGTAGGCTTTGAGCTTCTGATCTCAATCTTTCTCATAAACTTTGAACAAATTTAGCTTGGATCTATGAAATCAGTGGAGTTGCTAGATATACTTGGTATAAAACTTCTAAAAGTCTGTATTATGCAATCAATATATCAGAGATAACATAATCTTTCAAACAATGAACTTCTTTTTGAGTCCCACCAGGCGTGCCAGAATTGTTACACCCAAGGTGGGGTGTCTTCTGAATTTGAATATGATCTTAGTAACACCTTTGAACATAAATCTGAACTGTAGTCCCACCGGGCATGCCAAAATTGTTACGCACTAAATTTTCACCCTTGTTTCAAGCTCTCTTGGTCTTGATAACTTAGTATAACATGGGAATCATCTCTAGGTTGTGGGACCTATGCTAACTAAGATGAGACCTCTAGGTTCTAGGCTAGTTCCTCTTGGATAATCACCTTAATTTGCTTCTTGACATGAAAGTAAATCTTTGATGGGAAAGTGATAGAAGGAATGCATGAAAGGGAAAATTACTGAAAAGAAAACTACCTACTAGGTGATACACCGAAATGATGGTTTGAGTTATAGTATGGAGGATGAAATCAGTGCATAAACTTAGGTCTAGGAGATCACAACTCACTAAATAGGCTTTCATCAATATTTCATAGAAGGGTCTGCAATAGAAAGAGGCTATTCAGGGAAAGAGAGAATTTCACAAACAATAGCATTCTTAAGAATTGGACACAATCTGTGACCTGCAAAAAAAAATTCACTTCTGCAAATAGGTATAGGAATGAGACAGATTGTTAGAGGGTTGAAGTATACCCACAAGATCATTCAAATCAAATCACCCACAAGAATACATAAGAATTGTAGAAAGAAAGAGGGATCAAGAACCCTAAGATATCACTAAAAAACATGCTTATACTGAACTCAATAAGAGAAAATTTAGACAAGAAGGCATAGGGACAAAAAGAATGTCACAAAATACCTTTGCAATATCTAAAGTTCCAATGAAATTTACAAACTACAGAAAGTCAGAGGGTAGAAAGAATGCCATGGATAACTCCTTAGAGAGAAAATTCTCTTTTACAATTGCCAACTCTGAGCACTAAAAAGCTCCAAAAATATTATATATATATCTCCCTTTGCATGCAGGCAGGAGTCAAAACCTAATTAGGGTTACACATGATTTGACACAAAATAATCAAAAACCCTAATTCTATCATGTCTGATCATAAATGTGTCTTTGAAAGTATCCTGACCGATTAGATCTCATATTGCATATCCATCCCTGTACTATATCTGCCTACAGACAAGCCACCTTGACCTATCTAGCCTTTTGCAACTTGGCCTTGCTCAAATCTAGTCTAGGTTTGATTTGTATTTTGAAGTACAGTAGGCCATAGGTGGTGCCACCCTTTAATGCTTCTTTGGCATGAGAATATCAACATGGTACCCTGAGAAATTGTAGGGGACGACCATCAGATCTTCTTCATCATCCTCACAATTTCAACTGTCCTGGAACTATCAATTTTGAGCTACTCAAAGCCACACAATCAGCCAACAGCAAGAAACTAGCAAGAAACCCTATGAAAGATATTTAAATTTGAAAAACAATAGTCAACTGATCCAATTTAAAAATGAACATCGATATTTATCTTTCCCCGTAGATGAACGGCCCAGATCATCCTTGTAATAGTCGGGAGACCCTTTGAAAAGTCAAGTGCCAAATCATCGGTCAGAAGCCAATAAAAAATGAACACCTCAGACTATGTGGCACATTGGACCCATGACCCATTGAGATCTCCATCAGATAGTTGTCATTATACCACGAGCTTTAACTGTCGAGCACCTTTCCTCAGTGATATAATGACGATCGTAGATTGTGTTTGAGATTTAACTGCCAGGAAAGAAAGACCATGAAACAAACTGTAGCCGCTCGCTGGGTCATTGGGTGTTAAGGACTTAACCACGAGAATCTAAGAACTCATGACCAGTTAGAAAAATAAAGAGCACATGGAAAAAGGGATCACTTAAGCGGTCGAAAAGGTAACCGTGAAATAGAAAGGCCATAGGGTTTTTTAGGGTTTTTGGGGCCAACGACTACCTTTTCAAATTCAAACTTGCAGACCAGGGAGCTAAAAGAGATTGCAATGGCCAGAAAACAAGACACAGGGCCATGAAATTTTTTGAGGTGTTCAGCAGGGTTAAAATGTAGATCCTAGATGGAATACAGCCAGCTTATGACCAAAAATGGATGGGTAGGGAATTTTTTGGGCAACAATTACTCTATGTTGCACCACTCTACTAATCTCATTATTGCAAATATATATTTATAGGTCAGAGTTGTTTATGGTGGCATTGTCCCTTCGCTACCAAAGACTTATGTTAGGACACCTGATCGTGGTAGGTGATTGAGAGGCCAGGTATAGATGTTTGTATTCAGTTATAATTTTAATTAAATTAGTGCTTGAATTATGAATTATATATATATATATATATATATATACAAATCATATAAATAAATAAATAAATAAATAAATAAATAAATAAATAAATGAATGAATGAATGAATGAATGAATGAATGAATGAATGAATATATATATATATATATATATATATCATTTAAATTAAGCAATCTAACTTGTGTTTGAACTCATTTTTGATGAAGGATCAATCAGAGCCAAACACTTCTTCAAAGAGGTGACATTTTGATGATCCCCCTATGACATAGGATGTAGTTTTAGTTTTGTGGTCATTTAGAGATGCCACTTGGCACATTTTGAGATGGCATATATGCCACATTATACACCTTGAATCATTGATTTTGTAGACATTTTGAAATGGCATGTGCCATATTTGGATATGGAGATATTTTTGATACATTTGATACTTTCTATATATAGAACATGTTCATTTTTATGTTATATTTGTGTCATCTTTTGTATACATATTTATTATTCATGTTTATGGAATTGAATGGTGAAGTTATATCTTGACTATGATTATCATTATGATTTAAATTATATCTTGTTGAAGTTATATGTCAATTTGTTTGAATTTTTTATAATAGATGTAATAAATTACCCTGATGTAATAATTTATGCAGGTGTAATAAATTAATAGATGTAATGGATTTGTTGTCCTCAGTCACATATCTTGGGTCACTTGGGTCGAGTGTGGTCATGAGCATTCTAGTGACTCCATGGGAAGAATGGGGTTTTCATTGGTGTTAATCCAGCCAACCATAGCTAATGGAGTAGATGGTTTGATGCCATGACAAATGGTTTGAAAGATACACTATGGAGCTACTTTCAACTGACCCTCACTGCAAGTTTTGGCATCGATTGAGATCGCCTTGCCAAATGCAAATGAAGTAAAAAATAGAGAGAGGTTATTGTAGAGCTTGAAAATATGATCCTGTAACCCCTGATAGTTTGTCGATACCTCTTACAAGCAAATCTATGAGATTTCCACAATCCATTTATAAGACAACAGCTTCTGGATTAGATTGTGTAGAGTTTTTTTAAAACATCAATGTTTCAGATCATACTACATGATCCATCATCAGGATGCTAGAGATCAAGAAGAACAAGAAATGATAGATTAAAGATCTGGAGTACAATAAAATGAGGGAGGAGGGAGGAGGAGAGAGAAAAGAGAAGTAGAAAAATGTAAAAAATAAACAAAACATAAAAAAGGCTAAACATAAAGAAAGGTGACTTAACAGACTAAGGACAAGAGAAAGAAGTGAAAAACACAAAGTATAAGGCTAACTAAAATAAGGAAACAAAAGAGGAGAACACAACAGAAGAGAAAAATAAATAAATCAAAAGAAAAATGACAAGAAAAACTAGAAAATGAATGAATATATATATATATATATATATATATATATATATATATATATATATATATAAGGAAGCACAAGGAGAAATAATAAAAAAAAACAAACAAATGAATGAATATATATATATGTATATATAAGTATAAGGGGAAAAAAGGAGGAAAAAGAAATTAAATTTTTTTAATTAAGATAAAAATATATTAGTATATCTATAAATATATAAAAAAGACTAACCAAAATAAAGAAACGAAAGGGAAACCTAACAAAGGAAAACCCATCAAAAGAAGGAAAAATAAATAAATCAGAAGAGAATAAACATATATATATATATGTGTGTGTAAATATATATGTAAATATTTTATATATATATATATATATATATATATATACATACATATATATACATATATATATATATAAAAATATATATATACATATATATGTATATATCTATACATATATATGTATATTTCTATACATATATATGTATATATATATATATACATATATGTATAGATATATACATATATATGTATATATATATGTAAATATATGTATATATATATATATGTATATATATATATATATACATATATATATATATATATATATATAAAATATTTACATATATACATAGTTATATAGTTATATATATTTACATATATACATAGTTATATAATTATATATATTTACATATATATAGTTATACAAATTTACATATATATATATATATATATATATATATAAATAGAAAACATATATATACCTGAAACGTAGCTGTGTATATGTATGTAAGGAAAAATGAGTGAAAAGCTAAGAAGAAAGGAAAGCAAGAGAATATACCTATAAGATCCTATAAGCAAAATAAAAGAAAGTGCAAAAAAATAAAAAGAGAGAAAAAAGAAACCCAAATAAATGTGAAGAGGGGAAGCAGACAAATGAGAGAACCGAGAGAGGGAGCCTGAGAGAGTAACAAGAGGAAACAAAATAGACTTGAAGAATAAAGGAAGGCACCAGATAATAACAACGAGAGTATATATACCCATACATCCAAACATATATGTATGCATGTGTATATATCCAAACAAAAGAGGTGAACAACAACAAAAGCTTAAGAGAAAAGGTGGTCCATGGTGTACGATAATGCATACATGAGACCAAAGACAAGAAAGGAAAAAAGGAAGAAAAGGGGGGCTAAGTATAAGAGAAACAAGAGAGGGGGAGGGGGAATGAGAGGCATCATCCACTAGGGGGGGGGGGGAAAGGGTGCAGGACAAGAGGGGGAGGGATGACGGGGGGTTTTTGAAGAGGGTTGAAGATAATAAAAGGCCAAGGAAGATCCCCTAGTGGGAAGGTAAAAAAAAAAGGGGGGAAAACAGAGGGGGGGAGGGGGAGGGGACAGAACAGAAAGATAAAGAAGACAAGGCTAGGAAGGAGGGTGGAGATGAGGGGGGTTATTGAGGGAGGACAATAGAGGGCACTAGGACGTGCTTAAGCTCCAACCATCATCCCAATTGAGGTTGCAGGGGTGGTTGTTAATTTCAATGGCTTCTTTGAGCTTCCTTTTGAAGAAGTTGTCCTCCTTGAAAATAACTTGAGTATCCTCTAAAAAAATGTGGTGTTTAGTGGAGGATGAATGCTCAGCCAATGTAGACTTAAGAACATGTTCGTGCTTGATATCGGCAGCATGCTCTTTGATTCTTACAAGGTTCGAGATACAAGCATCAAAAGATCGCTGCCCAATCATTCTTAGTGCACCTTGGGGTCACTTGGGTAAATTGTGGTTGCTAGAATTCCACTAACTCCGTGGGTAGAACGGGGTTGTCACTGGCATTTACCCAACCAACTGGAGCTGATGGAGTAGATGGTTTGATGCCAAGACAAACTATTTGAAAGATACACTGTAGAGCTACTTTCAACAGACCCTCACTGCAAATTTTGGCATCGACTGAGATTGCCTTGCCAAATGCAAATGAAGTTGAATCACCCAATATTGAGAGGGGTTATTGTGGAACTTAGAAACACAACTTTGTAGCCCTTGACAGTTTGTCGATACCTCTCATGAGGTCCAAGATATGAGCATGAGAAGATCATTGCCCAATCATGCTTAGGGCACCTTGGGGTCACTTGAGTTGAGCATGGTACAAGCATTCCAGTAACTCCGTGGGTGGAATAGGGTTGTTACTGGCATTTACTTGGCCAACCAAAGCTAATGGAGTAGATGGTATGATGCCATGATAGATGGTTTGAAAGATACACTGTAGAGATACTTTCAATTGACCCTCACTGTAAGTTTTGGCATCGACTAAGATCGCCTTCTAAATACAAACAAAGTTGAATCACCCAAAAACAAGAGAGGTTATTGTAGACCTTGAAAGCATGATCCCATAGCCCCTAATGGTTCATTGATACCTCTCATGAGATCCTAGATATGAGCCTCAGAAGATCCTTTCCCAATCATGCTTAGTGCACCTTGGGGTCACTTAGGTCAAGCGTGGTTGCGAGCATTCCAGTGACTCCGTGGGAGGAACAGGGTTGTCATTGGCATTTACCTAGCCAACTGGAGCTGATGGAGCAGATGGTTCAATGCTAGGATAGATAGTTTGAAAGATACACTTCAGAGCTATTTTCAACTGACCCTCATTGCAAGTTTTGGCATCGATAGAGATCACCTCGCCAAATTCAAACAAAGTCGAATCACCCAAAATTGAGAGAGGTTATTATAGACCTTAGAATAAAAATCTCATAGCCCCTAATAGTTTGTTGATACCTCTCATGAGGTCTGAGATACAAGCCTTAGAAGATTTATGCCTAATCGTGCTTACTACACCTTGGGGTCACTTGGGTCGAGCATGGTTGTAAGTGTTCCAGTGACTCCATGGGAAGAATGGGGTTGTCATTGGCATTTACCTAGCCAATTGGAGCCAATGGAGTAGATGGTTTGATGCCAAGAAGGATGGTTTGAAAGATACAATTTAGAGCTACTTTCAACTGACCCTCACAACAAGTTTTGGCATCGACTGAGATTGCCTTGCCAAATGCAAATGAAGTCAAATCACCCAAAACCAAGAGAGGTTATTGTAGACCTCAAAATCATGATCTTGTAACCCCTAATGGTTTGTTGATACCTCTCATGAGGTCTAAGATATGAGCCTTAGAAGATCTATACCTAATCATGCTTAGTGCACCTTGGGGTCACTTGGGTTGAGCGTTGTTGCGAGTGTTCCAATGACTCCGTGGGTGGAATGGGGTTGTCATTGACATTTTCCCAGCCAACTAGAGCTAATGGAGTAGATGGTTTGATGCTAGGATGGACGGTTTGAAAGATACACTTCAAAGCTACTTTCAACTGACCCTCACTGCAAGTTTTGGCATCGACTGAGATCGCCTTGACAAATGCAAATGAAGTCGAATCCCCCAAAACTAAGAGAGGTTATTGTAGACCTCAAAATCATGATCTTGTAGCCCCTAATGGTTTTTTGATACCTCTCATGAGGTCTAAGATACGAGCCTCGAAAGATCGCTGCCTAATCATGCTTAGTGCACCTTGGGGTCACTTGGGTCGAGCGTGGTTGCGAGCATTCTAGTGACTTCATGAGAAGAATAAGGTTGTCACTAGTGTTTACCTAGCCAACTAGAGCCAATGGAGTAGATGGTTTGATGCCAGGATGGACAGTTTGAAAGATACATTTTAGAACTACTTTCAACTGACCCTCACTACAAGTTTTGACATCGACTGAGATTGCCTTGCCAAATGCAAATGAAGTTGAATCACCCAAAACTAAGAGAGGTTATTGTAGACCTTAGAAACATGATTGCATAGCCCCTAATAGTTTGTCAATATCTCTCACGAGGTCTGAGATACAAGCATAAGAAGATCACTACCCAATCGTGCTTAGTGCACCTTGGGGTCACTTGGGTCAAGCATGGTGCAAGCGTTCTAGTGACTTTGTGGGTAGAACAGGGTTGTCACTGGCATTTACCTAGCCAACTAGAGCTGATGGAGTAGACGGTTTGATGCTAGGATGGATGGTTTTAAAGATACACTTCAGAGCTACTTTCAACTGACCCTCACTGCAAGTTTTGGCATCGACTGAGATCGCCTTGCCAAATGCAAAAAAATTTGAATACCCCAAAACTAAGAGAGTTTATTGTAGACCTTAGAAACATGATCCCATAGCCCTTGATAGTTTATTGATACCTCTCATGAGGTCCAAGATATGAGCGTCGGAAGATTGTTGCCCAATTGTGGTTAGTGCACCTTGGGGTCACTTGGGTCAAGCATAGTCGCGAGCATTCTAGTGACTCTGTGGGTGGAATGGGGTTGTCACTAGCATTTACCCAGCCAACTGAAGCCAATGGAGTAGATGGTTTGATGCCAGTATAGATGGTTTGAAAGATACACTTTAGAGCTACTTTCAACTAACCCTCACTGCAAGTTTTGGCATCGACTGAGATCACCTTGCCAAATTCAAATGAAGTTGAATCACCCAAAATTGAGAGAGTTTATTGTAGACCTTAGAATCATGATCCCATAGCCCTTGAGGGTTTGTCAATACATCTCATGAGGTTTGAGATATGAGCCTTAGAAGATCAATGCCTAATCATGCTTAGTGCACCTTGGGGTCACTTGGGTCGAGCATAATTATGAACGTTCCTGTGACCTCGTGGGTGGAATAGGGTTGTCAATGGCATTTATCTAACCAACCAGAGTTGGTGGAGAAGATGGTTTGATGCCAGGATAGATGGTTTGAAAGATACACTTTAGAGCTACTTTCAACTGACCCTCACTGCAAGTTTTGGCATTGACTAAGATTGCCTTGCCAAATGCAAACGAAGTCGAATCGCCCAAAATTGAGAGAGGTTATTGTATACCTTGGAATCATGATCCCATATCCCTTGATGGTTTGTTGATACCTCTCATGAGGTCCAAGATATGAGCCTCAAAAGATCACTACCTAATTGTGCTTAGTGCACCTTGGGGTCACTTGGGTCGAGTGTGGTTGCGAGCATTCTAGTGACTCCGTGGGAAGAATGGGGTTGTCAATGGTGTTTACCCAGCCAACTAGAGCTGATGGAGTAGATAGTTTGATGCCAGGATAGACAATTTGAAAGATACACTTCAGAGCTACTTTCAACTGACCCTTACTGCAAGTTTTGACATCAACTGAGATCACCTTGCCAAATGCAAACAAAGTTGAATCCCCCAAAACCAAGAGAGGTTATTGTAGACCTTGGAATCATAATCCCATAGCCCTTAATAGTTTGTTGATACCTCTCATGAGGTCCAAGATATGAACCTTGGAAGATCACTGCCTAATCATGCTTAGTGCACCTTGGGGTCACTTGGGTTGAGTGTGGTTGCGAGCGTTCTAGTGACTCCATGGGTGGAACAGGGTTATCATTGGCATTTACCTAGCCAACTAGAGTTGATCGTGTAGATGGTTTGATGCCAGGATGGATGGTTTGAAAGATACACTTTAGAGCTACTTTCAACTGACCCTCACTACAAGTTTTGGCATTGACTAAGATTTCCTTGCTAAATGAAAATGAAGTTGAATTGCCCAAAACTAAGAGAGGTTATTGTAGACCTTAGAATCATGATCCCGTAGTCCCTAATGGTTTTTTGATACCTCTCACAAGGTTTGAGATATGATCCTCGAAAGATCACTGCCTAATCATGCTTAGTGCACCTTGGGGTCACTTGGGTCGAGCATGGTTGCGAACATTCCGGTGGCTCTGTGGGAAGAACAGGATTGTCAATGGCATTTACCCAGCCAAACAAAGCTGATGGAGTAGATTGTTTGATTCTAGGATGGATGGTTTGAAAGATACACTTCAGAGCTACTTTCAACTGACCCTCACTGCAAGTTTTCGCATTGACTGAGATCACCTTGCCAAATGCAAATGAAGTCAAATCGCCCAAAACTAAGAGAGGTTATTGTAAACCTTGGAATCACAATCCTATAGCCCCTAATAGTTTGTCAATAGATCTCATGAGGTTCAAGATATGAGCCTTGGAAGATCACTACCTAATCATGCTTAGTGCACCTTGGGGTCACTTGGGTCGAGCGTGGTTGCGAGCGTTCCAGTGACTCTATGGGTAGAATGGGGTTGTCACTAGTGTTTACTCAAGAAACCAGAGCTAATGGAGTAGACAGTTCAATGCCAGGATGGATGATTTGAAAGATACACTTCAAAGCTACTTTCAACTAACCCTCACTACAAGTTTTGGCATCGATTGAGATCGCCTTTCCAAATGCAAATGAAGTCAAATTGTCCAAAACCAAGAGAGGTTATTGTAGACCTTGGAAACATGATCCCATAGCCACTAACATTTTGTTGATACCTCTCACAAGGTCTGATAAATGAGCCTCAGAAGATCGCTGCCTAATCATGCTTAGTGCACATTAGGGTCACTTAGGTCAATCATGGTTGCGAGCATTCCAGTGACTCCATGGGTAGAATAGGGTTGTCACTAGAATTTAACCGGCCAACCAGAGCCAATGGAGTAGATGGTTTGATGCTAGGATAGATAGTTTGAAAGATACACTTTAGAGCTACTTTCAACTGACCCTCATTGCAAGTTTTGGCATCGACTGAGATCACCTTGTAAAATGAAAACAAAGTCGAATTGGCCAAAACTGAGAGAGGTTATTGTAGACCTTAGCAACATGATCTTGTAGCCCCTAATGGTTTGTTGATATCTCTCATGATGTCCGAGATACGAGCATCAGAAGATCATTGCCTAATTGTGCTTAGTGCACCTTGGGGTCACTTGGGTTGAGCGTGGTTGCGAGCATTCCAGTGACTCCATGGGTGGAATGGGGTTGTCACTAGAATTTAAAATGTCATGAAAGTGAACCACCAACTTATAGTCCACACCATTTTCAGTAATGAAAAAGTTAACCCTTTTACTCTTGTAATCACCTAAAATTGGGCTAATAGAACCTAAGGCCCTATTTTCCCTTAATTCAAAATATAAACTTGATTATGTTAATTTGATTCCTGATCATTAGCATAAATCCCAAAAATTCAATAAATTCCATCAAATCCTCAATCAAGCATTTATCACTAAGGTTTCAAGAAAAATCAAGACAATTAACTCTAGGCCTATTTAATTAATTCAATCCCACCAAATGCATGGCTAGAGTTATTAATTAAAAGAAAAGCATAAATACCTCCTAAATCAAAAAAACACAAAAAAACACACTCTCATGATTAGGAGGCTTGCACATGGTTCAAGGATCAAGCCAAGATGCATCTCAACCACTCCTCACAGATGCATCTCAACCATTGAATTCCTTCAATCTTCTATAAAATAGAAATTTCAAAGGCTTCTTGCTGCTTCTACATGCTTCTAATTTGTCTTCTCAATGCTTTTAACTCTATCTCATTTTGATATTTTAGACTTATTCTCATGCTTGAATTGTGAGGCTTCATAATCCATGATTATTGAATTCTCATACTTGGAGAATTTGCTCACTAATGTCTTAATTTGATAGATATTTTCATGCTTTTCATGTTTAGTTTCATGCTTAGTTAAAGAACACTTCAATTTGGTTAAAATGGAAAGAACTTTGGTTTTATGCATGCACTCTTGAATCTCTCATTTTAGTGTAGATTGTCACTGTTTAAGGGTTAAATCTGAGAGCAAACTAACCCCTTATTTCATACTCACACTAACTAGAGAGCAATAGGATGCTTTTGCTTGTTAATTTCTTCAATTGAAGGCTCACTTTCTCTAATAAGTGATGTTATTATCCTATTTAAGTGTTGTGTTTTAGGCCACAAACTCACACACACATTTTCGGTGCCCACCGTGGGGCCGAGCCCTGAAGTTTCTAAATTTCTTGCACTTTTAACTATCTATCACTGTGCAATTTTTTGCTAGAGGATCACATTTGGGAAGAAAATCTACATACAGTATTTATTAGATCACATTATGGATTTTTGGATCGCATCTAACAACTAGGTCACATCTATTTAAATCCAGGATCGCATCTTATGATCCAAGTCACATTAGGGAAATTCAGTCGCATTTGGGAAATAGCATCATTTCTGGAAATTGGGGGGAAAATCTAGGATCGCATATGGGGATTTTTATTGCATTATTGGGTTTCTAATGCCTAACAAATTTCACTGTTGATTTCTATGGTTTTTAGCAACTTGACCATGGTTTGCAGGTTCAAGAACAGAGACCCAAATGCTAACAATTGTCTTTGATTTCCTTTGAGGATAAAATGAACTTTATATTTTTATTTTGAGCACTTAATGGAAACTTGATTTCACTTTGTAAACCAATTAGAGGAATATGCTCTTTTCTCCTTGAGGGAGAATCAAAAACTCAAAAATTGGCTTATATTTTGGAATTAAATTAAGGAATGAATGCTAACAATTGCATATGTGATTTTCCTTAAGGCATTATCTTTTGGATTTTGGGATTTCTAACAAGCTAACAAGCTAATGGGTGAACTTGATGCTGTTGATTGATTTTGAAAGTCTAATAGTTGTTTGTAGGACATTTTCCCAAGACCAAAAACAAAAGATTACTAATGCTTGTCATGCAGGTTGCCTCTAAAGAAAAATTGACACAAGAACTTCATGCTTGATTTTTCTAGGAATCTTAAACAATTTGAGATCAAGTGCAAATCAACTAGAGGATTATTCTCTTTTCCCCTTGAGGGAAAACTAGAAACTCAAATGTTGGATTGTTATTTGGCATCAAATTGGAGTAATTGAACTTTAAATATGCATGATGTGTTTGGGATTTGTGGTATAAGTTAGGAGATTATGCTCTTCTCCTTCATGGAGAACTAGAAATCTAGAGCTTACTATCATTTATCCATTTACTTTATTGTATACCTTTAGAGGGCCTACCGATTGAGGAAAAAATCTCCTAGGAATGACCCAAGTGGGGACAAGTCTTTCGTTGACTCTTCCACCCCACTATAAAATTTGATGCTTCCTTGAGGCTAAAGTCTTGGAAGACATGATCTATCTTGTTTTTGGAGATTGATGATTAATCCCAATGACTGACTTGGATTTCATGTAGAGTAGAGCCGCTTAAATATTGCTTTTCAAGACTACACATTTTCAAGTTCCTATAGGGTTAATAGCCTCAATCTTTCTTGTGGGACTATGGGAGATGGTTGTGAATGGATGCCTTCATTAAAATCTCTATGTTAGATGCCACTCAGATCACCCCTAAAAGGTTGTTATCACTTGTACAAGGCAAATAGTAATTGCCCCAAGAAATTCACCCTATCGAGCCCCCATCGATGTTAACACTTGGAAAATATGGCCTTCAATATACATTGCATGTTATTGGATTGTGATATTTTGAGGAGTCTTTGGGTGTGTTCCTAAGTCAGTGACCAAGTGGTTTCAATCTCTACCTAGTATAAGGTAGGTTATGTGTGTTTGATTTAAAATGATTGCTTGATGTGTCTTAAATACAAATTTAGTTAATTCCCCCCAAATGAACAAGCACATAGCATTTACAAACACCTGACAGTCCTTGAATCTGAGAGACATGACACATTTTTCAAGAAACACTTAAATTGCAAATTCTCTATCATCATAAGATCACATCCGGTATTCTTGAGTCATATCCCACATCTAGGATTGCCTATATTCAAATCTGGGTTGCATCTAGTAGTCACACCATTTTTGAAGTCGCATCTGGTGCACATTCCATTTCCTGGGTCGCATATGGTATTTCTTGCATCACATTCGGGGTTCCAATTTATTTACTAGTCACTGTTTAGGATCGCATTTGCGACAAAGAGTACTTCTGTACATTCTAGAAGAATTTTTTTCACATTTTTAGATACCCATTTGGCTCATTAGTAAGTTCTTGTTGTCAAAACATAGTCATCTGATACCCAAAAAGAGTCATCTTTAAGAACGTCTTGTCACCTTGTATGGTCCAAATCCGCATTGTCCAATTGTGAAGTCAGTTTAGCCAATCAGCTACAACCAAGTTCTTAGCTCATAAACAGGGCACTTTGACACTCTTTGATGCTAAAAATTTCACATTATTAAACCCATTTGCACATTGGTTCCCAACTCATAAGTAGGGCATTCTAACCCCATTTGACATTGGATTCATAAAATGACATTTCAAACCCACTCTTGCATCCTTGGATTCACAATCAGACATTGCAAACAATCAGACCCACTTTTAAACACAATACACTCATTGGTTCCTCAATCTAAATTTCATGGTTGTTACAAGGCACAAAACTTACAATTTGGAAACAAACCCATTCTCAAAAGAAGTACCCATATTCACATTAGAAATAGGAGAGAGTTCAAGAATCAATCCTTTATATGGTACTACACCTAGCACTACTCATACAAAAACACCTGAACAAACAAACATGAATAACCAAGATGAATACCGATGGGATGAAAGATTTCATGACCAAAATGAACAAATAGAATGTAATAGACAAAAAGAAGAGATACAATACCGTAAAACATATCATAATGATGATGACGATGATGACGATGATGATGCAGATCCCACTAAGAAAGAATACAATAGAGCTTTAAGTAGAAAATGATTTCACAAAATCCTTGAAAGAGCCTTGGATGAAAATAAAGAAAAACATTTCCTCGAACTTGCTTCTAGAGGTGTGAAGTTACCAATGGACTATGATGTGAGTCAACTTAAGCAAAAAGAAGACCTCAGTCCTATGTCAATTCTAACTAGACAACTACTTTCCATGAAAACATAAATTCAAGAGCTCAAGGAAGCAAAGGACAAACCAAAACAACAATACTCTTTGGAGCACATATGTCCTTTCCCTTTTGACAAGGGACTCAAGATGATTCCATTTCCCAAGAACATTACAATACCAAAGTATGAAAAATAAATGGGAGATTCAGATCCTCAAGATCACGTAAGAGAATTTTACACAAATAGTATGGAGTTCATGCATGAATAAACATATCTCATGAGGCTATTTCCATGAAGCCTAGGTGGACAAGCTATGGACTGGTTTTCCAAACTACCCATAGGAATCAAAACATTTGATGAACTAGTGCAAAAATTCATAAAATAATATTCCTACAATATCCAACACATAGTCACTATGTTGGATCTATATCATACCAAACAAAAAATGGGAGAATCATTCTCAAACTTCCTACAAAGATGAAGGAAAATATTTGTATGATATGCTAGACAAATACCCGAAACTGAAAAGATGGATGTCTTCATTAGCAACTTAGTTCCAGAAATGAATTTTCCAATTCAATTACAAGGACCACCAAGCTTTGACAAAATGATAGATAGTGCTCTCAAGATTGGGTAAGTCCTAATCAAGAAAGGTGACATTACCATCAACAAGGAAAATAAAGACAAGTACTATCCCTCCAAGGACAAGTACAAGTATGCAAACAAGAACAAACATGTGGTTAATGATGGAGTGGTTGATACTCCTAATCCAAAACCCAAACTAGATTTTTTTAATCTAACAAGTCTTCAAATGAACAAGAGTCTGAATCCTACTGTGACTCCAACAACAAACAATACTTTCAACAAACCTCAAAGAGAACCTTGGGCACCAAGGCCTAAGAGAGCATTTACACCATTGGGAGATACCTTGGAAGTGGTTTTAAAATCACTTGTGGAGAACAAAATCATTACAATTCCTGATCCTGACAAACCTTGGGATCTAGAAGACAAACCCAAGTGGTGGAATTATAATGACTATTGTGATTACCATCATAATAAAGGACACACAACCAATAATTTCTTGAAACTAAGACATGCTATTCAGGATCTTATTGAATAAGGAAAAGTCAAGGTAGATGGGCATCACACAAATAGTGATCACAAGGCATTTCAAACTCCACTACCAAACTATGAAAAAGGAGAAACTTCTAAAAGCAATAAGATTAATTACACGTACATTGATAGTGACAATGTAATCAACATGATGGAACCATGCGAACATTCTATCAATATGATCACTCTCAAGGGAGTGAAAAATAAATCTAAATCATCAAATGCTGTAACACGAAGTCAGGAAAAGCTTACTCTTAAAGGAGTCTCAACATCTAACACACTAGCTACAACAACAACAACGTCTAAACAAGTGGTGCCATCTCCAAAGTTCAATCTTGTGGAATAATTACAAAAGAAACTTGCACAAATATCTATCCTAGAGTTTTTGAAAATCTCCCCTAGTCACAGGGAGGTTCTTAATCAAGCCCTATTGAGCACCAATGTACCAAAAGACTTAGATGTGGATATATTCTAGGCCATGGTTGGTCACATGGGTTCCCCACATTACCTATCTTTTTTTTGAAGAGGATGAGAAATCAACGAACCAACCCCATAATCAACCCCTTCATTTAGAAGTTCTTATTCATAAACATCAGGTCAAATGTTTCTTGATAGATGGAGGCACTGGTTTGAACATTTGTACTTACAACTTGATAAAAAAACTGGGTTTCTCAGAGCACTCAATTGATCCCAAAAGAAAGATAATGATCAAGGCCTATGATGAGGAAGAAAGATCCTCTAAAGGATTGGTTGTCTTACCCATCAGAGTAGGACTAGTGGAATAGGATGTCCTTTATCAAGTTCTTGATCTACCCCTTGCTTACAACATTCTTCTTGGAAGACCATGGACACATTCAATGCAAGCAGTGCCTTCCACATATCATCAATGTCTAAAGTTCCCTCATAATGGAGTGGAGGTGACTATTCCAGTAGATACCACTTACACTTGTAATAACCTCAAAAAAATGGAAAGCATGGTTCCCCATAACAAAGAAGGGTCCACAAAGGTAGAGACATCCAAAGAAATGGTCTTGAGGAGCTTTGCTAAGAAGATCAATATCCAAGAAACAAACATGGGTGAATACAAGATGGATTTTGTAATGTCTTTAACATATCTTCCCATTTCTCCTAGGACACAAGGGAGACCTTCATCTACATTTACACCTTCCAATGGAAGCACTTTGACTATACATGAAGGAACTGGAATGGTGAAAGAAAAAGTATCCCTAGAAGAAGAAAATGAAGAAAAGGCTATTTTGCAATGGCTTTACAAAGAACTGAAGAAGATGGGAATGTTAAACATGTTGAAATATCTCCAAGAAAATATGGGAAAGGATATGAACTTATGAAAAAAATGGGGTACAAAGGAAAAGGACCATTGGGACAAAATAAAAAAGGACTAGTAGAACCCCTACACATGGATTTAAGGAATCCTAAAGACAAGATTGGACTAGGATTCAGAGAAGCTAGATTTCATCCTACAGTAGAAAGGGGTCCTATATTTGATAGATCAGAAGATTTTGATGATGAAGAAGAAGTGGAAGGACAACCCATTCCTTATGAGAGGTTGCTACTCTTACAAGGGGACCTAGATGTTACATTTCTTAGTACAAGTCTTGAACAAGAACTAGAAAGAGAACAAATAGAGGAACCCGATGAAGAACAAGAACAAGAATAAGAAACTCTCATCTTTGATGCACCAAACTTTGATGAAGAACCAGAAAAAATGAATCCACAAGAACCACTGCAAGAAGAAGAGAACCATGCTAATGAAGAAAATGAGGTACCCATGACTATTGCCCACTTTTTGGGAGTTTCAGATTATAGTCAGGTAGACTCACATGAGTACAAATGGGATGTCCTCTCTGATGCCACCATGGATATAGAAATAGATGTGATACACAAGTTTGCTACTAGAATCTTGATTGAAGAGGGAGAAAGTTATAATGTTAGATCACTAGAGTTAGATCCACATAACATTAACATGAACTCTAATAATAATGAACCTGACTCTAATAATCCTAACACCTATCTAGAATAAAACTTAATAGATGATATCTTGCAAGTTACGAACAATGATACCAACACAGTGCTATCTCTTGAACCTGTTGAATCTTTGTCCTTGAAATACCTTGACTTGATAGATTGGGATGAACCTACAAACACAAGCTTGCTATCCTTTGACAATGACTATTCCATAGCCTGTTATCTTAATGCTTGTGAACCATTCCATTCTTCCACTAGCATAATGAGCGAAATCATGACTGAAGAGGATATCAAGTTTCTCAGTCTTAAAAATAAAAATAAAAAGAACAAGAGGTTTGATGGTGAAAACCACCTAGTGGTAGTATCAGATCCTAAAAGAGAAAAAGAAAGAGACATATCCAATGGTGAAAACCTCCTCAAGGCACCAAAGGATGGGATGCTTGATATCCTCCTAGATCACTTTGAAGAAAGATCCTCAGTTCTGATTGAACTAACACAACCCATTAATTTGGGAACAACAAAAGCTCCTCAGTTAGTCCACATAGCTCAATCATTGACAAATGATGAGAAAATCCAATTCACTAATTTCTTCAAAGCAAAGAAGATCAAATTTTCTAGGTCTTACTCAGATATGCCTAGATTGGATACAAATTTGATTATGCACCATTTGTCTATTTCACCAAATGTAAAACTTGTCAAGCAAAAAATTAGAAAAATGAATCCACATGTGGCATTGCTAGTGAAAGCAAAACTAGAAAAATTATTGAAAGCTTGATTCATTAGAGCTATTGATTATGCAGAGTGGATCTCTAACATAGTTCCTATTTCTAAGATGGAAAAATCTATAAGAGTGTGCAAAAACTTTAGGGATCGCAACAAGGCTTGTCCCAAAGATGATTTTCTACTTCCAAACATAGACATGATTGTGGACTTAACAACAAGTTATGAGATATATGTTAGAAATAGGGAATACTGAGAGGGGGGGGTGAATCAGTATTTTACAAACTTTATCTTTTGCCCAATTATGGATATAACAGATTATCTTTATACATGCATAACATAAGAAGCTAAACAATATGCATAACAATAAAGAACTCATAACACATTATTTGTTCTCAAGGAAACCTTGGCCAAGGGAAAACCCCAGTGGGGATGGTACCCAAAAAGATCCACTAATCAAAAGTATCCTATTAAGGATGTTGACCTTTTTAGGATTCTATTACAAGCATATAGTGTATTAGTCTTGATTAAGGGACTACAGGCCTTGTTAGAAGCCTCAACCCTATTAGGAGTTGTAGTACAAAATGTGATTACCAGATGAGCCCACTGCCAAAACAAGTAATGTACAATATACACCAATTAAAAAATAGGTTAAGGTACATAACCTTATACTTCTTTCATCAATATCACTTCACTGCTCTTTTACTATTGCTATTACATATGCTTCATATACTTCGCATCATATCACTTGTCCACACTATTGTGTTCTTTCTCAATAATACTACTATTACAATTACAATTACATTTACATTTATACCAATAGCTTTATCCAAGAGTTAACATCTAGGATGTCATCCCTTTATATTGTTAAGTTATTATTTTGATAAGAAAAATAATCCCTTAACTCTTTAGTAGTTCTGTCTTCATATTTTGTCCTATCAGCTTCACACTGTCTTCGGTAAAACTATCATAACTTCTTCTGTACATGCTGTACTAACTTGCACTTTGAGATGGATGATCAATAGACATCATAGAGTCTATGTTCACATGTGAAAGCATTGAACTTACTCCATTCAACATCACAAATAAAAACTATGTCCAGGTTCACTGGTAAAACACTGTGTCACACTTAGACAAATTTGCAATGCACTCTGTCATACTTGCTCTTTGACCTATGCAATCTTCATGTGGATCATATGTTGCCATAATGACAACATCTATGTAATCAACTCAGCCAAATTTCCAACAATCTCCCCCTTTGTCATTGGAGGCAACATATGAGAAAATTGGCTAAGTGTACAACTCAAAATCTCAAAATGTTCAAAACTGTGGCCATAGTATAAAATACATACTATCCTTATAACTCCTCAAAAAATTATTGTCTCTAATATAGTACTCCCCCTAAGGATAATAACCCTTATCATATACTATCAATTTTCTTCTATATATCTCTCTCCCTTTGACAACAATGACAAAATAAGGTAGGGAGGGTCACAAAATTGTATCACAAAAAGTTATACCTCAATTCATTTATTGCAAAGCTAGTAGGCTTGCAACACAATCTACAAAATCTATCTTGATGGCTTCTATCTCCTTCTCCCATGATTTATTAATGGAATCTACCACATTAAGTAGTGCACTCAGTCCATAAGAAGCTATTTCACATGCCTGGAGGTTTTCAAAGTTAAATTTTTGAAAAGATGTCTTAGCTGAAAGACATTCTTCCAACTGTTCTTCAATTATGCTCAACTTCATAGAAGCATGCTCTCTCAAAAGAGTGTATCTTCTTAATTTTCTATCTCTCTCATCTTGCACAACTTTGATTTCATCATAAAGTTTCCTAACTTTCTTCTCAACATCATAGACCTTCACATTGGGGCTAGACAGAAGGTTTGTTTCATTTAGAATTTTTGCTTCCTTCAACTTTATCTTCTAATCTTCCTCAGCTGTCAAAGTCTCTGATTTTGTACACTGCATGTACAAAGATTTACCTATTTCCAAATGTTTCCTCAAATCCTTGATACAGATATCAAGAGTATTGATATCATTTCTGATATTCTGACTGATGTTTAAAAGCATTCTAGCCTCATAGGCTGCTTGTGCTTTTACTTTTGCAATATCAGCTAGGCTTGTGAATTCATTATCAAAGGTGCTCATTACCTTCTTTGCCTTCTCCATAGGGTCTGCTTCTGAGATTTGTGTAGTCACAGTACTCTGTAACTTCTTAGTTAGTTCCTTCAGACACCCTTCAAGACTCTTTACCTTCTTATTCTTACCAATTATTTTGTTCAAGGATGTAATCAGTTCCAACTGATCATCATCATCTACTTCTTTTCCCAAATGCTTAATCATAGATCCAATTGAGTCTTCTTTCCAATCTTAGGAGTAAGAATGATATCTTCTTTGGTGGGAATGGGAACTTGTTATTTTATAATTGGTGGTTCTACAACTGTGGTCTCTGTCATCTCTTCTTCTTTTGTAGCTTCTTGTTCTTCAAAGCCCAAATTGTCAACAATGTTCTCCAAATTCTTGAATATATTTTCATTAGTATCCAAGGTGATTTTTGTACCTTCTACATTCATTATTTCATCTTCAATATTAATAGATGGAGAAGAGGGAATTTCCTCTTGTACTTTCTCACCTACTTGCTCTGCTGCAGCTGATGATTCTCCAACATTTTTTGCCATGACCTTGATAATAGCCTATTTTATCTCAGAATTTACTTCTTCATACCTACCTCCCATAATCTAAATTGTTCTCCTTTTGGTTCTCAGATGGGTGCTTAGGGCTTTCATGATTTGATTGAAATGAGTTTCATCGCTTATTTCACAAAGCTTCCTCACAATATTTTCTCTGATAGTTGTCTCTTCCTCTGATGCTCTCTTCTTCCTATTTAGAAGTTTGTTATATAGATCATCGGGTATCTATCCTTGAATAGTATCAAACTTCTTGCTAGTCAAGATCATATGCTTCACAACTGCATTCTCCAGATTAAGTCTATCAGTATAATCATAAAGATCATAATATTTGTTCATTCTTGCAAAGTCACCATTCTCAATAATCTGCTCATTAAGCTTTTCAACTTTTGGTTTCCAAGATTTCTTCTTAGTAGTGACATCATCTTTAACTTCTGCAATCTTTCTTGGAATTGGTTTCACTAGAGTTTTATGTCTCTTTCTTGGTCCAGTAGCACTTTCCTTAACTCTTTTGCTAGGTGTGGAGGAAGTGGATCTAGTAGACATCTTTGTTTCTATGTCCTTCTCAGGTACTTCCACTTTCACCTTTACTTGTGGTTCTTCCTGTGGCACTACAATTGATGATAAAGGAGAAATAGACAAAACTTCCTTTTGTCCACTCTCTCTGATTGCTGCTACTGTCTACTTTGCTACCAAAAACTCTCTCTTTGTCATTCCTGTATCTTTTAGGATTTTCTTAATAGTGCTCTCAACTCTCTTAGACTGTTTCTCTTCAATTAGAATCTTTGTGGAGTTGAAGTTCTCCTCAAAGGTTCCAAACCTGTTACACTAAGTGTCCAACTTACACTTTAGTCTTATGCTAACATACTCTTCAGTCTCTACCTCAGATATCTCATAGCCAAGAGGGTCTATGAACTTTGTTCTAGGCCATACTGCTTCAATATAGGTAAGGTCAATATCCACCATAAAACATATATCATCTTTATATTTTTCAACAAGAGATTTAGGGATCCTTGATTTGCTAGACACAATATTCTGAAATGTCTTAATAACAAGTACTGCACTCTCATTAACACTATCAATAACATTCCTTTTTTATACTACATTAATCCTTTCCATTGTAGTTTGTCCATCATTCCAGTCATTTCCTATGGTGTAAGGAAATCTCCTCAAAAGATGAAAGAACATATATGTGATTAGGGATGAGAACCTAAAATGTGTATACTTAGTTTTCTTGATCTTCTCCAAGTTTTCAAACAATTGAATTCTAATAATTTCACACATATCAACTAGTACCCTGTCAACACACATAAGATAAGCTGCATGTACCATTCTAGCTGCCATGCCATCCTCTCTTGAATTTGCACAAAACTTAGTAGTTAGGATCTTGCATAAGTATCTCACATCATCTTGTTTGATCTTACTAATCACAATTCCTCTACCATTATAGGATGAGTTTTTGTTGTTAATGAATGTTTTCCTCATGTTTTTCTCATTAAAAGGAATAGCTCCAGTTTTAGATAATCCAGTGACTTCATGAATCAAATCAACTGTAATATCTATCACTCTATCTTCTAGCCAAAACTTTCCATTATGAATTCTGCTCAAGATAATCTTAGTGCATTCTTCATTATCAAATTCATACTGTAATCCATATTTGACAATTTCATTATGTTCCAAATATTCAAAACCTTGTTTCAGTGTCATATCCTGATTGTAAATCTTTTGATATTCATCTGTTAAATCACTATCATTTACTATCTCTAGTTTGCATCCAAGATAACTTCTGACATTTTCTAAGTGTAATACTCTATCTGGTATGGATGATAATGCAAACCTAGGGTCTTCTTCCAAGGGTTCTACTAGTTCCCTTTTCAATTTAGGTCTATTCTTATCTCTGACATTGTGTATTAAGGAAACATCCATGATTTCTTCAAATGCCTTTACTGATTCAAAGATTTGTCAAGTAAAATACCTCAATTTCATGATTTTAGGGCTTGCGTAGATTTGACAAAAAATTCTTTTCCAAATCCTTGCAAAATGCTTTCAATCACCGCTCTTTGATCTCCTTGACACTTGAATTGACTTTGATGATCAAATAATACTGATCATAACCTTTTATTAATTCAATCTCACTTAGATTTGACATCACATTTAGTTCTTTTGCCGCTTCTTTCCAAAAAGTTGTCTCTGCTAACCTGCAAAACTTAAAACTTCTTGTGATCTCGCAAAACATAATATTTTTCTTTGCACTCTTAACCATAGCATTAGAACATCATAAACTACCTTGCATTAACTACACAAGACTTAGTTCATCATATATCTACTTCTATACTAAATCTAAGTTCCTATTCTACTACAATTTACATGAATTAAGTACTTTGAGATAGGTCAGGTAAAGATTCATTCTTACCTTTCAATACTTCACCTTCCTAATTACCTTCAATGTTTAATATGTCTCCTTGATCTGTGCTTTTGATAAAATTCACTTCATCTGAATTACTACAACATCCTTTTTGACTGTTACTAGCATCTTCATTTCTTCTTGCATGATTTTTGGGGTTAGGATTAGGATGAAAAACTCTATTGTTCATTCTACAAAACCTTGCTATATGTCCAATCTTGTTGCATATCTGACAAACAATTCCATTGTTTCCATATCTTGGTCTAGGTTGATTGATTTGTGATCTACAGTTTCTAGCAATGTGTCCAACCTTGTTGCATCTATAACATACTACTCCACTTCTTCTGTTCATATCTTCAGTAGGTTTCTTATCTGCATTGTAAGTATTCCTAAACATTCTACTACCATCATTATTCTCAATAAATTTAGGTTTCCTACAATCAATTGCTCTATGTCCAAAACCATGACAATTGTAACAATAACCATTAAGAGGTTTTTATTGTTTACCTATGCAATCTCTCTTCATATGACCAATAGTATTACAAGCAAAACATCTACCTTTGAATTCTCTTTGCATACCTTTGGGTGATTCCTCTTGCTTCAGTGATTCTTCTTTTTTAGGTGTGTCTTCAAATTTGTTGATCTCATCAGGCTTCTTCTCATCTATGCTTTCAGATATCTTCAGATCTGGTTCCTTGCCTTCATCATTTGCTTTGAAAGTGTTGAATCCAAGACCAGTCTTATCATAGAATGGTTTCTGATAAGATATTTGTTCATCAATCTTCTCACTAATTGAATATAGCCTTTCAAGTTGTTTAGATTGAGTCACTTCACCTTTCACAATCTTATTGTATTTCTCAAGTTCATCATACTGCAAATTTACTTTCTCAAGTTCAGATGTTACTTTAGAAATTTTAGATTTTAGTCCTTCATTTTTAGTCTTTAGACTTTCATTCTCAGATTTTAGATTCGCTTCATTCTTGCCATTTCCATCTTTCAAACTAAGCTTCAAATTTCCTATCTTTATTTCATGCTTAAGGATTTCATTTTCTTTTTCCACATTGTCATCACAATCTTCAATAAAAACTTTGGATTCCTTTTCAGATCTTAGATCTTCCAATTTGGTTTTCAGTTTCTCAATGAGGTTCTTTGCATCATCATACTTTCTTTTCAAAGTGTCTTTTTCAATAGTAAGCAAGTCAATCTGTTCAAGAACTTCTTCAAGATTCTTCTATAGCTGATCCATATCCATAGAGATCTTACTCAAGCTGCTAGGCTTTCCTTGAATGATTCTTTTCTGAGTAACTAAGCTCTGATACCAATTGTTAGAAATAGGGAATACTGAGAGGGGGGGGTGAATCAGTATTCTACAAACTTTATCTTTTTCCCAATTATGGATATAACATATTATCTTTATACATGCATAACATAAGAAGCTAAACAATATGCATAACAATAAAGAACTCATAACACATTATTTGTTCTCGAGGAAACCCTGGCCAAGGGAAAACCTTGGTGGGGATGGTACCCACAAAGATCCACTAATCAAAAGTATCTTGTTAAGGATGTTGACCCTATTAGGAGTCTATTACAAGCATATAGTGTATCAGTCCTGATTAAGGGACTAGCCTTGTTAGAAGCCTCAACCCTGTTAGGAGTTGTAGTACAAAATGTGATTACCAGATGAGCCCACTACCCAAACAAGTAATGTACAATATACAATGATTAAAAAATAGGTTAAGGTACATAACCATATACTATTTGCATCAATATCACTTCATTTCTCTTTTACTATCGCTATTACATATGCTTCATATACTTCGTATCATATCACTTGTCCACACTATTGTGTTCTTTCTCAATAATACTACTATTACAATTACATTTACATTTACATTTATACCAATAGCTTTATCCAAGGGTTAACATCTAGGATGTCATCCCTTTATATTGTTAAGTCATTATTTTGGTAAACAAAATAATTCCTTAACTCTTTACTAGTTCTGTCTTCATATTCTGTCATGTTGGCTTCACATTGTCTTCAATAAAACTGTCATAACTTCTTCCATACATACCGTATTGACTTGTGCTCTGAGATGGGTGATCAATAGACATCACAGAGTCTATTTTCAAGTGTGCAAGTACTAAACTTACTTTAGTCAATGTCACAAACAAAAAAATGTGTCCAAGTTCATTGGTAAAACACTGTCTCACACTTAGACAAATTTGCAATGCGCTTTGTCATACTTGCTCTTTTACCTATGCGATCTTCATGTGGATCATATGTTTCCATAATGACAACATCTATGTAATCAACTCAGCCAAATTGCCAAAAATGTATTCCCTAATGGATGGATTTTCAGGATATAATCAGATCAAAATTGCTCCTGAACACCAAGAGAAAACAACATTCACCTGTGCATGGGGAACATATTGTTGGAATGTGATGCCATTTGGTCTAAAAAATGTAGGTGCCACTTATCAAAGGGAAATGAACACAATATTCCATGACATGATGCACAAGAACATGTAAGACTATGTTGATGACACTTTTGCAAAATCAAGAATGAGAACTACACACATAGAGGATCTGAGGAGAATCTTTGGCAGGATGGAGAAATTCTGATTAAGACTTAATCCTAAGAAGTGCGCATTTGGTGTGTCATCTGGAAAAATCTTAGGATTCATAGTTTCAGCTAAGGGAATTGAAGTGGATTTGACAAAAGTAAAAGCTATTCTAGAAATGAAACCACCAAAGAACATTAGTCAAATGAGAACCTTACAAGGCAAGCTACAATCCATAAGGAGGTTCATATCTTATTTGGAAGATAAAACACAACGCTTCACAAAGTTGATGAGGAAAGGAACCACATTCACTTGGGATGAGCAATGTGAAGAAAATTTTACCCAAGTCTAGAATTATTTAATGAATCCTCCAATTATGATGGCACCAATCTATGGAAAACCTTTGTTGCTCTACATATCAGCCACATATACATCACTAGGGGTATTTCTTGCATAAGAAGATGAGACCAAGAAAGAAAAGCCATATACTATATTAGTAGAACTTTGGTCACATATGAGCTAAACTATTCAATGATAGAGAAGTCATGCCTTGCAGTGGTGTTTGCATCCCAAAAGCTTAGACACTATATGTTGGCACACAAGGTGAAACTGATGGCTAAAACTGATCCGCTTAAGTACCTATTAAACAAAGAAATGCTGACAAGAAGACTTGCTAAGTGGGTACTGATCCTAAGTGAATTTGATATCGAATATGTGGATAGAAAAGCCATTAAAGGATAGGTGATTTCTGATCAACTTGCAAAGACACCATTGACTGATGATAAGCCATTACTGGTGGAGTTTCTAGATGAATCTATCATGCATTTAACAGAACACCCCTAGAAAATGTACTTTGATGGATCCTTCACACAACAAGGATCAGGAGCTGGATGCTTATTTATCACACCACAATGATATAAGATTCCCAAGGCATACAAAATGATTTTTCCATGCACCAACAATACAACAGAATACGAAGCTCTTGTGAATGGGCTCAAGCTTGCAATAGAGTGGAAAATCATTAAATTACACATCTATGGGAATTCATAGCTCATTATCAATCAAGTGAATGGTGATTATTAGGCTAAGGATGAAAAGCTCATTCCCTACAAGATAATGGTGGATGAATTGAAAAAGTACTTTGTCTTCATCACGTTTCAAAAAATTTCCAGATTAGAAAATAGAGCAGCTGATGCGATGGCTACTTTAGCGTCCATGTTAAAATTGGAAGAACACCAATTTCTCTATGACTTCCTAGTGGAAGAACTCCCTTTCCCCACTTATGACTCTCCTAAATGCCAAATTGTTTGTGTCCTTGAAACTCAAGTGTTATCCAGATATGCCCATATCTACTCCTATCTTAAATACCAAAAAATTCTTGAAGGCTATTCTAGAAATGAATAGAGATCCCTCCTAAGAGAAAAATCACGTTACGTAATCATCACTAATGATTTGTTTAGACATAGTCTAGATGACATGCTTCTTAGGTGTTTATAACATGAAGAGTCTAATCATGTATTAAAAGAAGTTCATGAAGGTCTGTGTGGATCACACTTGAATGGTATTTCATTAGCCAAGAAACTCCTAAGGGTTGGATACTATTGGCCCACTATGGAGAAAGATGCTATCCACTTTGCAAAAACTTTCTAAGAAATGCCAAATCCATGGCTACCTCATACATGCACCAGCTAGAGAGCTGATTCCTTTCATAACACATTGGCCATTTCAGCAATGAGCCTTTGATTTGGTTGGAAAAATTTACCCCAATTCATCAAGTGGACATAAATATATCATCACCACAACTGAGTATTTCACTAAATGGGTGGAGGCTGTCCCACTATCCAATTCAATTGGAAAACAAGTTTCAATGTTCATCTTGAATTATATCATTTTCCATTATGGCATACCCTCATCAATTGTGATTGATAATGGGGGTCAATTCAAGAATAAAGACATAAATGAGCTATGTCTTTAGTTTAAAATCACTCAACACTGTTCCTCAATGTATTACCCTCAAGGTAATGAATAGGTTGAGGCATCAAATAAAAACATTTTGAAAATCTTGCATAGGACAGTAAACAAATCAGGAAGGGATTGGCATTTTCAAATCAATCCAGCATTGTGGGCTTACAGAACAAGCATTAGAACACCAACTGGTGCAACTCCTTTTGCACTAGTTTATGGATCAGAAGCAGTCTTATTAGTTGAAGTAGAGATTCCATCACTAAGAGTGTCATTGAAACATCTAGTCACTAATGAGGACTATAGAATCTCTAGACTGCAAGAACTTGAATTGCTAGATGAGAACAGACAACAGGCATTTGATCATCTTAAAGCTTACCAGAAGAGAATGTCAAGAGGATACAACAAGAAGGTAAAACCCAAGAGTTTTCAAATAGGAGATCTAGTTCTCAGAGAAAATCCTAAGAACCAACAACATCAAGAACAAAAGAGAAAATTTGAACCCAATTGGCTAGGTCCCTTTTTCATTACAACAACATTTGGATCAGGAGCCTATCAATTGGCTACACCTGAAGGAGATGTTTTACTAGATCCAATTAATACTCTACATTTGAAAAGGTTCTATGCCTAACATTCTTGAGGAAGCTCTTGTACAATGAAAAGAGTCTTGAAAAAAGTTTAAAAACAACAAATATGGATCCTAAAAAAAATAAAAAATAATGGAGAAAGTCTTGAAAAATGACTATCTTGGTGAAAACCTAGCAAATAGGCACCTTGATGAGTCCAAAAAAAAATAGAAAATATAAAAGAACAAAAAAATTGGAAAAGAGAAAAAGTGTCTTGGTGAAAACTTGGTAAATAGGCACCATGATAGAAAAAATAGAAAAAAACTATGGCCAAGTGGTGAAAACCTGGTAAACAAGCGCTATTTGTAATCAATGCTCTATCTATCAAGACAACGCTTGTACCTTTGGCCTATGTAAATATCAGTTTGTATATATCCCTTAGTCACTTTCGTGACATGCCAAATCCTAGGAGAAGTATCAGAGAATTGTGCCTTCCTAAGACTAAAATCTGTCCACATTAGGGTCCTAGGTAAACAATTTTTTTCATAGGGAGCATTTGATCAAATCACATTCATTGATAGGATGTTGTGTCTGCAATTGACAATAAACTACGAACAATGATATTTTTCAATACCACCTACATCTGCAATTGACAATAAACTACAAACAAATGGTGTTTTTAAACACCAAATGACATGATCTAAAAATGTGTTTCTCAACACAAAGTCATGATGAAAACTGTGTTTCTAAACACTAAAATAGGTGAGACACTTATGGATGAAGGAATGAATCTTTGATTGATAATAATTCTTATACGTGTGTTTGCAAGATTAATCAAGAGTGTTTTTAAACACTATAACCACAACTGCATGTTTCTATTATGCAAATACAATGATCATGTTAAAGGACAATGAACTTTTCTTATTATCAATTTTTTATTGTTATGTTTCCTTGAGTAACTCGATGATGTCTACGGACTAAGAGGGACAAGGACTAGGGGCATGACATTTTATTTTTCTTCTATTTGTGGTAATAAATCCAATGATCTTTTGTAATCATGGGGAATGGGTGTCTACTATAAGTGCCTCCATCATGTATTGGAATGCCATGTATACCTCGACCTGTTTCCTATGAAAACCTTAGTGAGGTTGAATCTATTTCCCTACCTATTTAAAAACTAACAAAGATAAACTATTTCCAAGTAAGGTGCATAGTAAATTGGATTATACCCTAGGATATGAATACAAAATGAAAGGTCATTGCAGGTATACATTAATTACACATTATGCACTAGAAAAGAAATGGTTTATATCAAACATGAAGTAACTGACAACATTCTAGCTGGGTGCTTTAATGTTTAGGTTGTCTTCCAAAATGGTGAATAAAAAGGATATATTCATATTTTTAGGATTGCTAAATCTATTTGTGAAAATTGTACTATCCTAATGAGGTCCCGCTAATAGAGGCTCTATGATGAAAAATCACCCGCTTTGAATAAATAGTGATTGTCCTAGGTGTCTTAGGTACATTTCATTGGTTAATTGCATTAAGGTTCATTTTAGTTTCATATCATATTAATTTGCATTAGGTTCATTTAGATGCATTTCATTGTCTTTAGTTGCATTGAAATTCATTTTAAATTGCATTCATTTTAATGTAGTTGCATTCATTTTAGTCTTGCATAAGCATGAAAATGTGGATTCAACTATCCGAGACATTAATATAAACTGAGAAGCTATCTAAAACATTTTGACATAAGCTAAAAATTCTAAAGCATTAAACATTAACCATTTGACATGTGTGACCAAGTACATCATGGAATCATAAAGCAACTAAACCTAAAATGATTGAGTATAAATCACTGATATCCACTTGCATTCATAATCCATCTCATATCATAAAGCCATATGCATTTTGCATCCACATTCATTCATACTTAAATAAAAGTGAGATGTCCATACATCACATCGCAATACATCTCATACATCCATACATTCATGAAAACTTTGAAAATAACAAAAACATGAGCATATATCAGTGAAATATATTTTGACATCATTTTATCATCACTTAATCTAATCTTGACCAAGTATGACAATCACATCAATATCAAAAGCATAAAACAAACATCAGATATCACATGGACAGAAAGTAAAACCATCAGAGATCAGATGTTAGAGATAGAAAATAAGATGAATCAAAATTAGCATGAGCATCAAATACCATCAGCAATGTCCATAAATAGAGTATCAAGAATGTCCATCAGTATATAAAATCAACAAATAGTGTCAGAGTATTAGTATATCAAAGCATGGATGAAACAATTAGATAATGTATTAACAAAAGTACAGAGTCTGCAGGACATGAAAGTACATTGATAAAAAATGGTACAAATATAGGATATCCATTGAGATACAATGAGTCCATGGATATAGAATATGAGAATCAAAGAAGTCTACACCTCAATGGCCCCCTCATCCTCTGCTGGAGGATCAAGAGGGGGTGCATCTACTCTTCCAGGTGGTGGTGGTGGTGGCATGGCACGCTCGGACTGCTGAGCAATAACTAAATACAATGGAGCCCTCTGAGAAGAAAGAACAACACTGCAATACAAAGTGAAATAGTACATCACCCTCTATCCCTAGTGGGTGGCTGTATGAACATATCTATCATGCTCAACTCTCAACTGTGAAAGCTATGTGTCCCTACGTGCCCTCAACTATGCTAACCGAGCATCTCTATCTGCTCTTAGATGAGTAATCTGAGTGTCCCTCTCTGCTTCGACCTATGCTAGCTATGAATCCCTCTTTGATAGCTATGATGTGAGGGTGGCCACCTGTAATCTCAATGTGGCTCTCTTTTGCTCACACTGTGACAACCTATTTCTATCACCACCTGCAGGAGGATCCTATCATGCTTGCTACTATTGTGGATCTTGATCACCTCCTATAGGTCTCTGTGCATGCTCATCATGATGTAATAATGGCTCTGTATCTCTCTGAGTGACCCATACTCTATGCTACCTATGATTGGAATCTCCCCTAGAGGCCCGCCATCTATTGCCATCCACTACACCACCACCACCACCCATATCATCTCAACCATCACCTCCATCACCTCTATCTCCTCTACCTCTGTGAGCCCCATCTCCATCTCTCCCTCTACCTTTGTGGGCTCCATCTCACCCTCTCCCCCTATCACCTCCTTCAGTAGCTTGGGTTCAACCCCCAACATCATCATTTAGATCATAGTCAAGTGCATCCTCAATACGCAAAATGACATCATTAGGAGTAGTGAACCTAGGATTCAGATGCCTGAGATAGTGATCATGATACTCATTAGTGACACTTGCATCATAAACTGCTGGCTGGTATTCCCAGTCACCTCTTTGCATATGTGAGATCTCATAAACTATAGTCTCAAATATTAGGTGAGCTCCCCACTGAGCCTCCTCACTCCTGATCCGTGGATAAAGACATGTCCTATACTCTCCCATACTACTAACATACTCTGGTGATTAGAAACTGCTCAATGATGTAGCAGGTCCTCCCAACAAGATACCTAGTCTAAAAGAAGTATGACATCTATCTGGCATCTGAGGGCCATGCCTCACAGTCTAGATATGGATGCCACTCTACATCAGTCACATCATCAAGAAGATGCCACCAGTACTCTAACTTTCCCAGGTGGGGCTGCTAAATAAAACCAAAATACATATAAATATAAGGAAACCCAATGTCGCAGTGCCTATCTACAATGGGATGAGTCATGGGGATATGCTCCCATGCCCAGATCTGTAATACTGCACTCCCTACAGTCATAGATCTAGAGTGCTGATAGATAATCTTATGAAACTCATGATACATGTAAGTTAGTATGAAGCTACCCCAAGCATATCTCCTAGGGGACTTAATCATCTGACCTATGACTCTGGACCAGCCACACATGAAACTGTGCTGACCCTAATCAGTCATCATCAGGACACCTATTAGACCAGCTAAATATATAGGCAAAGGGGCATAGTTGGCAACCATGTGGTCCCAACTCAAATAATGACCTCTAATCATGTTGTCCTAAAAGACTCTCCTCGCATCAGCAATCACCATGCACCCAGATGCCTCATACTCTATCCGAGTACCCATCACATATACATGCAAGATCCTACACATGTCCTTAGGTGTCACTGTCATCTTGCCGGTCGGTAAGTGAAATGTGTTATGCTCTGAATGCCACCTCTCCACCAATGCTGTAAGGAGAACGTGATTTACCAAAATATGTGTTAAATCCACCAGACTCCATACATGACACCATTTGACTACCTACAAGTCCTCCAGACTCAACTAGTCATGAAGAGCTAAAACCTGAGTTGGTCTCAGAGACCTAAATGACACAACAGGGAAATCAGTCTACACAACAAAAAATAGGGGCACTATGTTAGCATTAGACAAAAGAAATTGGCCAAAAAAATGCTCAAAGTTCAAAAAAATAAGTATACTTGGCTCAAAAATCAAGAAAAACCAAATGTGATCTTGAATCCCAGATGTAGATCAAGAAATACAGGATTCGATTCTAAAACTAGATGCAATTCTAGAAATTTTGTATGCGACACAGGAAATCTAGGAAGCGATTCGGTATCCTGAATGCAACCTTGTTATCCAAATTGACTAAAAAACTTCAAAATAATCAAAATTAATCAGATGTGATCTAGTGGGGTGCGATCCAGAATCTGGGAAGTGACACGGGTTTGACCTAATGCGATCCCATATGTGGGATGCAACTCAAAACAAAATTGCTTATAAAAGACATAGAAATGTGTGAAATTCAAAATTTTCAAATTGACAAGGTTCCTTATTGGATACTCATAGGTGCTACGTAGTGCCTCGGTTGATCATGTTGCCTGACCATCTCAAATCTGTGCTTGTCCGCTGGGAACACCATGGTCGCTCAAAGCTCAATAAATTCTCAAGGGGTAAAAGTGAAAATGAATAGTTACAAGTCACTTTTTGACCTATTTAAGCCTCTTGGGGGCCTCGGAACCCTAAGGGACATTCATTTATAAGACGTCACAAAGGCTTAATATCGGGACCAAAATTGAAACAGGTGATTTATATTACCTAGATGTAGTAAAAATAGAGTTACAGAGCAAAGTCAACATTCAAAATGCAAAAGTCAAACATGGTCAAATTGTAGTCAAACAAGGGCAAAATTGAGTAGAAAGTGATTTTGTCAATACAACATCAAATTTTTATGCTGGGATATTGCTTAAACACAAGTCAAACTTGGTCAAATAGTGCTTTTGGGGCACTAAAATCAATCTAAATGGCTTGAAAACTCTTTCCAATCTATCTATGCTTGATCTGAGATCATTTTAATCACTACAAATCTTTCTAAATACTTGAAACTAATGAGTTTATTTGGATTTGTTCTGATTTCGGTCCCGAGGGGGCATAATCATACCAAGCTCAAATTCTTTAACACCATGGGCATGAAAACTCTCTTCAATCAAGCTGAGGCTATTAATTTTAATTGAAAATTCTTTTCAAAATCTCATATTGACCTTCATTCAATCAAGCTCGGAGTCAATATTATCAATTCTTATTCAATCAAGTTTAGAATTGATATTTCTAAATCAAGCAGAGTTTCGTTCAATCAAGTTCAGAATTGATAGCTTTTTAAATCAAGTAGGATTTCATTCGATCAAGCTTGAAATTCTCAAATTCAGAGTAGTTCTCATTATTGCTCTATAAATATTTTAGAGTAGTTCTTGCTGCTCTATAAATCTCCTAGATCACGTTTTGAATCAGATGTTCTTTGAATCCCTGTGTTGTTCGCAAAGCAATTCAAAGAGGGGCAAATGTAATCACCTAAAATTGGGCTAATAGAACCTAAGGCCCTATTTTCCCTTAATTTGGTATATAACCTTGATTATGTTAATTTGATTCCTGATCATTAGCATAAATCCTGAAAACTAAATAAACTCTGTCAAATCCTAAATAAAGCATTTATCACTAAGGTTTCAAGCAAAATCAAGACAATTAACTCTAGGCCTATTTAATTAATTCAATCCCACCAAATGCATGGCTAGAGTTATTAATTAAAAGAAAAGCATAAATACCTCCTAAATCAAACAAACACAACAAACACAATCTCATGATTAGGAGGCTTGCACATGGATCAAGGATCAAGCCAAGATGCATCTCAACTACTCCTCACAAATGCATCTCAATCATTGAATTCCTTCAATCTTCTATAAAATAGAATTTTCAAAGGCTTCTTACTACTTCTACATGCTTCTAATTTGTCTTCTCAATGCTTTTAACTCTAGCTCATTTTGATATTTTAGACTTATTCTCATGCTTGAATTGTGAGGCTTCATAATCCATGATTATTGAACTCCCATACTTGGAGAATTTGCTCACTAATGTCTTAATTTGATAGATATTTTCATGCTTAGTTAAAGAACACTTCAATTTGGTTAAAATGGAAAGAACTTTGGTTTTATGCATGTACTCTTGAATCTCTCAATTTAGTGTAGATTGTCACTATTTAAGGGTTAAATCTAAGAGCAAACTAACCCCTTATTTTATACTCAAACTAACTAGAGAGCAATAGGATGCTTTTGCTTGTTAATTTCTTCATGTTAGGGTTAGTTAGAGTTGCCACTAGGAAGTGTCTAAGACCCTTACTACATTCATTTGAAGCTCATCTAGCATGTTCCCTTGATGGTCTTTCCTTTCAACAATCCTCCAAGTGTGCATGTCCTTCAAATTGTCAAGAAATAGCTTCCAAGTTTGTCAAGTTCAAATTCAGCTGTCCTTGGTTGAATCTTTTCCAAGGCTCATGCTTCACATGAACCACTTCGAACCTCTTTGAAATCTAGTTCAAAGTAGTTCAAAGTAGTTCAATGAATGATTATTTTTCTAACATTTGGCTCATGCAAGTGGGCCCCGGCCTATGTCACCTTTTTGTAGTGAACCACTTTGAAACCCTTTGAACCCCGATTCAAAGTTGTTGAAAGAGGTTCAAGGACAGATAGTGGGTAGAGTCATAAGTGAAGTAACAACTAATGGGACATATAACATAAGCTAATGGTGAAGAAATGGTTAAGTTATTAATATGGACAATTTAGATTTGATGGGAGCCACCGGGCAAGCCTCAGATAAAGTTTCAGGTTGTGATTAGTGGAATCTCTAATACGAGTGAGAGATATTGCTTATGGGATGATTAATGATGATATTAAAGTTTGTAGATTTCAAGGACATCTTACTGCTGAGTCATTACTACTCACATCATTTTAAATTAATGTTCTCGAATAATGCTCATTAAAGTCAACTTTTCAGGGTACAATCTTTCAAAAATATAAACAGCTCTGTAAGTGTTCTCTTCTTGTTATAATTCTACGGAGTCTCGGCTATGGGAGAGGAAATTATTCTGAGTCTGCATAAAAAAGGTAGCTCCTAAAGCTCTTTTTCATTTCCTATTGTTGTTTGATAATATTCATTCAAGAGGGGGGGTTTAGTTTTATTCCTTTGAGAGAGATGAGGTCTAGTATGCATTTCTTTAGGAATGTCAAGAATATGGAGTCTTATGCCCCTGTTGTCATGGATACAGACCTGTTAGGGGTATCAATAGAAAAAATGGAAATTGACCTCAGAAACCATACAATGAAAGATCATAGTCTAGAGTTCGTGTCGAGTGGGTTATTGGAAGCTGCGGCTTTCCCTTCGTTGGCTGTATGCCCCGAGTTGGTTCAATAATGTATTAATAGATATGATGTTAAATCCAAGTGCATAATGAATGCGGAAGGACAAACCCTTGTTCCAGTTAATAGAGAGACTATCATGGCTATTTTCAAAATCCCAGAGGAATCTCTCATTAGTTTCACTCCCACCTAATCTCTAGCTCAGTATAGAGAAAACATAGATAAAAATCATAGTCATGTGGCCCGAAAATGGTCTCAAACTAATTATAAGGGAGGATCCTGGTTGCCTAAAGTTCTCACTAAAGACCATATGAAGCCACCTATTCATGATGTGATAATTTTACTTCACCAAATTAAAGGTTCAAAGCAGGTTCTCCTCTTTGAGGAGTGGATGTTTGACTTTATAGAGATAGTCATGGAAGGGAGGAAACATCTTGATTGGGTGGAGATTATCGCTAGTTCCCTAAGGGACCAACTTAAACAAGCCCATGACATTAAGAAGGATTTATTTATGTCTTCCTATTTGATATACTATCTGGCATGCACACAGGATCTATCAGCCTTTCAACATGTCCCTTGGAATGAAGACCTTTTCATCTATGAGTACTGTCCCTTATTAAGAAAGGATAAGATTTTGGAAGACTACAACAAGGTTCATGATGTTTTTTTGGGAAGATTTTGTCAATAATTGGCAAGAGTTCCAAACCAAAGAGTCTCATTGGAAGCACAAAAATTGGTTCAAGTCTACATAAGTTTTTACATTCAATTTCCATGTTTTACTTATATCTGGGTTAGAGGCTTTGATGAAGAACCTCGTAGGCTCCCAAGATTTGCTTTTGACTATTTTATATTGGCAAAGGTCTGTAGGCAATTGTTCATAGTTATTAAAAATGCCCTACCAGAAGAAAGGTGGCCTTCTAAGTTTCCAGTTAAGGTTGGCTACTTGGTTTGTAATAGTATGATGGATGCCTCAATGATAGGAAGCAACCTGTTAAGTTTTCACATGCAATTCTCTGAGTTAAGGAGGGGTTTTGACAATAACCGCATTGCTAGACAAGTTCTTAGTCTAAGTAATTATCCATCCCCCAGTTCACACCTTGAAGATCTATGGGAAGATCTTAGTGACAAAGAAGTAGTCTGGGAATGGGATCACTCAAGAATTGTAGTCCCACAAATCAAACTGTTGTAGTTAAAGTTTGATATAAAGAGAATAGAAGAGGATAGTTCTGAAGCCGCAAGTTCAAATGTCATCAATATAGAAGCAAGAAGTCCTCTAGTCATAGATTGGAATAGGAGGGAGGAAGATGATATAAAGTTAAGAGCCCGAACCATATTTGGGGTTACAGAGACCTAGTTGGCAGAAAAGAAAAAGAAAGGAGCAAAGAACCCCCCTCTTGAAAGGTGTAGTACAAAATCAGCCCTAAAAAATGTGAAACATGTCTCAGCTTATGTGTCTCCTGTGGTTCCCAATGCAGGTAAAGTCACATCCCCTAAGAAAAAGGTGCTTCCCAACAAACATCCCACCACACCTAGATCAAGGCCTAGAACAAGATCAGAAAGGTGTTCTCAGATGGCATCCTTAGGACCTGCCTATCTAGATATTGAGATTAAATGAAGATATTTCCTTTCCATAGGATCAACAAGAAAAGGTTCAAGAAATTATTACCAGTAACATAGAAGTACCTCAGGCTAAGAGCACTCCTGTCAAAGCACCTAGTAATTAGATAGTCACTGGTTCAGTCCCTCCTTGGTTAACTGAATCAGTGAGTAAAAGGAAGAGTTATAAGCCTATTTCACATCTTGTGAAAGAGATTGTCACCAAATATGCCACCTGGACTCCTAAAGAAAAAAGAATGGAGAGTGATGCAAGATTATCTACTGATCCATCTACTAGAAAGGTGACTACAGAAATAGCAACCTTCAGACCTAAAGAAGGAATTGAGGAAATAGAAGTGGAAGACTTTGAAATTACTAAGATGGAGCTTAGTGTTCTAACCAGGGACTCTAGAGATCATCTTAAAAAATTTTCAACTAATCATATGCTTGGGCAGTCACAAAAGGATGGGAGAGAGAAATGTGAGTTGAAACAACTGGTATCTACCATGGCTGAGTTTCTTTCCTCACTCACTGATGTTGGAGCACTAACATTGGCCCAATCCCCACAATAATTTGATATGAATTCAATTGAAAGCTAAAAGCTAGTGAAATAGATGTAACGGGGTAGAGTTCTGATGGAGGTCAAGAAATCCTAGATAAACAATGTAATCTATGAAGGAAGTGCTTTCATATGAGAGTTTATATCTACCTGCTTAGATGGGGAAGGATTACTCGCTGACATTCAAACTCTGGTCCCAAGATGGGAAATGGAAGAAGAGAAATGCACAATAGTTGTCATACAGGTTCAAGAAATAGAGACATATGATGTGACTTAGTTCTTAGCAGAAAATCTAATGAAGTTGGTAGAACCTTGTATGTTGTTCATCTTGAAATAGAATTTCATCTGGAAAAACAAAATGTTTGAAGAAGTGATTTCTCAAGCCAAAGAAATAGAGAAGGAGGTACTAGATATGCATGCAAATTCCCTTAAAGACATCAAGATAGTAAATCCCTCAAGTATTTTACAAATTGATGAAGGTAATAGGGACGTAGATGCCATGGTTAAAGTCTTTATAGATACCATGAATGCTCTTAAAGAAAATGAAGCACTAACGGTTCAGGATTCACCAAAATAGAAAACGTGGAATCCATGTTGCTGTTGAATAGGGGCCAGTTATCTAAGCAGGCTAAGAAGATCAAGGAGTTAAGATGGGAGAAGAATGTGACTCAGGAAAAGCTGACAGGTCTAAAGAATTTGCATTTTCAGCCAGCTCAAGAATTGGTGAATGTGTTTCAAACCTCGAAGCTCATACAGACTGCCACGTCAGAAGGCCTTGGAGGGAGTTAGCATTTTTTGGGGTAGCATTTACCTTTCTTTCTATTTTAAAAGACATGTGTTATGAAACTCTCATTTTAGTTGTATAACTGGTTTTTAATGGTTTTTCTAGTGTTCAAGAGGCTAGGTTTTTCTGGAGGCTCTCTTAGACCTAAAACTATAAATGCTGGAGCATTAAACGGTGAAGGGGTTAGGAATTACAGATAGAAAAATAGATAATTTTTTAAAGTACATAGTTAGAATAGTCTTTTAAGTTCTAAAATAGTTTGTGACTTGTTTTGATTAGACTTTGATCTGATCATATATGAATATATAGATGCATGGTTTGATTTAGATCTTTGAATCAAAATCTGGAATGTATTGGTTACTTTGAGAATTGCTACATTTATATTTGTGCACGTATTATTTATACTTAGTCACTCCTAGTTTCTTTCTAGTTATTTCTCCTTGAGTTATTTTATAGGTTCTTTGTTTTATAAGTAATTAGTAGATCTCAGTATTCTTCACAGTGTGAATTAATCATCTATTGATTATTAAAATTACCTCAATACCCAAGAGTATTTGATCGGTCCTTCCACACTTTCTGGTTAAAAGTGTATGCATTTACTTTTATGTTGATAATTCATTGAATATCCTACTAGGAAGCTGAACCTTCAAAATTTAGAGGGAAGCAATTTTTGATGCTTACCCAACTGTTGATGAATTGTTTGTCTTCAAAGGCATAGAGTTTTTATCTAATTTCATTTAAGAAGAAGAAGACAAATCTGTTCACCAACAGATTTTTGGTGACTCTACATGGGATAGTCCAGTATAAAACACTAGGTTGTCAATTGATATAATGCCACAAGATGGTATTACCACACAATGATGTGTTTCCTGTGCTTCAATCTAACCTAGGATTTGAAGACACACAAGAACACATAATTTCAAGCCTAGTTGTAGTAGCTTGGAGATTTAAGTGCAGTAATCAACAGTTTCATCAAGTCCAAGCAGTGCTTGAAAGAGAAGAATAAATAGCCAAAAGACTGATGGGTATACTAGTTGCACGTGAAGTAGTTATAGTAAATAGAGTTGTACAAGCCCCAACAAGAAATTAAGGTCATTCCAAAATATTGAAAATGGCATAAAAGAGATATACCAGAGGTGATAGGAGTAGGGGATTGGTTGACGAAGACTTTGAAGCTTTGAGGAATCTTACTTTCAAACCTGATCTTAATACCCGCTAGAAGAAGAAAACCTGAACATTTAGTAGACCTTCTTCACCTCCACCTAGCCCATTTGTTCCACACCTTTTCAGAGCTATTGTAACACTAGGTACTGTGGTACCTACTATTCTTAATATCTAGCCTTTGAATTTCTAGTTACCTAACATGGCTACCAATCAACCCTGGGGTCAGAATATTGGCCCACTAAACTTAAGAGCTAACCCCCCTGGGGATTTTCCTAAAGGTGCTAATCAGGTCTTGCCAAAGTTCAGCAAAGATAGAAAAGTAACCACTGATGATCATCTTAGTTCTTTTCATACTGCCTGTGGTGTTATTAGTGTTCTTGCTAAAGAAGTAGCGGTTAGGCTCTTTGTTAGGACCTTAGTGGATACTACAGCTGACTGGTTCAGTGATTTACCTAATGGTTCAATCACTAATTGGAATGAAATTAAAAATGCTTTTGAAACAAGATTTAAAACTCCTAATAATGAGATTTCATTATTGCTTCAACTTAGTCAACTAAAAAAAGAAATACATGAGCCTATGCGGGAGTTTGTGGCTAAGTTTAATAGAATCTTGCAAAGGATACCAGAAAATTCCACACCAAGTAATGAAAATAAGAATATTTTCTTTTTGAATGTTGTTCCACCTAATATAAGCTTTCACCTATTAAAAGATGGAGTGGCTGATTTGGCTACTGCCCAGACACAGGCTATTCAGCTAGAAGATATGCTCATAATGACTAGAAAATGGAAGAGAGAAGTTCAGGCTTCAAGAAGTCCCTCATCCTCCACAACAATAGACCTCTAATACAGAGGTTGATGAATGATAAGGCTATGCTCAAGGGATAGCAGAATAAGGCCAGTTCTCTATACCAATCCCCTTATCAAGATGTTAGCCAAAGACAATATAATTAACCTCCACAAAAAACTCTTGTCTTGCCGAGTTCACAACTGAGATTATCGATTGAATCTGCCCCAAGGGAAACAATGTGTTCCTTTCATCTAACAACTAATCATGATGGATAATCTTGTTCTGATTGGTTAAGATGTCTTCAAATCAATTCAACAAAAGATACTATCAGTATAGAAGAGTTGAAAGAAGAGAAAGACTCACCTGATATTGGTTTGTCCAGTTCTTTTTATCTAGAGTATGAGCCAGGCTCTGACAGAGGTGGAAGTGTTTTAGCAACTTTTCAGGATCCTGCCTATGCTATTCTAATGAGAAATCAAAGAATGCAAAAGTTTGTCCTTGGTTCAATTGCTGCTAATGCTGATGCTAATCATTAAGAAGCTAGAAATGGAGAGACTCCTGCATGTCCAAAAGGTCCTGAAGTGAAGATCTTACCAAGAGGTAGTCCAATTCCTTCCTCTTTGTTTGACTTTGTTGAATTCTATAAAACAACCAAAATCTTGATTTTCCCCACAGAATACCTGAAAATGAATCCTAAAGAGCTCGACAAAGTGGTAAAATATGTTAAAGGGGAGTCAAGTTCAAGCCCCAAATCAGATAAGCCTCTTATAGGTGAGACAACCATAGTTGAGGAATCACTTGTCTTTAAGCCCCAAGACACTCCACTAACACTTGAAGATTGTCCCTTTGTTAATACAATTGAAAGTGAAATAGAAGAAAGGAAGCCTAATCCCTTCTATATCTCCTTGCTGCTAAATGGCTAGAAACTTAGCAGTTGCATTATTGATTTTGGTGCATCAGATAACATCATGCCTACCCCAGTTGCAAGAGCCCTTGGTCTCACCTTGACTAAAACTTATGGCCATTATTATTCTATGGATGGGAAACAAGTACCGTTAATGGGTCAAGTCAAAGATTCCCAAGCCTTTCTTGCTGCATATCCTAACAAGCATCTAAAGTTGACTATCCTGGTAGCAGATATCCTAGCTTGCTATGGTATGCTGCTAAGTAGAACCTTTTGCAAAGATTTAGGAGGAGACATTAAGATGGACTGGTCAGAGGCAATGATCCCAGTAGGTAAAAAGAAAGTAAAACTTGATCCCAAGCCTAAAAATAAATATACTGTGGTACCCTCGGATAATCCAAAAGCTCAAATTTTGTATGAGGAGTGTCATTTTGGCAACTATGTCATTTTAGCCAATCTTGAAAAGGTTGGTGAAACTTCTCAAAAAGAAGAGGATATATGGAAGATGGAGTTTGATGATAGCTACTCCAATTCAGGCTTAGGCATGGGGGTAGTCCTTTTCCCTCCTAATAAAGAATGTATTCCTCTTTCTTTCAAATTAGATTTCAAAAATACTAACAATACTACAAAATATGAAGCCTTGCTGCTGGGATTGGAAAAGGCAAAACTGAGGGGATTCAAGAAGTTGATTGTAAAAGGTGATGCTGAGTTAATCCTGAAGTAGGCGAGAGGACAATTCTATATTAAGAATGAGAGGTTAAAACACTATAGAAATTTGGTATGGGATGAGCTGGATTTCTTCGACACCTTCTCCATAGAATTTATACCAAGAAATTAGAACACCAGAGCAGATGCCTTGGTGGTATCGGCTTCACTATTATTGCCACACCCTTACTTTAAAACTCAAAAATATCAAATTAAGATGATTTACAAGCTGAGAGTACCTGATAATGTGGAGTATTGGCAAGTTTTTGATAGTGATTCCCAGCTTAGAGATTTCCTAGAATGTGCTACAGGATTTTCTGATATATATTTTGAAGGGTCTAATAGTGAGTGCAAAGAAGTCTACAAAGATGTTACAGGTAGTGATGGAGTGATTCAACTGAAGGGAAATAAAATCCCCAAAGGCCTCATATCTCTAGAACATTTGTTCAGGAGAAAAGATGATAGTACTATTAAAGAAAAGATATCTCATGTGCATACTACCAAAGAATATGACAAAATTGATATAGGCACTACTACATTTGGGGCCAAATTTTGACAGAAGTTTTCGACGGGTAACTTTTTCTTACAAATTTGGTGTTTTTTTTATAATAGGCCCCGATGATGTCAGTATTCTGATGGGTGTTTAATTGACCATTGAAACTCTGACAGATTCGGGGTATACATTTAAAAAAAAAGTGAAATAGCCTCATCATTTTTATTTCGATTGGAGAGCGGGAGAAAAGGAGCAAAAGCTGAGCACGAGAGAAGGTATGTGATTTCTTCATCTTTTGAACCTCTGGCATCATATTCAAATGCATTTCATTTTATTGTTGAGGGAGTTCCTCTCTCAAATGACTACATTCTACTGGTGTCATGCCCTAGCCAGTACTATATCTCTATTATTTGATGTTATTGGTGCTTGTGCTCAAAGATATCGATTCACTGTATTCAAATGTTTGGATTCATGTTTGTTGATATTATTGGCATATGTGTTTAATGATGCCATTTTATATTGCTATCACTAAAATGACCGCATTCTACTGGTGTCATGCCTTAGCTCATGCTTTAACTCCATTATTTGATGTTATTGGTGCTTGTGATCAAGGATATCCATTTTTTTGAAATGTTGACTGTGGTTATTAAATGGACAGCCCGTGAGCTTCTAGCTAGGTGCCATTTTTATTGATAGCTTAGGGCATCAAATGTATTGTATGATTGATAGTTGAGACTTTGTTAAAAGGAAATAGGACAAAAAATGATTTTTATTTAGTTTCTCTATTTTGATCCCGAAGTGGCTTACAACCCTAGAGAAGTATATGCAGATTTATGGATCTAGTTGCAGGATACATAGCAGCTGATAATTCACAAGAAATCCATGCATCCAATTTGAATAGAAATTAATACAAAGAACTAGGGTCTTCCAATGGCCCAATCATCTGGACCTTGACTGTCCCCTCAACCTGTGACCCTTCAAAACTGGGTTATCATGCAATCAGTGAGTGATCCTTCATTCTCCTGGTCTGCCCTGCATCCAAACATATTGGAAATACACAATACAATGATAAAAAGTCTTTCACAATCCCCCTTCCCCCAAGGAACACTATCAACCATCCCTTCCACATAGCATTTCACCATTTTATGAGTGGATTGTGTAGGAACAGTTAACATTAAACAAGGAGCAAAATCCTCAACACATCTTGGAAACCATTGAATTCAATAATAAATGAAACCTAACACCAACACTATTCCTTTCATAGTTGCAGGATACATGGTAGTCGATAATTCACAAGAAATCCATGCATCAAATTTTTATAAGGATATCCTACTAATCAATAGGAATTTTCTTGATATGACCAATGATTATGCATTTTGATGGTAGTGTGCTAGTTCAAAAGGATAATATAAATCTAAAACAATTTTTTCTAATTTTCTCAAACTATAAATGTGGTTAAAGGGAAAATATTATGTGGAAAACCCACAAACCAAGCTAGCAAATGATTGTACATCAAATTATTCCTATATTCATTCAAGTATTTCTATGCTTCATCTACCTGACCTTTGAGCTTCATCTAGAGGAATGTGTAGCTTTAAGATAGAGTTAGTTCTTGGGCCTTACAATAGGGTGAAATATGATCAAGATTTGTTTAGGCTATATCTTTCTTAGTCCCATTGTTAGGTTCTTATGGTTCATGGTTTGAATCTATTATGGTTGTGTAAAGGATTTGTAGATGCTTTTTCTAACATAATTATTGGACACCATGATTGGAACAATTGGTTGTTGGCTATTGTACACATGAATCATAACTATCAATGGTTCTTTGTGTTCAAGAATTCGTTGATCAATCTTTGAGATTTATTGTCCTAGCTTTAAAAGAGTGATAAAAGATATAGTGAGTGCTATCTTTTCTAAGTGTTTTGTGGGTACCATTATCTTCTAGGAGTAATTGCTAGAACCAAATTATGTTCTTTGCCTCTAGTAAATATTGCAGACACAATCATCTTCTTTGTGAAGGGTTGCTTCCATCCCCATGAGGCACTATTGCATGGTTTCCATTCCCTTGTAGTATAGTGAACCTAATTTAATACAAGTGTGCACTATTTTGGGATCCATAATTTATGGCCCCTACACTATGGTTGTTAGCCTAAGACAGGCCTACCTTTGCATATAATAAGAGGCCAACATGAAACAAACATCCAGAAGTTAGGGGTTGTTCCCTATCCATAATTTATTATTTATGTGCTAAGTGATGATGGGTATATCGTGTAATTCATACCTAGTGTCTCTCTTTCTTTCTCTCCACATTTCACATTAGGAGTATATGCTATAAAATACCAATGAAATCAACTATTGGTCAAATCTAATCAAAATTACAGTATAAAGATTAAAATAGAGCTTGAAGAAATATGGGAACCATTTTTTATAGATATTGTACAAAAAAAGAGAATACTCCCAAGAGGAAATGCTTCAATGTGGAACAATTAAAGGACAATATTTTACTTTTATATGCACATCTGCAATGTTTTTGATATATTTTTAAGATAAAAAAACCATAGAAAGAATAGCATATAGAAGAAAGTAAAGAATAATGATCATATTTTGAGATATTATGGAAACTTAAAGGAAAGAATGCTTGGTGGGGTTATCATGCAATCAGTGAGTGATCCTTCATTCCCCCCTCTTCTTATGACCCTTCAAAACTAGGTTATCATGCAATTAGTGAGTGATCATTCATTCTCCTGGTCTGCCCTGCATCCAAACATATTGGAAATTCACAATACAATGATAACAAGCTTTTCACAATCCCCCTTCCCTCAAGGAACACTATCAACATCCAGACCTTGATTGTCCCCTCAACCAGTGACCCTTCAAAACTGGGTTATCATGCAATCAGTGAGTGATCCTTCATTCTCTTGGTCTGCCCTACATCAGAACATATTGGAAATACACAATAAAATGATAACAAGTATTTTACAATCAACTGGTGTTGTGCCCTAGCTTGTGCTTTATCTCCATTATTTGATGTTATTGGTGCTTGTGCTCAAGGATATCGATTCACTATTTTCAAATGTTTGGATTCATGTTTGTCAATATTACAATTCATCATATTAGATAAAGTATGTTTAAGAAGTTTTAGTGTCTAAACACTCAACTAATCCCTCTAACCAATTAGGGGTGGTTGGGGAAGTTGAGAGGAAAGTTTTCAAACATTCATATTCACTTATTGAATGCTTTGGAGACTACTGGTTTGACTGTCCATGTGTTAATGTTTAGAAGAGATCAATGAAGTATTTAAAGACATTCTTACATTTTTGGAGAGGTTTAAGAGGCACTTATCATGACTGTACCCTCACAAACAGTGACATAGACTAGTTTTACTAAGTTTCCTTTCTCTGCCGTAGGGGTACAATTAGAGGGTTCATTGAAAAAATGATCCTTTGAATGGTTAATATGAATATGAATGATTTGATATAGCATATTGATCATTTTACTTGAAGTTTGGAATAGCTTGTGCAAGGGTGAAAGTAGTTTTGATCATTTTGGTCGTGACTGTTCCTCTACACAGTCAAAAAATGTATCTGTCTAATGATTATATGTAATGTTGAATGGATTAAATGCTTTATTCTTGGTAGAAGTGAATGGAAGGAATAGTGTTGGTGTTAGGTTTCATTTATTGTTGAATTCAATGGTTTTCAAGATGTGTTGAGGAGTTTTCTCCTTGTTTAATCTTAACTGTTCCTGCATAATCCACTCATACAACAGTGGAATGCTATGTGATTGAAAATTTCATAAAACTGGTCCTTTGGCATGTATTAAATATAATCCAGTCACTTATTGAATGCTTTGGAGACTATTGGTTTAACTGTCCATGCATTACCAGTGTCTGAGATTCATTAAAGGATACAAAGCCCTTCATTTTGGGGTTATTGTGTGTGGCTTCAAATGTAGGTTTGCTTTGGTTAATGTTTAGAAGAGATCAATAAAGTATTTAAAGACAATCTTACATGTTAGGAGAGGTTTGAGAGGCACTTATCATGATTGTACCCTCACAAACAACGGCATAGACTGGTTTTACTAAGTTTCCTTTCTCTATTTGGAGGTTTCCTTTCTCTGCCACAGGGGTATAGTCAAAGGGTTCATTGAAAAAATGATCCTTTGAATGGTTACTATGAATATGAATGATTTGATATAGCATATTTCTCATTTTACTTAAAGTTTGGAATAGCTTGTACTTGAAGTTTGGAATAGCTTGTGCTTGTGCTGGAATTCTTGATAGAAGTGAATGGAAAGAATAGTGTTGGTGTTAGGTTTCATTTATTATTGAATTCAATGGTTTCTAAGATGTGTTGAGGAGTTTGCTCCTTGTTTAATGTTAATTTTTCCTACACAATCCACTCATACAATAGTGAAATGCTATGTGATTGACAATTTCATACAACTGGTACTTTGGCGTGTATTAAACAAAATAGAATTTTCAACATATTATTATAATTCTATTTCTTTTTTGTAAACATGCCATTGGTTCAATTTTGTAAAAAAAATTTCATGTACAATTTTTTTTTTGTATTTTTTCCATTTGATAACCATAGTCAACATTTCAAAACAGTGAATAACATCAAATAATGGAGATAAAGCATGGGCTAGGGCATGACACTAGTAGATTAAAACCAAACCAATGACATGTTTACAACAAAGAAATAGAATGATAATAATATGCTAAAAATTCTATTCTGTTTAATACACACCAAAGGACTAGTTGTATGAAATTGTCAATCACATAGCATTTCACTGTTGTATGAGTGGATTGTGCAGGAACAGTTAACATTAAACATAGATAATGTTCTCTTTACTTTCTCAAATCTCTACAAGTCAAGAACATTAGAGTTGTATAATACATTGTTAGTATCCTTTTTCCATGGGTCCTAAGTCTTTGGGTCCATGGAAAGGAAATAGATTACAAAATACACTTCAAAAACAAAGGAAAAACTTAGCAAATTCAGTCTATCTCGCTGTAGATGAAGGAACAATCATGCTAATAGTTCCTCTAAGTCTTCCAAAACATTTATTGAACTCCCCTAAAGTCCTATTGGATCCCCAAATTGCTTAATCCAATCAACTTACATCAAGATCATGAGATACTTCAAAGGATTAAAAACATTACTTGGAATAGTCAAATCATTATGCTTTCAAATCAATTACCTATCGACATATCCCTTGCGAGGGAGAGAAGCCAAACACATAAAGACCATGCACATAAACATGGCAGCTGAAAAACTTAAATGGAATACACCAAGAAGTACCAAATGATGAATGCTCAATTGTTGTAATGGCAAAGCATCAGAACCATCCATTTCTAGAACTTGATTTTATAGTCTAAATGATTTTTCTAGAACTTGATTTTGTAGTCTTAATGATTTTTCTATAGTCCTAATGATTTTTCTATAGTACTCTTAATGATTTTTCTAGGACTTGATTTTCTAGTCTTAATGATTTTTCTATAGTCCTAATGATTTTTCTATACTCTTAATGATTTTTCTTTCATCCCAATGTTTGTTGCTCTTGATAAATTAGGCCTTGAATTTGAATTTTTGTTCACTATTTTATTTCAGCTTGATATTTCATTCATTTTTCATATACACAGAGACTACACATGCTGATAAGAAAATGAGCTATTTGATTAAGGTTAACTATTCATGATTGTAAATAGTCAATATTTCTGATGGTACTCCTTGGTGTATTTCATTTTAAAATAATCATGTTTCTATGGCTATGATAAATGTCCCTTTGTGTTGAGAAAATTAGAGTTGAAAAAATGGTTGCAAACAAATCATCCTTCTTCCACCAACATTCTAGTCAATGTACAAGTAACGAGTCATTCCATTCAAGAAAGACCATGTCTGACAATATCAACACAAAAAAAAATAAGGAGTATGCATAATTTAGTGATTGTATCTTCCATTTGGGCCACTTCATATGCACAGGTGATGTACATGCATATTTGCCTAAGCGCTATTGGGAGCTTACCCAACAACACATGTACTATTGTGAAAATAACCACAAATCTATTTGTTGCTGGGTCTACCATATACCTTTTATGATCAACTCTAATATGCACAGGTGATGAACATTCAAATTTTCCTAAGCAGTACTTTGAGTAGTCCTCCTACACATGTACTATTGTGAAAATAATCACAAGTCCATTTGTTGGAGGGCTACTCAAAGTACACATGTTTGGAGGTCTGAAGGAAACAAGAGAATTTGAAGAGTCATGAGTCTTAAGATTGTACTTAATATATCCAAGCTTCATTCAATGGTACATTCAAACATGAAACAAACCATTCTTAAACCAGATTAAACTAGTAAACCAAAGGACATACTGATTATACGTAAACTAGTAAACCAAAGGATATGCTTTTACTACTAAGTCTATTTTTTGGGCATACTGATTATAAGTACTTGACATATATCACAAATGTTGCTAATTAAGGTTGGCGGGATGATTACGCCTATCCTAAAAAAAGAATGTCAAATCACTATGCTTTCAAATCAATTACCTATCGATGCATCCCTTGCGAGGGAGAGAAGCCAAACACATAAAGAACATGCACATAAACATGACAACTGAAAAAATTAAATGGAATACACCAAGAAGTACCAAATGATGAATGCTCAATTGTTGTAATGGTAAAGAAATATCAGAACCGTCCATTTATAGAACTTGATTTTTCTATAGTCCTAATGATTTTTCTTATTTCTTGTTTGTGCTTGGTGATAGGATTTTGAACATTGTTGACATACTTAAATGGAATACACAATACCAAATGATGAATGCTCAATTGTTGTAATGGAAAAGCACCATAACTATCCATTTCTAAAATTTGATTTTGTATAGTCTTAATTATTTTTCTATAGTCCTAATGATTTTGAAAATTGTTGACAAAGAGTGTTTCTTTTTTTTATTATAGTATAAATGATTTTTCTATAGTCATAATGATTTTTCTTATTTCTTATCTTTTGTCCCTTTTTGATTTCCTATGTCTGTGCTTCATGACATGATTTTGTCACCTTCTTTTGATGGTATATTTCATTCAGTCTATGTGGAATACTATTTTGTTCACTATTTTATTTCAGCTTCATATTTCTTTCATTTTTCATATACACAGAGACTACACATGTTGATAAAAAAATGAGCTATTTGATTTAGGTTTACTTTTCATTATTGTAAATGGTTAATATTTTTGATGGTACTCCTTGGTGTATTTCATATAAAAATAATAAATATAGTAACAATGGTGCAGTGCATTATTGATATGTAGGCTCGATGACTCTTTTCAATGTGCCAAATTGTCGATGTGGTGGTGGGCAGTGTGTGTTGAAGACTTCATGGACATCGAACAACCTAATGTAGACTGGGCATCATAGGGAAATAATGGTTGCGGATACTTTAGTTGGGTCGATGAAAACTCATCTGCATCTATCCGCCCATCTCCAGTTATCCGCGATGAAGGATTTGAGTGCAAAACATGTCAGGCTAGGGAAAATTCTGCAATTATATTTTTATGATGCCTTCTCTGTATTGTAATCACATATCTTTGTTGCGACCATATGCAGAGATGAACTTAGGAATTAGTTAGTTTAGTATTTTCATATTGTAACTAATATTTTAATATGGATATGACATAACTTCTCTTTGCCTCAAGTGCGCATATATATGGTTTACATCTTTTTTTAGAATAATTCTTCATGTTTATGGCTTAGGTGAGCCCCAATCTGCTATCAATCACATGATTTAACATATAGTGTTTTCTTGGTTGTTCCATTTGTTCCTTAACCTTGACTATGGATTGACTATCATTTTCAAGCTTGAGCATGGCTTCGTACCATGCATCGTCCATAGATTTGTACGCAACGCTGATTTACGAACGTAAATAACACATTGAATGTAATCTATGAACGTTGCGTGTATGAAGTCTTGCTGAAGTTTGAGCATCCTCCCTTTATTCCAGTGAGGGATTGGAATGAGTTCATTTTGGATGCAAAGGAGAAAGGGGATACTCAAAGAGGAATTACACTAGCAAATGGGAGAAGGTATAAACATTTTAATAGATTTTTATTATTAAATAATGAAATTTGCATATACTAGTGTTCTAAGCATCCTCATTACATGATTTAAGGTCTTAGTCCATGGGAAAATTAAATTAGACTTACTATCCAAAATACATAAAAAACATGCACATAAACATGACAACTGAGAAACATAAATGTAGATTTCACAATAGCTAAGAAACATAATTGTAGGCATCATAGTCACAATCTTTTGGAGACAACGTAATTGAGTTGTGTACCCAAGCAGTGTAGAGAAACTTCTACACCCCCAATTCCAAGTTGAATATATCTGTTGGAGGACCTTGTATTCATGAGCAATAGATGTAGTCAACTTGGAATCGGAGGTGCAGGAGTTGCTCTCCACTGTCTGGGTATACAACTCAATTACGTTGTCTCCAAAAAATTGTGACCACGATGCCTACAATTATGTTTCTTAGCTATTGTGTCCCAGGACCCCTTATGACCCTTTACGACCATTTACGATCCCTAGGAATACATCTTAGAGGTCTTAAAATGTCGTAAAGGGTCATAAGAGGCTCCTAGGAGGGGCTAAATGAGCTTCCACCTTCACGTGGTTGGCCCTGTTAAGTAAAGAATGTTTAACTATTCTCAAAACAAAGAGAAGCTCAATAATTTAAGGTCTCAGTCCATCGAGATGCTGAAAAAATGACAGGAATCAATGATGGAGAGTTTTTAGATTCTGAGAAGACGTATATGGAGTGGAGGCTAAATTGAGTACCAGTGCAGAGTGTTAATAATTATAGCCTTTCGGCCAAGATCAAATTGATCAAATAAATACCCTTGTGTGATTTATAATAATAAGGAGATTATTATTTCATTTATATATATGTGTTGGTTGAATTAGTTAAGGGCCCAAGGTTAGCCTCTTGGCTTTAACATTAAATATATTTAATAAGACCAGGTTGGCCCTCTTGAAGATAATTCAATTCATATATATATGGTGTTGGATTCTAGGGAGAGAAGCACCAAAAACATAATGTGCTTACCTCCCCCAAAACTGGTAACCAGACATAATAACCCGGCCAAAATAACCCTGGACACAATAACCCTGCCATAATTACCCAAGGACACAATAACCCAGGGTCACAATAACCCATGGTCAAAATAACCCATGGAAAAAATAACCCATATTCATTCTAGATCAACTTAGTATGCTTAAAAAGGGATTGTGAGGCACCATAAAGGATATTTAGGTCATTTTTAGACCATATATCCATTATATAGCCCTAAAATAGCCTTAAAACATCTTTAATATGCTTAAATAACTTATAAAATGGTAAATAATTATAGAAATAAAGACAAATTCATGGGAATAAGCTAAATAAGAGTTATTATGAAGAGATGTAAGTCAAAAGGCATTATGAAGAGGCATTAAGAGGATATATAAAGTGGTAGAATTAAGAGCTTAGAGAAGTAAAGGAAGGAAGAAGGGGAGAAGAATGAAGAGTGTGTAGAGTGATAAGAAAAAGAGAAATCAAAATTCATAAAAAAAAATATTTTTTAATATAATTTTTTAAACATTATATTAAATTTTTCTAGGGGTTTCTATAAAGTATACAAAAATAAATATACTTTTAGGGAATCAAGAAATTCTTCATAATTTTCAATATATACAATGCCTCTTCAATTTTTAACAAATCAAAAAATAAGAAATTACTCATTTTAAATGGTTACACATTTTTGCTTCATCGAGAAGGTGTCAATAAAATGATCTGGCGTTGTGCAGAATATTTTAAAAATAAATGTTCAAGTTGGTGCTATACTACAACACAAATAGAATCTGGTGATGTGATTAGCAGTACAGGACATAATCATGCTCCAAAAATTGAGATGATCACTGTCAAATAGAAGTTGAATGAAATGAAAGACATGGCATGCTTGACTCAAGACTCTACAAGAAATATCATTTCTACTACATGTTCTAATATTTCATTACCGGTAGTAGGAGCAATACCATCAACTAATGCATTATCCAAAATGATTTGAAGGAAAAGAATAAGATTTGAAGCACCACCACCAAATCCTCAGACATCGAGAGATTTTTTTTAGAAATATACTTGTAATTTATAAATTTTTTTTTCCTTTCTCTATAATCTTATGGGGTTTTTTTATCCATGGGTTATTTTGACTCTGGGTTATTTTGGATTGGGTTATTATGACCCTAGGTTATTTTGTCTTCGGGTTATTATGGCTGGGTTATTTTGTCCAGGGTTATTTTGGCTGGGTTATTATGTCCCGTAACCCCCAAAACCTTGATTCTTTGCCTTAAGCAAACTTAGATCAACATATATTGGTGTGAAAGATAAGAAACTTCAGCTAATAGATAAGAACAAGTCTGAGCATGAATAAAGATTAGATTATGATCTGATCCATACAACTAGAAATTATTGGCAATGTTAACTGTGAGTTGATTAGGGTTGGAAGCCTTTGTTAGGACTAGACTCTTCCTCAATACACTAACACTAGGGTACTAATTAGGTTCTCCTCAGTACCTTTGTTAGTATAGTTTGGAGGCATATATACTGGAGTATACTTAGTTGATATCTGGGTATCTTCTATCCCTTCTTGTTTACTTTATTCTATGTTTAGCTATGTTAGATCTCTATAGTTTGTTCATTCCAGAGTAGAATCTGAAATATATCAACAAGAGATGATGATTCAGTAACCTACATCTAGAAAACCTTCACAATTATCCCTTCTTTGGCCTCCACTTTTTCTTCTTCTTAAAAATGGTTATCTAGAAACTTTGGAGCCTACCGATTCTTGCCATACACAACTTGTGCGTGTTGATGAAAATGAGGACATGCATCACAGTAATACAAGTAAACATCTTAAATTGATTGGTTTAGTAATACAAATTTAATTGCAATTGGTGTTTGGATTAATGTAACAATTTGTATTGCAGCTGTAGAGAGTGTAGAGGCTATTGTTAATGAGCAAGTTGAGGTTGAGGCTGAGGCCAGACAAACTAACCTAAATGTTGATGATGTGACTAGATCAAGTAAAGAGCTATACAATTATGAATGCTATCAATGCCTTTATTACCAAGGAATCACCACCTGCCATTAATGAATATTAATGAACACTTACACCATGAAGAAGACAAATGATTAAATAGAAAGAGAGGACCAACTAAACCATCTTGTGGTCAGTCTATATCACATTGAGAAACAACATCAAGACTTGAGAATCAAAAAAATAAAAAGTTTCTTCAAGACCATGAATGATCAACAACATTCCATCAGAAAACAAAACACTAATCTATGTTATCATTAAGCCATAAAATATGTCTTTAAAGTTTAGAGGCATAAAAAAAACTTTCAGGAAACATAATACTATCCAAAATATGTCTTTAAAGTTTATTTCTAATGATTATGATGATGTTGATGTTGATGTCTATAATTTATTTCACTTATTGATGCTTGCCTAGATTGAATTTTGAATTGCCAGGTTGGAGAACGCTTTCAAAGTTTAAGGTCTGTTCCACATGATACTCTTAGTTACAGCTCAAATGCAACTCAACATATTTTTGATGCTGGGCAATCCACTGTAGAAACTCATCCGCAGGTGAAATTTAATGCTATGAATCTTGGCATTTTTAATGTTATTACTTTTCCTCACGTTTCATATTTGTGAAAATGTTTCTTGGCACTATCTTCTTTTTCAATTCCTATATTTGCAGCTTTTTAGATTATTAACTTAAGCATTACATGTCTTTGTTCAAATTTTATTCTAACACTATATTATATCTTATTCTTGTTACAATGTTCTTTATTGTGGGGCAGGAGGTCAATCTTCATTGTCTTCATTGTGGGGGATAGTGAAGATTTCTCTGACAAATAGGTCTTCTTTAGTATCTTATAATAACATGCTAAACTGATAAAGGTGTTATGGGCATTTAATCTGCAATTAATAATAGATTAAGCATATTATTACTATGCTTAATGTTCCATTTAAATGCATTTAACACAAAAAACAAATTTACAAAATTGAACCAATGGCATGTTTACAACAAAGATGTGTTGAGGAGTTTGCTCCTTGTTTAATGTTAACTATTCCTGCACAATCCACTCATACAATAGTGAAATGCTATGTGGAAGGGATGGTTGATAGTGTCCCTTGAGGGAAGGGGGATTGTGAAAGATTTTTTATCATTGTATTGTGTATTTCCAATATGTTTGGATGCAGGGCAGACCAGGAGAATGAAGGATCATTCACTGATTGCATGATAACCCAGTTTTGAAGGGTCACTGGTTGAGGGGATAGTCAAGGTCCAGATGATTGGGCCATTGGAGGACCCTATTTCTTTGTATTAACTACTATTCAAATTGGATGCATGGATTTCTTGTGAGTTATCAACTGCTATGTATGCTGCAACTGCATTTGTAAATCTACATATACTTCTCTAGGGTTGTAAGCCAATTAGAGATCAAAATAGAGAAACTAAATCATAATCGTTCTTTGTCCTATTTCATTTTAACAAAGTCTTAGCTATCAATGATATAATACATTTGATGCCCTAAGCTATCAATACAAATGACGCCTAGCTAGAAGCTCACAGGCTGTCCATTTGATAACCATAGTCAACATTTCAAAAAAATGGAGATCCTTGAGCACAAGCACCAATAACGTCAAATAATGGAGTTAAAGCACGGGCTAGGGCATGACACCAGTAGAATGCGGTCATTTTAGTGACAATAATATACAATGGCATCATTAAACATATATGCCAGTAATATCAACAAATGTGAATCCAAACATTTGAAAACCAATGACATGTTTAAAACAAAGGTCTAATAGAACTCCCAACAATTCTTAAACATACTTTATCTGATATGATGAATTCTTAAACAATTAAGGTTGGAGTAGACATAGTTATCACACTTCTTTTTTTTTTCTGTGGTATAATGAAAATTTGGCTAGGTCAACTCTTCCTTCGTGCTAGCAGTCTACATAATTAGACCTTTATTAACAATTGATCATATCAGATAACTAGTATGTTTAAGAATTGTTGGGACTGGTCCTTTGGTGTGTATTAAATAGAATATATAGAATTTTCAGCATATTATTATCATTTTATTTCTTTATTGTAAATATGCCATTGGTTTAGTTTTGTAACTTCACTATTGTATGAGTGGATTGTGCATGAACAATTAACATTAAACAAGGAGCAAACTCCTCAACACATCTTGGAAACTCCATTCACTTCTACCAAGAATAAAGCATTTAATCCATTCAACATTACATACAATCATTAGATAGTTACATTTTCTGACTGTGTAGAGGAACAGTGATGACCAAAATGACCAAAACTACTTTCACCCTTGCACAAGCTATTCCAAACTTCAAGTAAAATGAGCAATATGCTATATCAAATCATTCATATTCATAGTAACCATTCAAAGGATCATTTTTTTAATGAACCCTCTTACTATACCCCTGTGGCAAAGAAAGGAAACCTCAAAATAGAGAAAGGAAACTTAGTAAAACCAGTCTATGGCGCTATTTGTGAGGGTACAATCATTATAAGTGCCTCTCAAACCTCTCCAAACATGTAAGATTGTCTTTAAATACTTTATTGATCTCTTCTAAACATTAACCAAATCAAACCTACATTTGAATCCACACACAATAACCCCAAAATGAAGGTTTTTGTATCCTTTAATGAATCTTAGTCACTGGTAACACACTGACAGTCAAACCAGTAGTCTCCAAAGCATTCGATAAGTGATTGGATTGTATTTAATACATGGAAAAGGACTAGTTGTATGAAATTGTCAATCACATAGCATTTCACTGTTGTATGAGTGGATTGTGCAGGAACAGTTAACATTAAACAAGGAGAAAACTCCTCAACACATCTTGGAAACCATTGAATTCAATAATAAATGAAACCTAACACCAAAACTATTCCTTCCATTCACTTCTACCAAGAATAAAGCATTTAATCCATTCAACATTACATATAATCATTAGATAGTTACATTTCCTAACTTTGTACTACAGGAATAGTCACGACCAAAACAATCCAAACATTTGAAAATAGTGAATCGATATCCTTGAGCACAAGCACCAATAACATCAAATAATGGAGATAAAGCACAAGCTAGGGAATGACACCAGTAGAATGTAGTCATTTCAAAGAGCATTCATGATCAAATAAAATGCAATGCATTTGAAATTTGCGGTTGAATATGATGCCAGAGGCTCGAAAGATGAAGAAATCACATACGAAGAACATGCCATTGGTTTAGTTTTGTAAATTTGTTTTTTGTGTAATTAGTAATTGGTAGATTAAATGTAGATAACACCTTTATTAGTTTAATTAGTATGTTATTATCATATCAGATAAAGTATGTTTAAGAATTGTTGGGACTAGTCCTTTTGCGTGTATTAAACATAATATAATTTTTAGCATATTATTATCAATCTATTTCTTTGTTCTAAACATGCCATTGGTTCAGTTTTGTAGATTTGTTTTTTGTGTTAAATGCATTTTTCATGAGGAGGGGTCTTGTTTTGAGGAGATTGATGAAGATTGTGCACCTCAAAAACCAATTCATAAGGTACCAATCCATGTTTCCTATTCACTTATATTTTTGGTTTGGTAAATCTCCTTATACGTTTCATGTCCTTTCTTTTGATTACTATGGATGAGATATATATCTTAGATTTAACATTCAACTTCTTTACATTTTAGAACATGTAGTGTGTTTTTTGAGGATTTTACCAAATCAACTTTTAACATAAACCAAAAACACCAAACTGATATCTTGCCCTTGCAACGTGACAAAATATTTGCATTTGACCAATAACTGCAAGCAATTGAACGATAAATCCACATACCTATATCTTTGTAAAATACTTGGAACATCAAAAAGATGGCCAAGTGGCTGCTGCCATGATTTTTATCTACTGAATATGGGAAAAAAAATACCAAAAAGAATTGAATAGAAAACATGATTGGTCATTTCAGAGAGCATTTATGATCAAATAAAATGCAATGCCTTCTCTTGCTCTCGATTAGCTTTCACCCGCTCATTTTCTCCCACTCCTTTTCTCTACAATCAAAATAAAAATGATTTGACCATTTCAAAATAGTGAATTGATATCCTTGAGCACAAGCACCAATAACATCAACTATTTTGATCTGTGGGTACCCTAATGTTGGCAAGAGTTCTTTTATTAATAAGATTACTCTGCAAGCTTGAAGAAGCGATATATTTTGGCAAATGAAGAGTGGAAAGATGATGATGTTCCTAAGATCATGGATGGACACAATGTTGCAGATAGAATGGGAAGACACTTTCGAGCCTGGCCTTGGATCCTTCAACAATTGGGGTAGGATCGAGACCCAGGCTAAAAATATGTGTCTTCCTTTTTGTTGTGGAATATAGGCTCTGCTGCTACAACAACAAAAGATTGCGATGTACATATCACAACAACTGAGAAACATAAATGTAGGCATCATGGTCACAATTTTTTGGAGACACAACATAATTTAGTGCTATTCCCAAATGATGCAAAGCAACCACTACTTTGCATCATCTCGGAAAACCACTCAAATATGTTGTCTCCAAAAAAATGTGACCATGATGCCTACATTTATGTTTCTCAGCTGTTGTGTCCTAGGACCCCTTATGACCCTTTGCAATCCTTAAGAATACATCTTAGAGGTCTTAAAATGTTGTAAAGGGTCATAAGAGGCTCCTAGGAGGGGCTAGGTGAGCTTCCACCTTCACATGGTTGGCCCTGTTAAGTAGAGAATGTTAAACTATTCTTGAAACAAAGAGAAGCTCAATAATTTAAGGTCTCAGTCCACGGAGATGCTGAAAAAATGATGAGAATCAATGATGGAGAGTTTTTAGATTATGAGAAGACATATATGGAGTGGAGGCCAGATTGAGTACCAGTGCAGAGATGATGATTCAGTAACCTACATTTATAAAACATTCATAATTATCCCTTCTTTGGCCTCCACTCATTCCTCTTCTCAAAAATGGTTATCTAGAAACTTTGGATAGTGTTTTCTCATCCATGCATGAAATGTGCTAGTGATCATATAAAATTACTTTAGGCCTCCAGTATTGATGAGATGTACAAGTGTAAAATGTTTTTGCGAGACTGTGATCAATTTGTGAAGTGTACATAAATGCAAAGTGGTGATTATTCTCAACGATCGATAGGTAGCTAGGACTAAAGATAACATAGCTCAAGAGACCATCATAGGTTGTCTCTTTCTTTAGTCTATATTATTGACGGAATGTTTTACCTTTCATTAGCTCATCAAATCTGGGGATTTGAAAGAATTTAATAGAATATTTTCATGACAATGTATATTATTTAAGTTGACATTGCACGAATTTATCTACTTCGTGCACTTGTATACTATGAAGATGATGATAAATAAGCATCTCCTCCCATGGCAATGATTCTTTATCATTGTCCTCATAGTCTACAAGTGCACGAAGTAGATAAATTCATGCAAAGTCAACTTAAATAATATACGTTTTCATGAAAATATTCTATTAAATTCTTTCAAATCCCTGGATTTGATGAGCTAATGAAAGGTAAAACATTCTATCAATAATATAGACCAAAGAAAGAGACAACCTATGATGGTCTCTTGAGCTGTGTTAACTTTAATGTGCCTATCCGTCAGTTTTTTGACACTTTATCATTAATTTCGATGGAAGCACTATGCATTCGATAGACAAAATGTCGAAAAAAAATAATTTATGACATTTCGTGTGACAGTAATGCTATACGTTCGACAGGGTAAACTATCAGAGAATACTGTAGAACTGTCGCTATTCTGACAGTTAAAGTGTCATAAATAGAAAACATTTGACAGAATATTCAATAGTGAGGCCATATCACCGACAGGTAGATCTATCAAAATTTGATGGAAACTATTGGTATTCCAATAGTTCTAATGTCGGAAAGAATATGGTTTTGATAGTACATTTCGATAGAGATTGTATATTTTTGATAGGTCTTGTTATCAGAATTCTGATGGATGAACCGCAGGAAATGCCATAACGAAGCTGTTGTCATGTGCAAGTTTCCAACGTGACATGGTGTCAGTAAACTGACAGATAGGTCTTCTGTCACAATCTTCTACGCAAAAATGGTGATGGACTTAGGTGTCAAAATTTTGACAAATGAGCATTGCAAATCTGACAAATGGTCGTCAAAATTTGGCCCCAAATGTAGTAGTTAGGTGAGAAAGATGATCCGAAATGGATTTCTATTGGGTCAAACTTGCACCTCATCTAAAAAAGAGGACTTGAAGAAGTTACTTATGGAATACAGAGATGTCTTTTCTTGGGGGTATGAAGACTTAAAATTTTTTAGAGGAGGCCTCTTTGAACATCAAATCCCTTTAAATCTTGGTGTTACCCCATTTCATCAAAATTTAAGGAACTATAATCCGAAAGTGTCTGAAGCCATATTAAAGGAGGTGAAAAAAATGCTATAGGATAGGATTATCTATCCTATCCATCATTCAACTTGGATCACCAATATAGTTCCTGTGAGAAAGAAGAATGGCAAAATCAGGATCTGTGTCGATTTTCACAATCTGAATTAGGAGAGTTTGAAGGACAACTATACCTTACCTATGATGGAACATTTCCTTCAAGCTGTATCAAGATCTAAAGTCATGTCTATGCTAGATGGCTATTCTAGGTACAATCAAATCAGTGTGGCAAAAAGTGACCAACACAAAATGGCTTTTATCACCCCATGGGGAACTTATGCATATAGTCATATGCCATTTGGGCTGATCAATGTGGGTGGAACCTGATACAGGGCAATGAATTCTTCTTTTGAGGATCTCCACAAAAAAATTATAGTGGTGTATTTAGATGATCTTATTATCTTTTTGAAGAAGAGAAGTCAGCACCTAAAGGATCTCGAGATAGTGCTCTTAAGATGTAGAAGTCACGACATCTCTTTGAACCCTAAGAAATCAATGTTCTTCATGGAGGAAGGTAAATTAATTGGTCACATTGTTTCAAAAGATGGAATCTAGATTGATCTTGAGTGGGTTAAGGTGATCTAATAGCTCAGCTTACCATCAAATAGGAGTGGATTGGAGTCCTTCTTTGGCCAGGTGAATTTTCTGCATGTGTTCGTTCCTGAATTTTTAGAAATTACTAAGTATATGATTGATATGATGAGTGAGAAAATTCCTTTTGGGTGGAGCGATAATGGATGCAAAGACTTCAATGATATTAAGGATGCAATATCTCAAGCACTTGTATTAAAGATTCCCAATTTCAAAAAGGACTTTATCATTTATTATTATGCCTTTGAGCATACTCTATCGAGTATACTCATGCAAAAAGATGAGAAGGGACAAGAAGCACCCATAGCTTTTATGAGCACACCTCTAAAAAGTCACGAGATCAAATATTCTCATATGGAAAAGCACACCTTTGCTGTGGTGAAAGAAGTAAAATAGTTTAGGTATTATATACTTCATTCCCATTGTACAGTTTACGTTCCTGAAACTACAGTGAAAAGTATTTTAACTCAGAAAGAGATTGGTATGAATAATAGAGCGGTCTGGATAGAAAAGATTCAAGAATATGACCTGATGATTAAGTCGAAAAAATTGGTAAGAGGGAAAGGCATTTGCAAGTTGATAGCAGAGAATGGTGAGGCATCTGAGAAAATTGATGAAGTACCCATGGCGTTGCTAGTCAGTCTAACCGACCCCTAGTTTTCAGAAATGGCTTATTTCCTTACCTATGGTGAGTGTCCTGGCCACCTAAACCCCAAAGAGAGGCATAATTTGAAATTGAAGGTGAATAAATACGTGATATCCTAGGGGACACTATATAAAATGGGTGTAGATGGAACCTTTCTAAGATGTGTAGATGCTAAGCAGCAAAAATAACTATTGAAAGTATTTCATGATGAAGCTTGTGGAGGCCACTACTCCTCAACTATAATTGCATTTAAGATTCTTTAGATTCACTTTTACTAGCTTGGCATGTTCAAGGACACGTACTAGTCTGTTCACAATTGTGAAAAATGTCAACGTTTTAATGGGAGACCTCATCTTGCTACCCTGCCTCTTAAACCTGTGATTGTTGATGAGCCTTTCAAACAATGGGGAATAGACTTTGTGGGACCTTTGAACCTGCCATCTAGAACTGGGCATGTTTATATTCTCACATCCATTGATTATATTACTAAGTGGGTGGAAGCAGTACCCACTAAGAAAGCAAACTCTCAGGTTATGTGTGAGTTCCTTTTAAATTATATGTTTGTCAGATTCGGGGTACCTGTTAAGATACTAGCAGACAATGCTACATACTTTTCTTCTGAAGAGATCTCAACTTTTTGTTATGAACATGGCATATCACTGGCTCATTCCTCTGATTATTTCCCACAAGGGAATGGTCAAGCCAAATCCAGTAATAAGAACCTGGTGGTGATCATGAAAAAGTTAATGGATGATAATCCTTGTGAGTGGCATAAGAAGCTGTTTGAAGCTTTGTGGGCAGATTGAACTACTTTGAAAAGAGCAATTGGAATGGCCCCCTTTGAACTGGTATATGGAATAGGAGCATATGTATCTCTACCTTTAGAACTCTCTTCATCCAAGCTCCATGTCATCATTGTAGATCAGTACTAAAAAGACCCCATGGAAAAACATGTCATGCATTTGAGTAGACTGGAAGAAGAAAGAGAGGGTTTGGTAGATCATATTACAAAACATTAGTTGAAGGTAAAGAAAATTTTTGACATGCGGGGGCGGCCTCATAACTTTATGGAGGGAGATGAAGTGCTTCTATTGGACAAAAGATGGGCACCCCAAGGTTCTCATGAGAAATTTGAGTCTTTATGGAAGGGCCCATTTATCATTTCTGAAACTCTTAGTTCAAATGCTTCCCGGTAGTCCTACCTAGATGGTGTGAATCTGCCTTTTACTTATAATGGGCAGGATCTCAAGTTATGAAAGCTTTAAAAATATACCCAATCAGTACCCATGTACATATTAGGTAGTTTTTCCCTATTTTCCTTTTTGGTGTGTTTTTGTGGTCTATTTCTCTTTCCCTTTGTTGGTTGTTCTGCAAAACCAGTTATTCAGAGTTCTCTGCACATTGGGCAATATGTAGTCCCTAGCTAGAGCCGATGTTAGGGTCAGTTACAGTTACCATTAGGAAGTGTCTAAGACCCTTACTAGTTCATTCATTTGAAGCTCATCTAGCACATTACCTTGATGGTCTTTCCTTTCAGCAATCCTCCAAGTGTGCATGTCCTTCAAGTTGTCAAGAAATAGCCTCCAAGTTTGTCAAGTTCAAATTCGGCTATCCTTGGTTGAATCTTTTCCAAGACTCATGCTTAACATGAACCACTTTGAACCTCTTTGAACTCCAGCTCAAATTAGTTTGAAGTAGTTCAATGAATGATTATTTTTCTAATGTTTGGTTCATGTAGGTGGGCCCCGGCCTATGTCACCTTTTTGTGGTGAACAACTTTGAACCCCTTTGAACCCTAGTTAAAAGTTGTTCAAAGAGGTTCAAGGATAGATAGCAGGTAGAGTCATAAGTGAAGTGATAGCTGATGGGATAGATGACATAAGCCGATGGTGAAGTAATGGTTAAGTAATTAATAGGGATAGTTTAGATTTAACAAGAGCCATGGGGAAAGCCTCAGATAAAGTTTCCTGTTGTGATTAGTGAAATCTCTAACACGAGTGAGAGATATTTCTTATGGGATGATTAATGATGATATTAAAGTTTGTGGATTTCAAGGACATCTTTCTGCTAAGTCATTACTACTCACATCATTTTAAATTAATGTTCTTGACTAATGCTCATTAAAGTCAACTTTTCAGAGCACAATCTTTCAAAAATATAAACATCTCTGTAAGTGTTCTCTTCTTGTTATAATTCTGTGGAGTCTCAAATGTGGGAGGGGAAATTGTTCTGAGTCTGCGTAAAATAGGTAGCTCCTAAAGCTCTTTTTCATTTCCTATTTCTATTTGATAATATTGATTCAAGAGGGGGGGTTTATTTTTATTCCTGTGGGAGAGATGAGGTCAAGTATGCATTTCTTTAGGAATGTCAAGAATATGGAGTGTCATGCCCCTGTTATCATGGATACAGACCTGTTAGGGGTATCAGTAGAAAAAATGGCAATTGACCTCAAACTGTGAAGTGGAAGATCTTAGTCTAGAGTTCCTGTCAAGTGGGTTATTGGAAGCTGTGGCTTTCCCTCCATCAACTGTATGCTCGGAGTTGGTTCAACAATGTAGTAATAGATATGATGTTAAATCCAAGTGCATAATGAATGTAGAAGGCCAAACCCTTGTGCCAGTTAATAGAGAGACTATTATGGCTATTTTCAAAATCCCAGAGGAATCTCTCGTCAGTTTCACTCCCACCCAATCTCTAGCTCACTATAGAGAAAATATAGATAAAAATCATAGTCATGTGGCCTAGAAATGGACTCAAACTAATGATAAGGGAGGATCTCGGTTGCCTAAAGTTCTCACTAAAGACCATATGAAGCCACCTATTCATGACGTGATAGTTTTACTTCACCAGATTAAATGTTAAGAGAAAGATCTCCTCTTTGAGGAGTGGATGGTTGACTTTATAGAGATAGTCTTGGAAGGGAGGCAACATCTTTATTGGGCAGAGATTATCGCTAGTTCCCTCAGGGACCAACCTAAACAAGCCTAGGCTATTAAGAAGGATTTATTTATGTCTTCCTATTTGATATACTATTTGGCATGCACAGAGGATCTATTAGCCTTTCAACATGTCCCTTGGAATGAAGACCTTTTCATCTATTAGTACTGTCCCTTATTAAGAAAGCACAAGATTTTGGAAGACTACAGGAAGGTTCATGATGTTTTTCTGGGAAGATTGTGTCAACAATTGGCAGGAGTTCCAAACCAAAGAGTCTCATTGGAAGCATAAAAATTGGTTCAAGTCTACAGAAGTTTTTATAGTCAATTTCCATGTTTTACTTACATTCAGGTCAGAGGCTTTGATGAAGAACCTCTTAGGCTCCCAAGATTTGCTTTTGACTATTTTATATTGGCAGAGGTCTACAGGCAATTGTTCATAGTTATTAAAAATACCCTGCCAAAAGAAAGGTGGCCTTCTATGTTTCCAATTAAGGTTGGCAACTTGGTCTTTAACAGTATGATGGATGGCTTGGTGATAGGAAGCAACCTGTTAAGTTTTCACATGCAATTCTATGAGTTAAGGAGGGGTTTTGACAATAAGGGCTTTGCTAGACAAGTTCTAAGTCTAAGTAATTATCCATCACCTAGTTCGCACCTTGAAGATCTATGGGAAGATCTTAGTGATGAAGAAGCAGTCTAGGAATGGGATCACTCAAGACTTGTTGTCCCATAGATCAAATTATTGTAGTTAAAGTTTGATATAAAGGGAATAGAAGAGGATTGTTCTGAAGCCGCAAAATCAGATGTCATCAATATGGAAGCAAGAAGTCCTTTAGTCATAGATTGGAATAGGAAGGAGGAAGATGATATAAAGTTAAGAGCTCAAACCATATTTGTTGTTACAGAGACCTGGTTGACAGAAAAGAAAAAGAATGGAGAAAAGAACCCCCCTCTTGAAAGGTGTAGTACAGAATCAGCCCTAAAAAATGTGAAACAAGTATCATCTAATGTGTCTCCTATGGTTCCTAATGTAGGTACAGTCACATCCCCTAAGAAAAAGGTGGTTCCCAGCAGACAGCCTACCGCACCTAGATCGAGGCCTAGAACAAGATCGGAAAGGCATTCTCAGATGGCATCCTTAGGACCTGACTATCTAGATATTGAGATTAACGATGAGGATATTTCCTTTCCATTGGATCAACAAGAAAAGGTTCAAAAAATTCTTACCAGTAACATAGAAGTACCTCAAGCTCAGAGCACTCCTATCAAAGCACCTAACAATCAGATAGTCACTGGTTCAGTACCTCCTTAGTTAACCAAATTAGTGAGTAAAAGGAAGAGTTATAAGCCTATTCCACTTCCTGTGAAAGAGATTGTCACCAAATATGCCACCCAGACTCCTAAAGAAAAAAGAATGAAGAGTGATGCAAGATTATCTACTGAACCCTCTACTAGAAAGGTGACTACAGAAATAGAAACCTTCAGGCCTAAAGAAAGAATTGAGGAACTAGAGGTGGAAGACTTTGAAATCACTAAGATGGAGCTTGGTGTTCTAACCAGGGACTCTAGAGATCATCTTTTTAAATTTTTAGCTAATCATATGCTCAGGCAGTCACAAAAGGATGGGAGAGAGAAATGTGATTTGAAACAGTTGGTATCTACCATGGCCAAGTTTCTTTCCTCACTCACTGATGTTGGAGCACTGCCACTGGCCCAGTCCCCACAAGACTTTGATCCAAATTCAACTAAAAACCAAAGGCTAGTGAAATAGATGCAACAGGGTAGAGTTCTTATGGAGGTCATGAAATCTTGGATAAATAATGTAATTGATGAAGGGAGTTAATTCATACAAGAGTTTATATCTACTTTCTTAGATGGGGAAGGATTACTCGGTGAGATTCAAACTTTGGTCTAAATCTGGGAAATGGAAGAAGAGAAATGCACATCAGTTGTCGTACAGGTTCAAGAAATAGAGACGTATGGTGTGACTCAGTTCTTAGCAGAAAATCTGATGAAGTTGGTAGACCCTTGTATACTGTTCATCTTGAAATAGAATTTCGGCTGGAAAAACACAATGTTTAAAGCTGCAATTTCTCAAGCCAAAGCAATAGAGAAGGAGGTACTAGATATACATGCAAATGCCCTTAAAGACATCAAGATTGTAAATCCCTCAAGTATTTTAAAAATTAATGAAGGTAATAGGGACGTAGATGCCATGGTCAAAGTCTTTGCAAATACCATGGATGCTCTTAAAGAAAATGAAGCACCGACGGTTCAAGATTTCACCAAAATAGCAAACGTGGAATCCATGTTGCTGTTGAATAGGGGCTAGTTACCTAAGTAGGCAGAGAGGATCAAGGAGTTAAGATGGGAGAATAATGCGACTCGGGAAAAGATGATAGGTCTTAAGAATCTGCAATTTTAGGTAGCTCAGGAATTGGTGAACGTGTTTTGAACCTAGAAGCTCATACAAACTACCACATCAAAAGGCCTTGGAGGGAGTTAGCATTTTTTGGGATAGCATTTACATTTATTTCTATTTTAAAAGACATGTGTTATGAAACTTTCATTTTAGTTGTATAACTAGTTTTTAACACTTTTTCTGGTGTTTGAGAGGCTGAGTTTTTTTGGAGGCTCTCTTTGACCTAAAACAATAAATGCTGGAGCATTAAATAGTGAAGGGGTTAGAAATTACAGATAGAAAAATAGATAGTTATTCTAAGTAGATAGCTAGAATAGTCTTTTAAGTTCTGAAATAGTTTGTGACTTGTTTTAATTAGACTTTGATCTGATCATATATGAATATATAGATGCATGGTTTTATTTAGATCTTTGAATCAAAATTTGGAATGTATTGGTTACTTTGAGAATTGGTACATTTATATCTGTGCATGTATGATTTATACTTAGTCACTCCTGGTTTCTTTCTAGTTATTTCTCCTTGAGTTATTTTATAGGTTCTTTATTTTAGAAGTAATTAGTAGATCTCAGTATTCTTCATAGTGTGAATTAATCATCTATTGATTCTTAAAATTACCTCAATACCCAAGAGTATTTGAGCAGTCCTTCCACACTTTCTAGTTAAAAGTGTATGTATTTACTTTTATGTTGATAATTCATTGAATATCCTACAAGGAAGCTGAAACTTCAAAATTTAGAGGGAAGCAATTTCTGATGCTTACCCAATTGTTGATGAATTATTTGTCTTCAAAGGCATAGAGTTTTTATTTGATTTCATTTAAGAAGAAGAAGACAAATCTGTTCACCAATAGATTTTTGGTGACTCTACTGGGGATAGTCCAGTATAAAACACTAGGTTCTCAACTGATATAATGCCACAAGATGGTATTACCACACAATGATGTGTTTCCTATGCTTCAACCTAACCTAGGATTTGAAGACACACAAGAAGACATAATTTCAAGCCTAGCTGCAGTAGTGTGGAGATTTAAGCACAATAATCAGTAGTTTCATCAAGTCTAAGAAGTGCTTGAAAGAGAAGAAATAACCAAGTGATTGAGGGGTATACCAGTTTCTCATGAAGCAGTTATAGTAAATAGATTTACACAAGCCCCCGCAAGAAATTAAGGTCATTCCTGATTATTGAAAATGGTAGAAAAGAGATATACCAGAGGTGATAGGAGTAGGGAATTGGTTGATGAAGACTTTGAAGCTTTGAGGAATCTTAGTTTTGAACTTGATCTTAATACCTGCAAGAAGAAGAAAACCTAAAAATTTAGCGGACCTTCTTTACCTCCACCTAGCCCCTTTGTTCCACCCCTTTTCTAAGCTATTGTAACACTAGGTACTATGGTACCTACTATTCTTAATATCCAGCCTTTGAATTTCTAGTTACCTAACATGGCTATCAATCATCCCTGGGGTCAAAATATTGGCCCACTGAGCTTAGGAGCTAACCCCTCTGGGGATTTGCCTAAAGGTGCTAATCAAGTCTTTCCCAAGTTTAGCAAAGACAAAAAAGTAACCACTGATGTTCATCTCAGTGCTTTCCATACTGCCTATGGTTTTATTAGTGTTCCTACAAAAGAAGTAGCGGTCAGGCTCTTTGTCAGGACCTTAGTGGATACTGTAGCTAATTGGTTCAGTCATTTACCTAATGGTTCAATAACTAATTGGAATGACATGCAAACTACTTTTGTAACAAGATTTAAAAATCCTTATAATGAGATTTCATTATTGCTTCAACTTAGTCAACAATAAAAAGAAATACATGAGCCCATGCGAGAGTTTGTGGCTAAGTTTAATAGAATCTTGCAAAGGATACCAAAAAATTTAGCACCAAGTAATGAGAATAAGAATATTTTCTTCTTGAATGTTGTTCTACCTGATATAAGCTTTCACCTGTTAAAAGATGGAGTGGCCAATTTGGCTGCTACCCAGACATAGGCTATTCAGCTAGAAGATACACTCATAACGGCTAGAAAATGGAAGAGAGAAGTTTAGGCTTCAGGAAGTCCCTTGTCCTCTACAATAATAGACCCTCTAATGTAGAGGTTGATGAATGATATGGCTATGCTCAAGAGATAGAAAAACAAGGCCAATTCTTCATACCAATCCCCTTATCAAGATGTTAGCCAAAGACAATATAATCAACCTCTGGGAAAAACTCCTGTCTTACCGAGTTCACAACCGAGACTATAGATTGAATCTACCCCAATGGAAACAATGTGTTCCTTTCATCTAACAACTGATCATGATGGAGAATCTTGTCCCGATTGGTTAAGATGTCTTCAAATCAATGCAACAAAAGATACTACTAGTATAGAAGAATTGAAAGAAGAGAAAGACTCACCTAATATTGGTTTGTCCAGTTCTTTTTATCTAGAGTATGAGCCAGGCTCTAACAGAGGTGGAAGTGTTTTAGCAACTTTGCAGGATCCTACCCATGCTATTCTCATGAGAAATCAAAGAACGCATAAGTTTGTCCTTGGTTCAATTGCTGCTAATGCTGATGCTAAGCGTAAAGAAGCCAAAAATGGAGAGACTCCTACATGTCCAAAAGGTCCTAAAGTGAAGATCTTACCAAGAGGTAGTCCAATTCCTTCCTCTTTGTTTGACTTTGGTGAATTCTATAAAACAACCACAATCTCCATTTCCCCCATAGAATACCTCAAAATGAATCCTAAAGAGTTGGATAAACTGGTAAAATATGTTAAAGGGGAGTCAAGTTCAAGCCCCAAATCAGATAAGCCTCTTATAGGTGAGATGACCACAATTGAGGAACCACTTGTCTTTAAGCCCCAAGACACTCCGCAGACACCTGAAGAATGTCCCTTTGTTAATACAATTGAAAGTGAAATAGAAGAAAGGAAGCCTAATCCCTTCTATATCTCCTTTTTGCTATATGGCCAAAAACTCAGCAATTGCATTATTAATTCTAGCGTATCAGATAACATCATGCCTTCCCCAGTTGCAAGAGCCCTCGGTCTCACCTTGACTAAAACTTATGGCCATTGTTATTCTATGGATGGGAAATAAGTACCATTAATGGGTCAAGTCAAAGATGCCCAAGCTATTCTTGTTGCATATGCTGACAAGCATCTGAAGTTGACTATCCTGGTAGTAGATATTCCAGCTAGCTACGATATACTACTCAGTAGAATGTTTTGCAAAGATTTAGGAGGAGACATTAAGATGGACTGGTTAGAGGCCATGATCCTAGTAGGTAAAAAGAAAGTAAAACTTGAACTCGAGCCTAAAAATAAATATACTATGGTACCCTTGGATAATCCAAAAGCTCAAATTTTGTATGAGTGTCATTTTGGCAACTATGTCATTTTAGCCGATCTTAAAAAGGTTGGTGAAACTTCTTCTCAAAAAGAAGAGGATATATGGAAGATGGAATTTGACAACAGCTACTCCAATTCAGGCTCAGGTGCGGGAGTAGTCCTTTTCCCTCCTAATAAAGAATGTATTCCTCTTTCTTTCAAATTAGATTTCAAAAATACTAACAATACTGCAGAATACGAAGCCTTACTACTGGGATTGGAAGAGGCAAAACTAAGGGGATTCAAGAAGTTGATTGTAAAAGGTGATGCTAAGTTAATCATGAAGTAGGTGAGAGGACAATTCTCTTTTAAGAATGAGAGGTTAAAGCACTACAAAAATTTGGTATGGGATGAGCTGGATTTCTTCGACGCCTTCTCCATAGAATTTATACCAAGAAATCAAAACACCAGAGCAGATGCCTTGGTGGTATTGGCTTCACTATTGTTGCCACACCCTTACTTTAAAACTCAAAAATATCAAATTGAGATGATTTACAAGCTGAGAGTACCTGATAATGTGGAGTATTGGCATGTATTTGATAGTGATTCCTAGTTTAGAGATTTCCTAGAATGTGCCACAGGCTTTTCTGATATATATTTTGAAGGATCTAACAGTGAGTCCAAAGAAGTCTACAAAGATGTTGCAGGTAGTGATGGAGTGATTCAACTAAAGGGAAATAAAATCCCCAAAGGCCTCATATCTCTAGAACATTTGTTTAGGAGAAAAGATGATAGTATTGTTAAAGAAAAGATATCTCATGTGCATAATGCCAAAGAATATGACAAAATTGATATAGGTGAGCAAGATGATCTGAAATGGATTTCTATTGGTCAGACTTGCACCTTGTTTGAAATAGAGGACTTGAAGAAGTTACTTATGGAATATAGAGATGCCTTTGCTTGGGGGTATGAAGACCTAAATTTTTTTAGAGGAGGCCTTTTTGAACATCAAATCCCTTTAAAGCCTGGTATTACCCCATTTCGTCAAAATTTAAGGAACTATAATCCGAAAGTGTCTAAAGCCATATTAAAGGAGGTGAAAAAAATGCTATAGGATAGGATTATCTATCCTATCCATCATTCAACTTGGATCACCAATATAGTTCTTGTGAGAAAGAAGAATGGCGAATCAGGATCTATGTTGATTTTTGCAATCTGAATCAGGGAAGTTTGAAGGACAACTATGCCTTACCTATGATGGAACATATTCTTCAAGCTGTATCAAGATTTGAAGTCATGTTTATGCTAGATGGCTATTCCAAGTACAATCAAATCAGTGTGGCAGAAAGTGACCAACACAAAATGACTTTTATCAGCCCATGGGGAACTTATGCATATAGTCATATGCCATTTGGGCTGATCAATGTGGGTGCAACCTTCCAGAGGGAAATGAATTCTTCTTTCGAGGATCTCTAGAAAAAAATTATAGTGCTGTATTTAGATGATCTTACTATCTTTTTGAAGAAGAGAAGTCAGCACCTAAAGGATCTCGAGATAGTGCTCTTAAGATGTAGAAGTCATGACATCTCTTTGAACCCCAAGAAATCAATGTTCTTCATGGAGGAAGGTAAATTACTTGGTCACAAAAGATGGAATCCGGATTGATCTCAAGTGGGTTAAGGCGATCCAACAGCTTAGCTTACCATCAAACAGGAGTGGATTGAAGTCCTTCTTTGGCCAAGTGAATTTTCTGCGTGCGTTCATTCCTAAATTTTTAGAAATTACTAAGTATATGATTGATATGATGAGTGAGAAAATTCCTTTTAAGTGGAGCGATATTGGACACAAATCCTTCAATGATATTAAGGATGCAATATCTCAGGCACCTATATTAAAGAGTCCCAATTTCAAAAAGAACTTTATCATTTATTGTTATGCCTCTGAGCATACTTTGTTAGGTATACTCACACAAAAAGATGAGAAGGGACAGGAAGCACCCATAGCCTTTATGAGCACACCTCTGAAAAGTCATGAGCTCAAATATTCTTAGATGGAAAAGCATGCCTTCATTGTGGTGAAAGTAGTAAAATAGTTTAGGTATTATATACTTCATTCCCATTGTATAGTTTATGTTCCTGAAACTGTAGTGAAAAGTATTTTAACTCAGAAAGAGATTGGTATGAATAATAGAGTGGTCTAGATAGAAAAGATTAAAGAATATGACCTGATGATTAAGCCAACCAATTTGGTAAGAGGGAAAGGCCTGTGCAAGTTGATAGCAGAGAATGGTGAGTTGTCTGAGAAAATTGATGAAGTACCCATGGCGTTGCTAGTCAGTCTAACTCACCCCTAGTTTTCGGACATGGCTTATTTCCTTACCTATGGTGAGTGTCCTGGCCACCTAAACCCCAAAGAGAGGCGTAATTTGAAATTGAAGGTGAATAAATATGTGATATCCCAGGGGACACTATATAAATGGGGCGTAGATGGAACCTATTGACACTGAAAATTTTAGGTCCTAAAGGAATAGGATTTCAGGGAAGTATACTATATATTTTTCATATTTTATAAATTTCCTTTAATTAAAAAAACTATAATGGATAAAAGGCATATATGTTTGTCATTCTTTATTTTTCATATATTAAGTTATTAATTTTTTTGTTTCAAATTATTTAATGAACATTCTTTTGAAATGAAATTATTCTAAAAATGATAAATTAAATAAAAAGGGTGGCGAGAGGGAGTTGAACACTCAACCTCTCAAGCTGACCATATTCCTACCTATCTACCCTCCTACCCCCTAACTAGTTAGTCTATTTGTTTTCTTCGAGAGGGTTAGGAGAAAATACTTATTTATCTTTGTTTTTATGTGCAGGTGAGAAATAAAGTGTAACCTCTTACACAGGGAGTAATTTCTTCCCTAAATTACCCTTCAAATTAAATTAGAAGTTTCTTTACCTATTTATTTATTTTTCAATTTTAGGAAAAAGTACAGGGAGAGGGAGTTGAACACTCGACCTCTCGACCCATTCCCCTTCCTACCTAACTACCCAATCCTACCCCTACCAATTGCTCTATATTATTCTTCAAGAGTGTGTATTTAAATAAATGTATAAATTTAAGATAATCTTATCTCCTTTGAAATAAATTATTAAAATTAATATTGTTTGTGAGATAGAAATTTTAAGTTTTATGAGCATTAATCATGGTTTCATTTTAATTTGTGATTTACCCCCCAAAACCCTAAAAGTTAAAAAATATGATAAAAGGGATATCATTTGATGAATATAAGTATGTTAGGGTTTTTTATATTAATTTTTATGAAGCCATATATATTTAATTTAATTTTTCACATTAATTGTTTTTAGAAATTAAATTTTTAGGGTAAAAGGCATGTAGGTTGATTATTTATCTGTTAGGGTTTGAATGGTAATTAATTGGTTTTATTCTTTATTTTCAAAACCCTAAAAGAAAATTTTCACTTTATGTTTTCATCTTGATTTTAGAATAGAAATAGAAATAAAATATTGTTTTCATCTTGATTTTCACTTATTTTATTTTAGAAATAGAAATAAAATATTACTACCTAATGTCATTTTATTAATTTAGGGAATTATCTCATTATTGAAGACTTTTAATAATTAATATACTTGCTTATATCTTGACAATTAATATGGATGATTTATTAGTAATTTTATTTTTCACTATTAAGTATATGTACAAAATATAACATATATTCATTTTCAATTAATTATTAATCAATAAATACATTATGTTTTATTTTAAAATAAAGGAATAATTCTAAGTGTAATGTTTTTACTTTTTCTCATTATTTCTTTTATGATTTATAATTAAAGAGATTCCTTATCTTTTTGATAATTTATGAAGATGACATAGCGCATAATGTTAAATTTTTTCACATTGATTATCAAATTCATGTATTAACTATTTGGCATGAAATTATTTTTGATTAATTCTTAATTAATTAATAAATAATTATAGTTTTTTGAAAACCTTTATATGGTATAAAAATAATAAATTTTATCTTGATTATCTAATCTTTGGTATTTTCGTGCAGATAATTGAATATCAATATTATTATACACAGAACACCAAAGACTATCAAATCAATTTGTATGGGAAATATTTGTCTTATCAACCATTATGGTTTGTTTTTAGGGTAGTTGAATAATTAGGTCCTGTGAAAGGGCATGTCCTTTCACAGGAAACTATTGAGATTCGTATTTGTAATTAATCAATTGTAAACAAAAGGACACAATGAATCACGACAAAAATCTACCTCTCACGGATTGGAACTAATGCCAAAAATCCTATGTGTGAATATTAGATAAGTTTTCATGCCTTACTATTAATATAGTTTGTATGTTCAATTGGTTTCTCAGATTACTCTCTAGCCAGGGTATCCTAATGTGTTTTCCATTTCAAGCATTTATTTATGATTAATATGTACAATTTGAATAATGATAGCATGGTCTGAGAACCTGTTATTGTTTCCTTTTGGGCTCTTTAGTTGAGTTAAAAACCATAGGACCTATTGTATAAATTATTGTAAATTTTGGTTCAAATAGAAACTTGTAGGTTGATGGTCTCATTTTTCAGAAATGAGTTATCTTAAAACCATCTCTGATTATACACTATATTGAATGTATCTGACTCTATTCCCATTTGGGTATTAGGCACTAATCTATTCATTCATTTGAATTTGTCATTTATTTCTTTTTGTGAAGTACATATCTTATCTGTTATCCTATTTACCAAGCATTAAATTAGGTTTAGCATTAATTCCTAGCCTTAGTTTAGATTTGAAGCATTTTTGATAATTAGGATATTAGGTTTTTTTTTCCTGCAAGGATCATTAACCCCTTTGGAAGGAATTTTCTATTGTTTATGCACACGTGTGTGCAGTCAGACAATGTATTCAATTTAGGCCTATTAGCCTTGGTTCGATCAAACCAGAATTGCAGAGGCATCTATTATGTCTATTAGTTGGCCTCAAAATGGTCAGCATTTTCAAGCACTAATAGAACCTTTCTAAGATGTGTAGATGCTGAGAAGCAGAAAGAACTATTGAATGTATTTCATGACGAAGCTTGTGGAGGCCACTAATCCTCAACTGTAACTGCATTTAAGATTCTTCAGAATCACTTTTACTGGCCTAGCATGTTCAAGGATGCATACCAATATGTTCACAATTGTGAAAAATGTCAACTTTTTACTGGGAGACCTCATCTTTCTGCCTTGCCTCTTAAACCTGTGATTGTTGATGAGCCTTTCAAACAATGGGGAATAGACTTCGTGGGACCTTTGAACTTGCCATCTAGCATTGGGCATGTTTATATTCTCATAGCCACTGATTATTTTACTAAGTGGGTGGAAGCAGTCCCCACTAAGAAAGAGAACTCTTGGGTTGTGTGTGAGTTCCTTTTAAATTATATTTTTTTCAGGTTCGGGGTACCTGTTAAGATAGTAGCAAACAATGCTACATACTTTTCTTCTGAACAGATCTCAGCTTTCTATTATGAACATGGCATATCTCTAGCTCATTCCTCTGATTATTTCCCACAAGGGAATGGTCAAGCCGAATCCAGTAATAAGAACCTGGTGGTGATCATGAAAAAGTTAATGGATGATAACCCTAGTGAGTTGCATAAGAAGCTATTTGAAGCTTTGTGGGAAGATCAAACTACTTTGAAAAGAGCAATTGGAATGGCCCCCTTTGAACTGGTATATGGAATAGGAGCATATGTATCTTTTCCTTTATAACTCTCTTCAACCAAGCTCCAAGCCATCATTGAAGATCAGTACTTTAAAGACCCCCTAGAAAAATGTGTCATGCATTTGAGTAGACTGGAAGAAGAAAGAGAGGATTTGGTAGATCATATTACAAAACATCAGTTGAAGGTAAAGAAAATTTTTGACATGCGGGCACGACCTCATAACTTTATGGAGGGAGATGAAGTGCTCCTATGGGACAAAAGGAAGGCACCCAAAGGGTCTCATGGGAAATTTGAGTCTTTATGGAAGGGCCCATTTATCATTTCTAAAACTCTTGGTTCAAATGCTTTCCGATTGTCCTACCCAGATGGTGTGAATCTGCCTTTTACTTATAATGGGTAGGACCTCAAGTTATGCAAGCTTTAATGATATACCCAGTCAATACCTGTGTACATATTAGGTAGTTTTTCCCTATTTTCCTTTTTGGTGTGTCGTTGTGGTCTATTTTTCTTTCCCTTTGTTGGTTGTTCTGCAAAACCAGTTATTCAAAGTTCTCTGCACATTAGGCAATATCCAGTCCCCAGCTAGAGCCGATGTTAGGGTTAGTTAGAGTCACCATTAGGAAGTGTCTAAGAATCTTACTAGTTCATTCATTTGAAGCTCATCTAGCATGTTCCCTTGATGGTATTTCTTTTTAGCAATCCTCCAAGTGTGCATGTCCTTCAAGTTGTCAAGAAATAGCCTCCAAGTTTGTCAAGTTCAAATTCAATTGTCCTTGGTTGAATCTTTTCCAAGAATAATGCTTCACATGAACCACTTCAAACCTCTTTGAACTCTGGCTCAAAGTAGTTTGAAGCAGTTCAATGAATGATTATTTTTCTAATGTTTGGTTCATGTAGGTGGGCCCCGACCTACGTCACCTTTTTATGGTGAACCACTTTGAACCCCTTTGAACCCCGGTTCAAAGTTGTTCAAAGAGGTTCAAGGACAGATAGCGGGCAGAGTCATAAGTGAAGTGACAACTGATGGGATAGATGACATAAGCCGATGGTGAAGTAATGGTTAATTTATTAATATGGATAGTTTAGATTTGATGGGAGCCACGGGGCAAGCCTTAGAGAAAGTTTCGGGTTGCGATTAGTGAAATATCTAACATGAGTGAGAGATATTGCTTATGGGATGATTAATGATGATATTAAAGTTTGCAAATTTCAAGGACATCTTGCTGCTAAGTCATTACTACTCACATCATTTTAAATTAATGTTCTCAAATAATGCTCATTAATGTCAACTTTTCAGGGCACAATCTTTTGAAAAATATAAATAGCTCTATAAGTGTTCTCTTCTTGTTATAATTCTATGGAGTCTCAGCTATGGGAGAGGAAATTGTTTTGAGTGCATAAAATAGGTAACTCCTAAAGCTCTTTTTCTTTTCTTGTTGCTGTTTGATAATATTGATTCAAGAGGAGGGGTTTATTTTTATTCCTATGGGAGAGATGAGGTCTAGTATGCATTTCTTCAGGAATGTTAAGAATATGGAGTGTTTTTCCCCTATTGTCATGGATACAAACCTATTAGGGCTATCAGTAGAAAAAATGGCAATTGACCTCACAAACCATGTAGCAGAAGATCATAGTCTAGAGTTCCTATCGAGTGGGTTATTAGAAGCTGCGGCTTTCCCTCTGTCAGCTGTATGCCCAGAGTTGGTTTAGCAATGTATTAATAGATATGATGTTAAATCCAAGTGCATAATGAATGCGGAAGGCCAAACCCTTGTGCCAGTTAACAAAGAGACTATCATGGCTATTTTCAAAATCCTAGAGGAATCTCTCGTCAGTTTCACTCCCACCCAATCTCTAGCTCAGTATAAAGAAAACATAGATATAAATCGTAGTCATGTGGCCCAGAAATGGACTCAAACTAATTATAAGCGAGGATCCCGATTGCCTAAAGTTCTCACTAAACACCATATTAAGCCACCTATTCATGACGTGATAGTTTTACTTCACCGGATTAAAGGTTCAGAGCAGGTTCTCCTCTTTGAGGAGTGGATTTTTGACTTTATAGAGATAGTCTTGGAAGGGAGGAAACATCTTGATTGGGTGGAGATTATCACTAGTTCCCTCAAGGACCAACTTAAACAAGCCCAGACCATTAAGAAGGATTTCTTTATGTCTTCCTATTTGATATACTGTCTGGCATGCACACAGGATCTATCAGCCTTTCAACATGTCCCTTGGAATGAAGACCTTTTCATCTATGAGTACTATCCCTTATTCAGAAAGGATAAGATTTTGGAAACTACAAAAGGTTCATGATGTTTTTCTGGGAAGATTGTGTCAACAATTGGAAGGAGTTCCAAACCAAAGAGTCTCATTGGAAGCACAAAAATTGGTTCAAGTCTATGAAAGTTTTTAGATTCAATTTCCATGTTTTACTTACATCTAGGTTAGAGGCTTTGATGAAGAACCTCTTAGGTTCCCAAGATTTTCTTTTGATTGTTTTCTATTGGCAGAGGTCTATAGGTAATTGGTCATAGTTATTAAAAATACCCTGCCAAAAGAAAAGTGGCCTTCTATGTTTCTAGTTAAGGTTGGAAACTTGGTCTTTAACAATATGATGGATGCCTGGGTGATAGGAAGCAACTTGTTAAGTTTTCACATGTAATTCTATGAGTTAAGGAGGGGTTTTGACAATAAGGGATTTGCTAGACAAGTTCTAAGTCTAAGTAATTATCCATTGCCCAGTTTGCATCGTGAAGATCTATGGGAAGATCTTAGTGATGAAGAAGCAGTCTGGGAATGGGATCACTCAAGACTTGTAGTCTCATAGATCAAACTGTTGCAGTTAAAGTTTGATATAAAGGGAATAAAAGAGGATAGTTTTGAAGCCATAAGTTCAAATGTCATCAATATAGAAGCAAGAAGTCATCTAGTCATAGATTGGAATAGGAAGGAGGAAGATGATATAAAGTTAAGAGTCCAAACCATATTTGTGGTTATAGAGACCTGGTTGACAGAAAAGAAAAAGAAAGGAGAAAAGAACCCCCCTCTTTAAAGGTGTAGTACAGAATCAGCCCTAAAAAATGTGAAACATGTCTCATCTAATGTGTCTCCTATGGTTCCTAATGTAGGTAAAGTCACATCCCCTAAGAAAAAGGTGCTTCCTAGTAGACATCCTACCACACCTAGATTGAGGCCTAGAACAAGATCGAAAAGGCATTCTCAGATGGCATCCTTAGGACCTGACTATTTGGATATTGAGATTAATGATGAGATATTTCCTTTCCATTAGATCGACAAGAAAAGGTTCAAGAAATTCTTACCAGTAACACAGAAGTACCTCAGGCTGAGAGCACTCCTATCAAAGCACCTGACAATTAGATAGTCACTGGTTCAGTCCCTCCTTAGTTAACCGAATCAGTGAGTAAAAGGAAGAGTTATAAGCCTATTTCACTTCCTATGAAAGAGATTGTCACCAAATATGCCACCCAAAATCCTAAAGAAAAAAGAATGAAGAGTGATGCAAGATTATCTACTAATCCATCTACTGGAAAGGTGACTACAGAAATAGAAACCTTCAGGCCTAAAGAAGGAATTCAAGAACTAGAGGTGGAAGACTTTGAAATCACTAAGATGGAGCTTGGTGTTCTAACCAGGGACTCTAGAGATCATCTTTTTAAATTTTCAGCTGATCATATGCTTGGGCAGTTGCAAAAGGATGGGAGAGAGAAATGTGAGTTGAAACAACTGGTATCTACCATGGCCAAGTTTCTTTCCTCACTCACTGATGTTGGAGCACTACCACTGGCCCAGTCCCCACAAGACTTTGATCTGAATTTAGCTGAAAGCCAAAGGCTAGTGAAATAGATGCAACAGGGTAGACTTCTAATGGAGGTCATGAAATCCTAGATAAATAATGTAATCGATGAATGGAGTGCTTCCATACGAGAGTTTATATCTACCTGCTTAGATGGGGAAGGATTACTCAGTGAGATTCGAACTCTGGTCCCAAGCTCGGAAATGGAAGAAGAGAAATGCGCAGTAGTTGTCATATAGGTTTAAGAAATAGAGACGTATGGTGTGAATCAGTTCTTAGCAAAATATCCGATGAAGTTGGTAGACCCCTGTATGCTGTTCATCTTGAAACAAAATTTTGGTTGGAAAAACACAATGTTTAAAGCTATGATTTCTCAAGCCAAAGCAATAGAAAAGGAGGTACTAGATATGCATGCAAATACCCTTAAAGACATCAAGATAGTAAATGCCTCAAGTATTTCTCAAATTGATGAAGGTAATAGAGACACAGTTGCCATTGTCAAAGTCTTTTCAGATACCATGAATGCTGTTAAAGAAAATGAACCACCGATGGTTCAGGATTTCACCAAAATAGAAAATGTGGAATCCATGTTGTTGCTGAACAGGGGCCAGTTACCTAAGCAGGTAGAGAGGATCAAGGAGTTAAGATGGGAGAATAATGTGACTCAGGAAAAGCTGACAGGTCTAAAGAATCTGCATTTTTAGGTAGCTCATGAATTGGTGAAAGTGTGTCGAACCTAGAAGCTTGTACAAACTGCCATGTCAGAAGGCCTTGGAGGAAGTTAGCATTTTCAGGATAGCATTTACCTTTCTTTCTATTTTAAAAGACGTGTTATGAAACTCTTGTTTTAGTTGTATAACTATTTTTTAATAGTTTTTATGGTGTCCGATAGGCTAGGTTTTTCTAGAGGCTCTCTCGGACCTAAAACTATATATGCTAGAGCATTAAACGGTGAAGGGGTTAGAAATTATAGATAGAAAAATAGATAGTTTTTCTAAGTAGATAGCTAGAATAGTATTTTAAGTTCTGAAATAGTTTGTGACTTGTTTTGATTAGACTTTGATCTGATCATATATGAATATATAGATGCATGGTTTGATTTAGATCTTTGAATCAAAATCTGGAATGTATTGGTTACTTTGAGAATTGGTACATTTATATCTTTGCATGTATTATTTATACTTAGTCACTCCCGATTTCTTTCTAGTTATTTATCCTTGAGTTATTTTATAAGTTCTTTGTTTTAGAATTAATTAGTAGATCTCAATATTCTTCATAGTGTGAATTAATCATCTGTTGATTCTTAAAATTACCTCAATACCCAAGTGTATTTGAGCAGTCCTTCCACACTTTCTGGTTAAAAGTGTATGTATTTACTTTTATGCTGATAATTCATTGAATATCCTACAAGGAAGCTGAACCTTCAAAATTTAGAGGGAAGCAATTTTTGATGCTTACCCAATTGTTGATGAATTGTTTGTCTTCAAAGGCATAGAGTTTTTATCTGATTTCATTTAAGAAGAAGAAGACAAATCTGTTCGACAACACTTCAATTCAAGGCTCATTTTCTTTAACAAGTGATGTTATTATCCTATTGAAGTGTTGTGTTGCAGACCACAAACTCACACACACAACTCTCCTGTGCAAACTCCATACATTTTCATTCTCCATCTCTACATTTTCATCTTCACTCCATACATTGTTATTCTCAAAATTTATTTCCATATTATTTTCAAATTCAACATCCTCTTCACTTCCAACTACATTTACGAGGTCACCTTGATTAATGTTTAACATACCTTCTCTCCCTCTTCAGTGATTTTCCCTATCTTTTTCCCTGTATGCTTGAATTTCTTCATCCATCACCTTCCTCTTCCATTTATCCTTTTGATGACTGTTGCTTCCCATGGTGAGACCACAAGTTGACAAAAAATAAAAAATGGGTCCCAAATCAGTTTTTTTCCCTGCAACCCATGAAAAATGTTTGAAATCCCATGCTTCTCTGGTCTATGGAGACAGGGAATATTTTGGTCAAAGTTACACTAGTCAATAATCAAGTACCTGATATTTCTAGGTACATGAAAAAAGGGTGGGAGTAAATGAAAAAATTGAACTTTTATATATAAAAAGAGGTATATAATATATATTATATATATACTAATGCATATAATATATATATAATGTATTATATATTAATGTATATAATATATATACTAATGTATATAATATATATAATACATATTTTATATATATATATATATATATATATATACATATATATATATATATATACATATATATATATATATACATATATATATATATACATATATATATATATATATATACATATATATATATATATATATATACATATATATATATATATATATATATATATATATATATATATAATGTATTCAAAAAAATACCTGCACAGTTGATTTGATGACAGACAATTTCAGCCCAAGTCCTCTTGAAAGTATCCAACATAGGATTTTTCTACAGACTCCTTGTAATTTTTCCAGTCTGACTATACTGAATAAGTAGATGTCATCATCTGTTCTAGAAACTAACAGTGGCATAAAAATTGATGTAAGAACATATAAGGTACATTGTCCTCATGACCCCTTTTGACACATTTGAATGCTCAAGTGTGTCCAAAGGGGTCGTATGACCCCTTAGGACACACTTGAGCATTCCAATGTGTCAAAAGGGGTCATGGGGACTTCCTATGGGTGCTAAAATGTGATAAGGCATACTAGGACCCCTAGGAAGTCCTCATGATCCCTTTTGACACATTGGAACCCTTAGGTGTGTCCTAAGGGGTCGTAGGACCCCCTAGGACACACTTGAGGGTTCTAATGTGTCGAAAGGGTCATGGTGACTTCCTAGGGGTCCTAACACATGATAAAGCATACTAGGACCCCTAGGAAGTCTCCATGACCACTTTTGACACATTTGAATGCTCAAGTGTGTTCGAAGGGGTCGTAGGACCCCTTAAGACACACTTGAGAATTCCAATGTGTCCATAGGGGTCATGGGGACTTCCTAGGGGTCCTAACATGTGGTTAGGCATACTATCACCCCTAGGAAGTCCCCATGACCCATTTTGACACATTTGAAAGCTCAAGTGTGTCCAAAGGGGTCGTAGGACCCATTAAGACACACTTGAGCATTCCAATGTGTCCATAGGGGTCATGAGGACTTCCTAAGGGTCCTAATGTGTGATAAGGCATACTAGGACCCATAGGAAGTCCCCATGACCCATTTTGACACATTTGAATGCTTGAGTGTGCTCAAAGGGATCGTAGGACCCCTTAAGACACACTTGAGCATTCCAATATGTCAAAAGGGGTCATGGAGACTTCCTAGGGGTCCTAACATGTGATAAGGCATACTAGGACCCCTAGGACATCCCCATGACCCCTTTCAACACATTGGAACCCTCAAGTGTGTCCTAAGGGGTCATAGGACCCCTTAGGACACACTTGAGGGTTCCAATGTGTCGAAAGAGGTCATGGGGACTTCCTAGGGGTCCTAACATGTGATAAGGCATACTAGGATCCCTAGGAAGTCCCCATGACCCCTTTTGACACATTTGAATGCTCAAGTGTGTCTAAAGGGGTTGTAGGACCCCTTAGGAAACACTTGAGCATTCTAACATGTCAATAGAGGTCATAAGGACTTCCTAGGGGTCCTAACATGTGATAAGGTGTACTAGGACCCCTAGGAAGTTCCCATGACCCCTTTTGACACATTAGAACACTCAAGTGTGTCCTAAGGGGTCCTACAACCCCTTTGGACACACTTGAGGGTTCCAATGTGTCAAAAGGAATCATGAGGACTTCTAAAGGGTCCTAGTATGCCTTATCACGCATTAGGACCCCTAGGAAGTTCCCATGACCCCTTTTGACACATTTGAACTCTCAAGTGTGTTTGAAAGGGTCGTAGGACCCCTTAGGACACACTTGAGTATTCCAATGTGTGAATAGGGGTTATGAGGACTTCCTAGGGGTCCTAACATGTAATTAAGGCATACTAGGACCCCTAGGAAGTCCCCATGACCCCTTTTGACACATTGGAACCCTCAAGTGTGTCATAAGAGGTTGTAGGACCCCTTAGGACATACTTGAGGGTTCCAATGTGTTGAAAGAGGTCATGGAAACTTCCTAGGGGTCCTAACATGTGATAAGGCATACTAGGACCCCTAGGAAGTCCCCATGACCCCTTTTGACACATTTGAATGCTCAAGTGTGTGCGAAGGGGTCATAGGACCCCTTAGGAAACACTTGAGGGTTCCAATGTGTCCATAGGGGTCATGAGGACTTCCTAGGGGTCCTAATGCGTAAGAAGTAAGATATGCATGTGAGCCTATGTCAGATGATGATGATGATGAGTACTCACCATTTGCTAGTAGCTCAAGTAGTGACAAAAGCTCTTCAGTGCACATGTACACTAACACAAAAAATTTAGATAGAGAAGTAACAAGTGCTATGGAATTATCCACAGAGCAATGTGAAATGAAGCCTCAAATTGGTTCATTAGCAGGCAAAGAATTTGGTCATGCACTTCATTCTAGCACCACAAATATTTATATTAGAAATTCCTATTTGTCAATGGCCTTGCATTTATGGGACTTGGGAAACCAGGTTACTCATGTTGGGCATTATCCCTCAAATGTAAGTTCATTGCCACCTTTGGCAAGGTAGTCTCACTCCTCATTTTACAACAAAGGGCAGCCATTTATGGTCCAAGGTTTTAATTTAGCTGACAAGTGGAGAGCTTCTCAAGGTACTAATCTCTTTCGTAGAGAAGTTCTTGATTCATCTCAAGGTTCTCATTTAAGTGACCAAATCCTTGGAGGTCCACAAATAGACCCATTGATTTCCCAAATTGGTAAAAGGGTAGATGCAATTTTTTTAAGAGTATCCCAATTGAAGAGAAATGGTAATTTTAGTGAGCATAAAGTTATTGCAAATCCAATGGTTGTATCTCCTCCATTGAAAAATATAACTGCTTCCAGAGACTTGAGTTTAAATGGAGACTGTCTATTCCCAAACATGCCCTAGTCAAGCAGATGAACCAGATGTTGCTTGAGTAAAGAAGATAGTGGTTTATTAAAGCATCTGCATTATCCCACTTGCTATCAATTACTACTTTTTGAGTGGCTTGCCAGCTACTTTTGTGTGGGATTTCTATAATATATAATGTCCTCATGCAAGTACATGCTAGTTTTTGTAAACATTTTCTATTGTAAAGGGTTCGTGAGCAATATCAAAGAAAAGGTTCTTGCATGTATTATTTAGACACATATCAATTAGGAAACCATTTTTCTCCCATTACATGGTAGAAATGCCTAGATTCACTTTGTCAATATCAATAGGCAGCAAGATGAGGGAAGAAATATTTGTGAAGAGGAAGTACAAATGTTACTGTCCAAAACCATTTGGAGAGTAATATTCTTCTCCTGATTGTAATAAGAAACTCAAAATGAAGAAGACAACAAATAGCTGGGGCATTTATTTCCTATGACCTATGTCAATTTTAGTTCAATTCCTATTGATGATATTCTCAATGTGTAAAAATAAACTGATGTGTTATTTTAAAATGGTGTTGACTGAAATTTATGAACATATCTCAAATATCTATTTTTTCCAGAATTTGATATAGAACCAGTGGTAATATGATCAAATTTGTGAGTTTCACATGCAATCATTGGATGTTAATCAAAGTACAACACAGTAATATTTTTGAACTGATAAACAATCTTAGTCTTACTTCAAACCTACTCTTGTGTATGTGGGTTCTTGGAGGTATCTACTGAACAATGTGTGGATCTATAATGTCCCTATCCAGGACCTTACTCACTTTGCTTAAAAATCCTAATTAGAATTTGGATTTCTAATCCTTGTTGTGATATTATTTAAGTTTTCCTTGCTCCTTACGGATTAATATTGTAATGAATTGGTTATCCTTCCCCTTCTCTCTCTCTCTCTCTCCTACTCTGTCCCCTTCACATTCCCATTCTCTCTCTCTCTCTCTCTCTCTCTCTCTCTCTCTCTCTCTCTCTCTCTCTCTCTCTCTCTCTCTCTCTCTCTCTCTCTCTCTCTCCCCTACTCTCTCCCCTTCCCCTTCTCTATCTCTCTGTCTATCTCTATCTATCTCTTTGTCTCTCTATCTCTCTCTCTCCCCTACTCTCTCCCCTTCCCCCCTCTCTCTCTCTCATACTCTCTCCCCTTCCCCTTCTCTCTCTCCTACTATCTCTCCTTCCCCTTCTCTCTCTCCTACTCTCTCTCTCCTTCCTCTTCTCTCTCTCTCTCCTACTCTCTCCACTTCCCCATCTCTCTCCCCATCCCCTTCTCTCTCTCTCTCTCTCTCTCTCTCTCTCTCTCTCTCTCTCTCCCCATCCCCTTCTCTTTCTCTCTCTCTCTCCCAATCTCTCTCTCTCCTTCCCCTTCTCTATCCTAATCTCTCCCCTTCCCCCCATCTCTCTCTCTACATATATATATATCCTTCTCACCTTCTCACTCTCTCAGCCCCTGCCACCTTCTCACTCTCTCTCTTCCTCAATGGCTGCCCATGAATTTTTTAAATGGCTGATTGATTTCCTTTGCTTCTTTCAATGGTCATCCATGATTTTTCTACAATTTTCCAACCTTTCCTACATAGTTGTAAAATACATATTAATATATTATACATATAAAATAATATATAATATATGATATATAATGTAACATTTAATATTAATATATATTAAATAATATTTAATTTAAAATGTATATTATATAATATTTAATATATAATTGATATTATATAATATTTAATCTAATATATATCTAATATATATTATATATAATATATAATCTAATATACATAACCATATGAAGGATGGAGAAATGGGAGGGAGAAAGGGGAGGGAAAAGTGAAAAATCAAAATTCTACCGGCATTTTTAGGTACCCAAAAATATCGGGTACATGAAAATATTAGGTACCTAATTAGGCTTGGTATTGCTTTGTGCACCAAACCTACATGGTCAACTATTGAAATGTCTCAAAAATGTGTTTTTTCCCTGTTTCTCTGAGTTCTAGACTTTGACCATGTGGCTGAGGACTTTTTTTTCACCTGAATTTGATGAAACAAAAAGGTTATCTTAAGGAGATTATCAACTTTCTATCGATATAATTGCTGTCAAATTTTGAATTCAGTAAGTAATTATTAGTTATTTTCTAATTGAGTTACCTCTAAAGTGCTAATTTATATACTGATTGAAAAATGACCATAACTTTTAGACGTATATGTTGGCATTAAGTATGATTGTCATCAGTAACAACACTTATTCAGACTTTGCGTGCTTACCGAGCAGAACAATGCTTAACGAGCAGAACAGTGCTTACTGAGCAAGATAGTGTTTACTAAGTGACACTATATCTACCGAGTCTCCAGTATATACCGTGTTTGAAACTACAACTGAGTGGTTAGTATGGACCGTGCCTCCACTTCTACCAAGTGCATGACGATGCTGAGTAACACAGTGGATGCCGAGTATCAGAAAGTCACCGAGTTAGTTTGCAGTAACCGAGTCACTATATTTGGGCTGACTCAATAATATTTGTGTTAGCTTGTTTAAGAGTTGACTTTGTAATTATTTTGTAATTATTTTGGATTGATATATATAAACAATGTTTTATATCATATCAAAAGGTGAAGAAAAATAGCAAAGTATGAAAAAGAGAGAAAGGCAGAGATAAGCGAATTACAAAGGGCTACAGTAGTATAAGAAGTAGCAAAGATCTATCCATCATAGAAGGTGATCAGTTCATCAGAGAATCTCAATCAGCAAGTACAGTTGCAAGTAAGAGATCTACTATTTCATCCTAACAGGTGAATCAGCTTGAAATCCTTTAACCAGGTAGACTTAACAGTCTTTGTAAAATCTCTTAACCAAGTGCATACTTCATTGTATGTTTGTAAATCCTCTAACAAGGTGGACCTAGTAGTCCTTATTGCTCCTAATAGGGTAGATCATCAGAAGTGATCATTGTAAGCCTTAACCGACAAACTTTATACTACAGTATTGAAGTTTTGTGGGTATCATCCCCACCCTAGTTTTAATTTCTACTTGGAAGGTTTTTGGGTCACCAAATCTCTGTGTTCAAAGTGTTATGAATGTTTTATTCTTTCTGTTACTCATGCATGCAGTCAGATTATCAATCTAATATTATTAAGATCTAAATCTGTTAAAATTTTTGAAGTTACTGATTCACCCCTCCCCTCTTAGTAACCTGGATAGTCTTGAATATTTCCAACAATTGGTATCAGAGCACCGTGGTTCTCAGAATAAAGTTTTATAGCTTGAGAAAAGATTCAGGACAATGGAGATATTCAGACTTAACAAAGTAATTGAGAATGAAAAGCTAGATCTGGAAATGGCCATAACTCAACTTAAAGAAGCAAGAGAGCATCTTTCCCTTTCCCTAAAAAGAAGGAAGGAACTTGCAAATCAGATCAATGACCACCAGTATGTTGAAGAAAAGATTGAAGACTTTTTCCCTTCAAGCAGCTCAAATGAAGCAAACAATGCAATCAAAGAACTTCTAGAAAAGAGTGGATCTCTGCAAGAAGAAGTGAGAAAATTGAAAAGAGAACAGGAAATTCAGTCAACAAGATTCTGTGAAATCTTGGAACAAAGAAACAAGATGAAAGATGAAATAGATGAAAAGAACAATGAAATCCAGAATCAAACCCTTCAGCTAGAAAACCTTATTGATCAAATCTCCAATGCAAATGAAGAAATCTTGACTCTGAGATCAGAAAATGAAAATATAAGAGAGGAGATGAGATCTGAAAAGCAAATCAATTTAAGAGTGATGAGTGACCTAGATGCTGAAAGGCAAATCAATGAGAGAATGTTGAAATCTCAAGAAGATATGAATCAGGTGTATGAACGAAACCTTCATAGGCAAAAAGGAAAAGCAGGACTTGGATACAAAGAGGAAGGTGAATCCTTTGAACAAGGTACTCAAAAGAATCAGAAACCTACCTGTAATCACTGTGGCAAAATTGGTCATACTTCAAACAAATGTTGGAGCAATGGAAAAGCAAAATTCAATGGAAAATGCTACAATTTCAATCAGCTTGGTCATAAAGTAAATGAATGCAAGGAGAAACCAAGATTTGAAGGCAAATGTCACAAATGTAGCAAACAAGGTCATAAGGCATCAGAATGCAGAACTAAAACACCCAATCTAGCGGAACAAATTATTAAAGAAATGTTTGGTTGGGATTACAACACTTGGTGTAGATGTCATTACTATGGAGAATATGGACAAATTGGCATGAATTGTGTAAGGCACCACTTGAGAAAAAGGGATTCTACCATAAGATGTTATAATTTCACTAAGCTTGGTCACATAGCTAAAAACTGCATGAATTTAGGCAAAGTTGAAGATGAAAAGAAAGAAAAAGAAAATAGCATTAGGAAGCAGATGAGACAGTAGTGGATTCCTAAACCTACCGAGCAAACCAGTCCTGAAGTCGCTCATGAAGGGAGTGGCTCTATGAACTCTAACTAGTCTCCAAGAAAGCACTGGAACTGTATCTTCATAGACATTCCAAAATAGTTCTTGAACTGAAAGGAAGACATATCCAAATCAGTATGCGAGATACAATAGGATCACAAGAAGGTCGGTATCAGTTACCACCGAGCAAGGTCAGGAGTAACCTAATTTCATTTGGTTACCGAGTAAGGTCGAAGAAGTATGAATTTGTATGTTCTCTGAGTTGCAGAATCTTCACCGAGCATTTAATGCATAGTGGATGATAGTCTATCGAATTCAATACCCTAATTCCTATGGAGCATTAATGACAAAGTTTTAACAAAAGCATGAAATCAAGTTCATTCTTCACCACGAATATCAGCATTTTGAGCAGAGAAATTTCTAGTGCAATCAAGTGATTCGAAGCAAAATTTTAAAGCAGAAATTTTTCTACCATGCTACCATGGCTTCATCCAGCACCAAAGTAAAGAAAGGTTCAGAAATGTTAGTTCATGGAGAATGGAAAAGACCGGATTTCAAACTCATGCCCATGGTTGCAGAAACCCTAGATCCGAGTGGAGCTCAGTCTCAAATTCCTCCAAAGGTACTTCTTGTAAATGACATTCGCAGTCATTTTAGATGTACAATTCAAGAACTTGGAACCCTAGAGATAGATGTTGTTCATGATGAACTATGTGTTGATGGTGTTCTCAAACTGAGACATAAACATTTGGAAGATAAGGTTTTAACACATATCACCCACTTGCCTCGGGGTTTCCAGATAAAATGGATAAGATATATTCTAAGTGGAGTACATGAAGAAAAAATTTGGCTTGAGAAACTAGTGGAAATAACAAAGAAGATGATTCACCGAATCACTGGTCTTCCCATGCTTGTCAAGGCTAAATCTACAAAAACCCTAGGTTGGGTAGAGCTGGAAAAGAAAACCCTAGCTGAATGGGATAGTAGAGGTATGAAAATTAACAGCATTATCGATGTAGAACTAAAATTTGGCACATATGTAATAGCTCACAAGATATACAATTCAAGTCAGCAGAATAGTGTTCCGTGTGAAGCAGTTGACCTAGCCTATAAAATTGTGAAGAACAATCTATCATTTGACCTAGCAGATCTTTTGTTGAAATAGTTCAACAAGAATATGGAGAGCATCCAAACCTCAAAGAACAATCCATGAGAAGATGAATAACAGATTCTGGATTCCACTAAAATTGGTGGAAGATTATAAAGATGATATTTGTTTCATGGTTGATTGTGATAGAGTATACATTCAAGCAGTAAGGCCCAAGATTGTATGGGTGAAACCTCTTCCTTATGAGGTAAACATTGATGAAACAAAGGATATAATTGAAGCCCTAGTAAATCAACCCGTTGATCCAAAGGCTCCATACTTTGGAATGTATGATGAAGCTAAGATAAGAATTAAGCTACGCATAAAACTTCCATAGGCGGTTAACAAAGGTAGAAAGAGGATGGCCAAGATGCAATCTAGCACACCTCTAATGTTAACTAAGGGCATAGGAGAAGATATTGTAGAAGAAGAAGAAAAGGATGAGAATAAAGAAGAACAAGTGTCTGTAAAGAAGAAAGGAAAGGTAACTATCACCAAGGAACCCGAGCAATCCACTGCAGTATTTACAAGGAAAAGATCAAGGGGCAAGGCAGGTAAAATCAATGATGATATAGTACTCAAAAGGCCTCCTCCCTCATTTGAAAAAAAGATTAAGGATTTGAGAGAAGGATCTAGAATTGAAAATTTCAAATCTCTCAAATATGAAATTAAATCAAAGGCAGAGTCGCAGGAAATAGAAGATGCTATTATTGAGAAAATGGGAAAATGGAAGTACTCACTTGATGATATGGCTTCTCAAATTCCAGGTGTTCTATTGGATAAAGTAAAGATGAGATGGTCTAATGCAAGACAAACTATGCCAAGTTAATGCCAAGTTTGAAAGACGATGAAATAAATAAGGCATTGATAGAAAATGAGTGCAAGATGACACTAAAATTCAATAGTTGTTTAGTTTTGATCAAAGATATAGAGTCGGTTGTGAAGAGTGCAAATTCTACTTGGAAAAACATCTATCATCTTCACAAACTGAGTACTGAAACTGTGATAATTAAAGATATTGAAGATGACAGTGATGAAGAAGAAGAAGAAGAAATAGTTTAGATTGATAATGTTGTGACAGAGGAAGCAGGGAAAGAAGCTACCGAGGAAGCTGAGAAGAATGTTGAGGAAGATGATCCAATTTGGATAGCTACAGAGGTAATTGCCTCACTTCCCCACTCTCCAGTAAAAATTGCTCCATCTAGCCTAGAGAAAACTTCAAGTGTGATTGTAACAACTCCCTCAGATACATCAAATGTCCAATCATCACTAGCACAGCTCAATGTATCAATGACAGAAGTGGCTACCACTTCATCTACCAAGCTTCAACCTCCTTCTTCCATCGAGTTGCAGTCTTCTGTACCTTCTTCAAATCTAAGTTTTTCAGTAGTAAGTACTTCAGATTCTATAGTTGTAAATACTTCAGTTTTTGATTTATCAAGTATTCTAGTTAGCATCCCATCAGTCAGAAGTTTATCAATTTTCACTACTAGTCCTACTGTGTCTACAATAATTTCTACTACAAAGGAAATAAGTATAAAGACTCAATCGAGTACAAAATTTTTGAGTAAGAATGTAGTAGAAGGTATAGATCTAGATGAGGAGATACAAATTCCCCAGCTAGATTTTGCAAACCTCACTGCAGATCAAATGCAAACAGTTGGTGAACTCCTCCAGAAGAAAGCAAAGTAGAAGAAACTAAAAGAAGAAAGAGATAAGGAATATAAGATCATTGAGGATGCCAAGAACATTTTGACAGAAGCTATAGGTGTTAAAGTTGATTCCTCTCAACACATTTTGTTGCAGTTGGCAGAAGCAATTAACAGGTTTAATGATGATTCCTCTGGAACAGAAAAGTTGCTTGAAAAGGATGAGAAGAAGTTTGAAAATGAAGTGCTTGAGCACATTGCTCAACAAATAGCTATCAATCAGGCAGGGTTATCTTTAGTTTTGACTAGCATTGAGTCCTCCTATTCCAAGGTAACATCTCTTTTTGTCAAAATCTGTAATGTTGCCGAGTTCTCAAAGGAGATTAAAGACAAAATAAATAAGATTAATGAGGATTTGAAGATAAGTGCACAAAAGTTGCAACTTGAACCTAGTTCAAGTTCTGCACATCAGATGATAATCAGATTCCTATCTGATCAGCAGTCAGAGTTATTGAAAGAAGATGCAAGGATCAGATCAACATTAATAGATATTCAGAACATGATCCTTCCCATCATGGATACAATGCAGAAGCATATTGCATACTCAAAAACATTGATCCATGACAATCAATTTTCAATTGCAGATCACATGATTGAACTCTCTGCAGAAGTCCAAGTTGCACTCCATACATGCAAGATTCTGCAAGAGTATTGGGATAGAACTCTAGCACTAATTAGAAAGGTACATTCTGATTTTCTCTCACGTTTTGGTATCTCCATGTAAAATATTTGTATATACATCTTTGGCATTATTGTCAAAAAGGGGGAGAAAGTATATGAGATATGAAAGGGGGAGAAAGTATAAATAGAAAATATGAGTATGAGGTGAAATAAGATATTTGTATATATACTATATAAGGGAGACATGAAATGTATATACAAAACCAATGTCAGCATGATTGTGTATATAAGTTTTGGGCAATAAGTGTTTTGTCACTAATGCCAAAGGGGGAGATTGTTGGCATTAAGTATGATTGTCATCAGTAACAACACTTATTTAGACTCTGCATGCTTACCAAGTAGAACAGTGCTTACCGAGCAGAATAGTGCTTACCAAGCAGAACAGTGCTTACGGAGCAAGACAGTGCTTACCGAACAAGACAGTGTTTACCGAGTGACACTATATCTACCGAGTCTCTAGTATATACCATGTTCGAAACTATAACCGAGTGGTTAGTATGGACCGTGCCTCCACTTCTATCGAGTGCATGATGATGCCGAGTAACACAGTGGATGCCGAGTATCAGAAAGTCACCAAGTTAGTTTGTAGTAACTGAGTCACTATATTTGGGCTGACTCAGAATATTTGTGTTAGCTTGTTTAAGAGCTGACTTTGTAATTATTTTGTAATTGTTTTGGATTGATATATATAAACAATGTTTTATATCATATCAAAAGGTGAAGAAAAATAGTGAAGTATGAAAAAGAGAGAAAGGCAGAGATAAGTGAATTACAAAGGGCTACAACAGTATAAGAAGCAGTAAAGATCTATCCATCACAGAAGGTGATCAGTTCATCAGAGAATCTCAATCAGCAAGTACAGTTGCAAGTAAGAGATCTGCTATTTCATCCTAACAGGTGAATCAGCTTGAAATCCTTTAACCGGGTAGACTTAACAGTCTTTGTAAAATCTCTTAACTGAGTGCATACTTCATTGTATGTTTGTAAATCCTCTAACAAGGTGGACCTAGCAGTCCTTATTGCTCCTAACAGGGTAGATCATCAGAAGTGATCATTGTAAGCCTTAACCGGCAAACTTTATACTGCAGTATTGAAGTTTTGTAGGTATCATCCCCACCCCAGTTTTACTTTCTACTTGGAAGGTTTCTGGGTCACCAAATCTCTATGTTCAAAGTGTTATGAATGTTTTATTCTTTCTGTTACTCATGCATGCAGTCAGATTATCAATCTAATATTATTAAGATCTGGATCTGTTAAAAGTTTTGAAGTTACTGATTCACCCCTCCCCTCTCAGTAACTTGGATAGTCTTGAATATTTCCAACAGTATAACATTTTTGAAGTCTAAAAAAATGTGTCACATTCTATGCTTCGCCTACTATAAGGAATTTTTTTTTTTTGAATTTTGTAAAGTTTTGAATGAGTTATGGTGGTCAGACATGAGAGTTTTTTTATTCTAAAAATGTTGTAGCAGAAAATTCATAATTAATTATTTTTTTAGAATAAAATTATAAAAAAATATGCGTCACATTTGGGCATGAGTCTACTACTTATATATGTAATCTTATAATAAAATATTGTCATTTGATTATGATTAAGGTGGTTAGACATACACCTACTTCTTATTTTTTTCTAGAAATTTTTGTACTGTTGTATTGAAATCTATACTTTTCACCAATCATACTAACTTTTTTTCAAAAAAGGCCTAGTAGTTTAGAAACTACATTCAATTTTCTATAGATTCTATTGTTACAACTTTTTGATATTAGGTTGATAGCTAGTTGAAATTTTCACGTCAAGTTGACTAACCCTGATTTGCTGATTTTTCATTGCCACTTAAGGGCATACTTTGGCCCCTCATGATCTTGCACATACCCATTAGGCTTCCAACTTTAGGCCAAATTTTCAATCCACTTACCACAACATCATCTGGTCCTTGGCTATTTTCCCAAACCTGTCTACGCATACAAAGACATTGTTACCTTTTTTAAACTTTGATTCAATCACATTATTCCATATCATTGTCTTGTACCCATTAGGACTATCTTTATCTAATCCATAACAATGAACTACCTTTTCCACATGTGAGCATGAACAAAGTTAATTACACCAACATTCTATATGAATCATAGATACTATATATGCATGCAACAAAGATACTTTGACATTGATCACAAAGGATGTTATATGTATTGTTCTTATTGTTTGTAATATGTATTGTTTTTTAGTACTAGTAAAAAGAGGTTTTGAGGGGACCCGAAACCCCTTACAAAAAAACTACAAAATATTAGACATTATGCCCACCAAAAAGAAATAGGGCTGAAAAATATCCCACCAGTAGACTCGAAACCCGACAAAAAAACCAACCAAAAACCAGTAATAAAAAATAGACACCCAGCAATAGAAACACATACAAAAAAAACAAAAATAGAACAATGAGAAACTAGGAAAACTCCAGCAGAGTTGCCTCCATGTCTTTTTTAACTTTCAACATCTTACTAATGGCAGCATTGAGATCAGAGAGCTCCATAATCCTATCTAGAATCTTCCTCTTCTTGGAAGATCTGGTATGCTTTCCCAACCCAGTCTAGTCCTCATCATCATCTTTGGTATCTTCGATCTTCACAGGGGACCCCACATTCAACTCCTCCTTGATGCTATTGATGCACTCAACTACAGTCCCCATAAATAGCTTACCATCCAAAATAAAATTCTTGAGGGTAGAATCCATTTTATCCACTCTGTCCTGCAACAGACTCATCTTCTTATCGTCCATGTTCTCCACAACATTGTCCTTTCAATCAGACCTAGAATCCAACCTCTCATGGATATTATCAACTTTTGTAGAAAGGGATCTAAAGTTAAGACTCAGAGCTTTAATTTCATGAAAAAAACCATTTAACCAAGTGGAAGGAGTTCATAGACATAGCTTTTTCCATTTGCAGGACACCAAATGGGGGATCAAATTTATCCCCCAGGTCTTTCTTGAGGAGTTGAACATTTCTATCCTGCATGTCAACAGTCTTCAAAAAAGGAATAGTTTTAGAGGAGGATGGAATATCCTTATCCAGAATAGTCTCATCACATCTCACCTCTTTACCCTTTTTATCCAAAATCACATATGTGGAGGTTTCATTATGTGGGGATATAAGAACATCGTGGTCCACAAAACTATCACAATCGACCAAGATAGGAGCTTTCTCACCACCAAGGTCATTCTCCATATCCATAGTGGTCTTAATATTTTTAGTGCCCTCCACTTTCATCTCACTACCGATAACAGACAGAGAGCCCTTACTATCATCCTTGGTTCTTTTTTAGAATGCCCTTTTGTATCCAAAAACCCCTCAATGATTTCCCCCTCTGAAGCAGTTTCCATGCCACTTTTCTTCCCAAATTTCAACTTTTTAGAGGATGAAACCTCCTTGTACACATCATCCCTACCTCTTTTATCCAAAATCTTAGAAGACCCACCACCCAGAATTTGAGGAGGAATCAGGCTGAGAGAAACATTCTTCTTGATATGCTCCACAATAAGCATAATAAGCCCTTCATGAAGAACATGCTTACTCTCATTCCTTTACTCACTAGAAATGCTATGGCGAAGAGAACTAAGTAAATAGAAGGGAAAGGAAACCCTGACCTTATGCCTAAAGTGATAGAGAAGAACAAAATGATAAGAATGGGCCCATTTGTACCTCCCATCGAGGGTAATATAATCCATAATTGCCACCATAACATTAGATAGATTTCCTTGAAAATATCAACATCAAAGAACCCCCAAGAATCCTTAATCTAATTGCTTGCTTCCTCTTCATACTTGGAAAAATGGTGAATGACATTGTAGGAGATCTTCTTATCCTCATAAAATTTCATCCCTTTTGTGCTTAATCATGAGACTTTAGTAATGTCCTTAGTAATCTTAACCTTGATTCCCCCAATATTCATAGTGTCGTCCTTCCAACTATCAACAAATATTTTGGTGACCCCTTCATCAAAACTATGCAATCTTTCCATAAAAGG